>CM060075.1:28202195-28694695 GCA_030533445.1 Cyprinodon diabolis
CTGTTTTAAACAGAACCTGCTAGCTCCACTGCCAGGTCATGTGTCTGAAGCTGAACTCCATTATCTGAACTTATCAAATGTATCTTGCGCTATCCAACAATTTAATACTCACCTGATGAACCACAAAATTTTAACCAGTAAAGACTAAAACTGAAAATACATTTCACTTATCAAATATGAAAAATCATACAACTCAGTTATGTCAATATAAGAAAAAAAACACAATAGAAATATCAGCCCAAGTATAAAATAAGAAAACCAGAGTAAGATATCTCAAAATTACTAAAAAATGCCCAGGAAACTTAAAAGACAATACTCGCCACAAAAATTACAATTTGTCAATACAAAACAATAACAACATCAAAAAAAGAAAATAAATCATAAACACATAAAAATGACAAAATACCTTTTTTTTTTTTTCACATGATTCAATAATACGAAATTAGAGTTCGTCTCTATGCTCCTTCGATAGTCCTCCAAAAATGAATATGAATTTTTCGTCAGGAAACGATCCAAAAATACGCGCAAAAAGAAACAAATGTTCTTTAAGAGCTCGCAAAAAACGAAAACACGCAATAAAGAGAAGATATGTTAATGATGATCTTGTAGCCTGATCCTTCACGTGTTCCTCCTTGGTTGTAAACCTCAGGTTTCCACCTGAGTGTCCGTTGCTCACTGAAAATTGGAGTATTATGCCAATATAACAGTGAGTTTAAGGAGAGGGTGCAATCTCCTTTTTCTCAATGGAAGGACACCGGAACAGGATTATTGTGCCTGTCCGGGCCTTTTAAGCCTTGTATTTCAGGAAAATGAAGTGGTCTTGGCAGGAATCCCTGCTACACTTCTGCCTGGAACTGCAGATCCTCCTCCGTGCTGGGATGGGCCTGCAGACACTCCTCGACCGCAGGTTGAGACTGTAGATTCTCCTGTATGCCTTGTAGCGTGCGTTGTGGCTCCTCAGCTGCTATGCACTGACTCCAGTGGAACCCGGTGTCTCCTTTTCCTTTGCAGACGGACAGCATGAGATGTCCTCTCCACGACTCGGTATGGTCCGGTGAAGCGAGGTTCAGACCACTTTCTTTTGATGACCTTCAGGCGCACCCAGTCGATTCGCGGAACTGGTCCCGAGCCTGGACGTTCCTGTGTCGTCTGGTATTTTGTAAATTCCGCTGCCAGAACCTGTAACTCATTGAAGAGATCTTTATGAGATAAATGTGCAAGCTCACCTTTCCATCCTGGAATGCGGGTAGCAGGTCCTGGAAACATCCGTCCTGTCTGGAGCTCATATGGAGAGAACCCTGTTGATTGGTTAATGATTGATCCGACACTTTATGACAGCTTTGCTGTCTTCCTTTTGTATTATAAATCTGCTACTTTGGAGCTGTATTTTATCAATCCTTTGACCCTCTTTTTATATAAGGCCTACATGAGCAATAAATGTTTCCTATCACTTTGAACCCAAAACTTAACTGTATTTTAGAAGCAGTTCCATAATTGTTAATTTGTAAATCTCCAATTTAGACCAATTTAATTTCAATCATCATATTTTCTATTTTTTTAAAACCTTAAAGAATGATCAGCCTGTTTTACATGAGTATAGCTAACCTTGTCACTAAATATCAAAAATGACCTACTTTATTCCAATCATAGTTTTAAATCCCAAAAATTTCAACCATTTTTACCTTTGATCCATTTATTCTTTTGAAAACCTATTTATACAATATTTAATTGAATAATGTATTACCCTTTTTATATTGTTTATCAATTATCAATGCCTTTTCAGTTTTGGGGAGAGATTCGATACAGCTAAATTTATTAAATGATGTAAATCTTTAGTTTAGACCTTCCTGGATGTCTTAGTTAAACAACTTATTTTAAATCATATGAATAGAGATGCAACAATCCAACGATCACCTTCCTTAGTTTAAGCAACACTGTTTTATGTAAATTATTTGATAGGTAATATTTAGTTTAGTATATTCAATTTATAAATTTTACTTCTTTCATATCCAAATAGTTAGCTCATATTTAATGCTTCTAATACACCGTAAAACATTTATTGTATTTTGATTTAACTTCAATAACCTCTTTTCCGAAAAGTAAAGAGAGATCCAAACTAAAAATTTGCTTATTAGATCAATTCCATTCATGTCCCCCTGTTTCTATAACAGAACAAATGTTCTGTCATAGAATACAATAAAAATCCTATACAACTCATTGAGATGAAATCCGCTATCACCACTAACTTTAGCCTCATGTAACACAGTTGGATGCAATTCAAACATGGTGTCCCAGATGCTGTTACAATCTGCACACCTCAATCAAAGAATTTAATGTTTGATCAAATTTATGAAATCAACACAGAACTTGGTGTCATTAGCTCAATAAGCTTTATAGACACCCATCAATCCACTTTAACACCTTAATTTTAAAATCCATTTAAATGTAAATTTAGTTTTACTGAATAGTAGCCACTGTACTATGTAAATAAAATTTAGATCCTCTTCCTTAGTAGATGAAGCGTAACACACAATGCAATTCAGCTATGGTTAAGAAAAAATATGTAATTGCAATAGTTAGTCCCTGCCCATTCTTTTCAGGCAGGAAGGGAAAAAAGACACATTAGCATTTTGTGAGACAAACAGAGTGAATCATGGAGGAAGTTAATGCATTTCCGAGGAATGCAGTGTCGTAACAGTTGGTGCACACCAACCCTCAAACTGCATTGCAAAACCTCTGACCCCAGGAGATGGGGTGTCCTCAACACTTAGCATTACACTGCAGGGGTTCAGGACGTGAAGACAACAGGGCGCATCAGTGCTATAACTAAAGTAAGAAGAGAACAATGGCATCACACACTACAAAATTTAAAAAGAACTTATTCACCACTACCAAGTTTTGTTGGCAGCCATTTCGTCTCCAACCTGCAGACTGAAGGGAACCTCAGGAGTGGGCTTTGGCGCCCAGGTCACATGATCAGAGGTGAGAATCCAGGATCAAACATGAGAACACACAACAGGACCACCGCTGAGCGACTTGCCATGCCGCAATTCTTTATCTGCTGAATCAGAAGGTGTCCAGAGTAGCAGTCATTCCCGCAGTGCAGAAACATCTGGATAAAGTCCCTCTTTGATGAACTTTGGTCAGCCTTTCGTGGTCGACAGAGCAGGACATAGAAACCAGCAGATCAGTCATCCTCTGAAACCCCCGTCCGGGTTTGGACAAAAGGCTATGATCTTTGTGGTCCCGTCTCACTGCTGATTCCCAGCCGTACTGTGGGAGTCTTCCTCCCACAGATAACACCTGAGTCCCTTTTGTTTTCAGCCAGGTATGAGAAGCAACACTCAAAGGAGACATCTGTTGCCAGGTCCTGTGAGCAGCACTTTGCCCTCACGTGACAGCAGGAGAACAGTTCGTCTTCGCTGACCTTCGTAATCGTTCAACAGCTTTTGGCTTACATACAGCAGTCCAGCAGAAGATGGGCACAGTTCAGCATCTTTGTTAAGCAACAACAGCGGCCTGATGTGGTAATCAAGAAGATCCCTTCAAATACATCGTCCCATGATCTCTGAGCTTAAAAGACCCTTTCCCCAAGATTGCCATCAAGTCAGAAGGAAGGAGAACTGCCAGAGAAAAAATAATACAAAGTAATTAAAAATCAAAACTTATATTTGCCACATTTTGTTACTTTCACTATTATAAATAAAATTTATCTTGTGATGCATCCTCCCGTGTGGCTCTAGATTTGTTGTTGTTATAGCACAAACGGCCAACTGCCCCAAATCCTGAACTGCAAAAAGAATAAACATAGAAATGTGTTAAAATAGTCCACGATCAGATGTGCCAGAATTGAGAAAATACTGACACTTACTGTTCAAAATCAATAAACGTCAATACCTCGATGACATTCACTCTGCTTGTGCCAAATATCACTACAAATTTTAAAATCACAACCTCACAAACTCATTAAAGGATTAGAACAAACTCTAGAATGTCCTAGTACTGACACTAATGAAAGTTGTGATTGAATTGCACTTTGTCAAATAATTATGAATTTCATATTGTTCTACTAACTACCAAACATCCTTATCATTGTCCCACGCTTCAAGACAAAGTCCTATTTTAAAATTTCAGAAATTATTTACAATTTATTTGAATTTCATAGCAGTTTTAACCAAAATTTTCCTCAAAATTAACAATTTACACCCAACTGTATATAATCAAGTCAGCAGTGATGCAGAAATCTATCAACAATTTTAAATGTAAATAAACATGGCATAGATGTTATTTTAAACCGTTCAATTTTAGATGATCAAATCTAATTTAGTAGAAGCTTCTATATCACATATACCATATTTTAGTCAAGCAGGAACGCCATATGACTCTACATTAAAAAAATCCATAATTCACTATTGTTGAATGAAAAAATCAAAATTATTGATTAACTAATTTACCATTAACCATATCCAAAAATTTACCAGGAAATAGGGTCTACTTCTCCTTCTCCCCCTGTTGATATAATAAAATTATCATTTTGAAAACAATTTGGAATCTATGTCATTGTTATATAATAATTTGCTGAAAAACCAAAATATTATAAGATGTCCCACCATTTCTCCAATCATCCATCTAGTATTCAAACTAGATGATGTAAATTTCAAAGTTCCATCTGTAATATCTTATATTTATAACATCCCCCTGTGTTTTTCTTATTTCCAAAAGAAAAACAATTTAGAGGTGGAAAACAAAAATAGAAGAACTTTCCCCCATTATGCTAAAATTTCAACATGTCCAATCAGTTACTCATATGAAACATAAACCAAGTTAATTTAGTTAGAATTTAGGTTAGTTTGTTAGTGTTGTTAGTCAAAGTGGATAACACAGTGTCCTAATAACGACATCTATCTGCTTTAAGCCAAGGCTGAATTCTCGTTTCATATTAATTCCACTGCACAGGCAGATGATTCAGCTTCAACCAGATTGTGACACCAAAATATGTAATCGTCTTTACCTTAAAATTGTCCGTAAAGCAGTAATAAAAACATATTTATGAAACAAAACCTTTACTGTCCCTAAATAGTTTAAAATAACAAAAAGATCACACAGCTACTCACTAAAGTGACGTCATATTCACATAGCTTCCTAAAACCCATCAAAGGCCATCTGCCTACACATTCACTCTCATTCACACTCAAGCAGACTCATCAACACCCCATTGTAAGAAAGATGCAGGATGTTACCCCAGAGTTCAAACCAAAATTCGTCCTGTGAAAGTCTTAAACACAATTATTATAACACCATGGTTGAAAAAAAATAATTATCCAATAGTTCTAATATTGTTCAGTTTTGAGTGAACCTGTTTTAAAAACTCCATATTATACACACAACCGTATTTCATGATAGCCCACTGTTATTAAATGGCTACCTAGACCCCCTGTAGGAAAACCCAAAAACCGTTCATGTGGTCATGTAATATGCAAAATGGGCTGCACACGAAGATCGTCCTACAAGAAACAAAGTCATTCATTAGTGTTTCAACATTTCCTACATTAACAGTGTAGAAAACACTGTCAAGCAGAAAAACATCCATATGTTCTTGTTTTTGTTCTCTTGTTCCAATCAGTTAGGGTGTTCCATCCTGTGTCAGGAAATCTAGAAATTGAAGTGATTGTCAATGTTACAATATTATAAAAAAACAATTGGATCATTCCAGTGCTCCATCCTGGAACTGATGCCATACATTTCTCCCGCTGAGAAAGTAAAAACATCTGTAAATCTGTTATTTTGTACTTCTCATTTCAACACAAAACACAGTTCTAAAAGTAATTCACATCAAAATCCAAGAATCCTGAAAGAGTGAGCTGGAAATGTCAGTGCTAACAGAACTGAAGCACTCCCAAAATGCAAATGGGGGGGTCAATCAATCCCCCTGCTGTGAAACAAAACTTTTAACCAAAATGGAGAAACCTCTGTCCCACAGAAGCACATTTTAACAGAAAGTTAGTAATACAACATCCAGCAAAAACATTTGAAAATATTTCATAACACAATCTTGAAACACAAATCACTTCCGCACAATCTCAGCACAATTCAGACACAGACAGACAAATAGACAGCAGCGCGTGGTGGAACATATAACGGGGGAAGACAGACACACAGCCATAGATCAACCCGCAGCCAAGCACGCACACAAACACAAAGAAACGTACAAAACACAGAAACACAGACAATGTCGTAGTTCAGTCAAGAAAAGACAGAAAAGAAAAGAAAATGTCAGGTGCCGGCTAAAAGAATGTATGACGCATCTTTTAATTTTCCAAACTTCACTTTTACAAATCCCTTTTATTCTCATTTCAACTTCTCAGTCCGTTAAGGTGATTCAACCTGCTATCAGTCCTTTAAGGTGATTCATCCTGCTAAATTAATTATTCTCAGTCCTTTATACTACTAGCAACTCGATTCAGAATGCCAGAGAAAGGTGATCCGACCTATTAGTCCTTTTTCCATGAGTGATACAACTCGGTCCAATTAACCCAAATAATTAATTATAAGTCCACTGGAGATGAGCCATAATCTCCGGGCTGATACAACCCCCTGCTAATCAATACACAGACACCCGAAATTCTTTTATTGAGGCACAGGCATGAATCCTCAGGGTAAAGAATATAATAAAAAACCCAGCTTAAAATCAGAGTTAACGTAAAGGCTCTGTTTGAACTAGCCAAAGTTCCCTGTAATGTGTATTTATTCAAATCCTTAAATAACCGACTCTTTTAGGAGGGATTCTATCTACCTCTGCAGCTTCTAAATTCTGTGAGGCCGCACACAGCAAGAGCAATCAGCCACGGTCCAACCACACGGCGCTTCAGACAACTAAAAAATAAAAAATAATCAAATACTGTCTTTCCACACAGAAGCGTCGGGCCGAAACGGATCAATCAGTGCCAAACAGCCGCCCACCGAGATTCCAGAACCGGCACGAGCCCCCAATTGTTAAGGAAGAAAATATTCTAAAATAGTTAACTTTGGAAAAAGGTTGGCTTCTCTTCCTTTCCCAGGTTCTTCTCGGCGAGCCGCGTGTGGCCACAAGGAAAACCAGCAATGCGTGTTGACGTCACAGAATTACAGAGTTTAATCCAATATAAGACAATGCACAAACTTAGAAATAAGACAATGCACAAACTTACACCAGAAACTGCAGAACAACGGAGACATACATTCAATTACCTGACATAAATGGAGAGAAGGAAAGAAAGCAAAGACGTACAAAGACATCTTTGGAGATTCCATCAAGCATACAATTAACCTAATCCTATCCTCTCAAGTAGCGCTTCTTTTATTGATGAAAATGCCAGTTTTTAGCCTTTTTTATCATTTTGTGGTTAAAAAACAAACAAACATACATTAAAAGGCAGGAACAACACACAGTGTGAGATTTTTTCAATGAAGTAAACTGTGAGGCCTTCTACCCTCATATAAAGAGTCATTTTACTTACTAGGATCATCACTCTTCCTTTGGAACTGAACATCTATTTTCTTACATCTGCTGAAAAAAATCTAGATAAGGCAAATGCATATTTGGCCCTGGTCTCCCCATATTATTAGTAATCTAACATTCAATTTACCACTAAGCCATGCAAAGTGCAGTATTTTAGATTATGTAAAGACAAATTTGTGTTCTAAAATGTACTTTAAGGACAATGCAGAAGTAAAAAAGCAGCCAATCCATAGGTAAGAGAATCTGCTCACACTTTTTTTTTTCTTTTCAATTTAGTTATGATTGTAGGGTATTGCTTGCCTAGCAATAGCACTATTATGGCTTCCTTCTCTGTCTTCTTTGATGCTTTTCTGTATCTACGTATATAAATATCCTCTCTCCTGCTCTCTATGTCAAATGTTCAGTAATCTGCCCACTTTAAAGATAGGGTACGTATATAAGTTTGGTATTTTTGTAGCTTTGAAGGTATGTTATCGGAGCAATACATTATTGATTAGAAAATCAAATAGTAAATCCTAATAATGTATTATTCGAATTCAACTTATTCCATACTGAAAGATCATTTTCTAAATTATTGTGATTGAAGGCTACCAGCTTTTAATTAATTGAATTAACAATTAGGGCCGGATCTATCAAAGGTTTGTGTGTATAAAAACGTGGGCTATTTCACTGCGCACGCTAAAAAATGTACAAACTGATCTATCAACAGCGTGCTAAAAGGATTTGGTCTTTAAAACGTGCTAAATAGCGCCTCTTATCCATTTAGTACTTTTTCTGCAATGAATATGCAATATGGGGCGTTTACACGCAAAAGTGCGTCCTGTGGGAGGAGAACATGTAAATATATTAATTTAGCACTCGCAAAGTGATTTATTAAACCTGAAAGCTATTTTGCTAACGGTATCTGAGTCTGTATTTAACACGTTTCAAAAGAAGGTGCAAATGGTCTGTATGCGTAATTGCGCACACATGGCAGCGGTTATTGTCGCAAGAAGGAGACATCGAAATGAAGCAAGGAGACGCAGAGAACGCATTTTTTCACTTCCTGTGAATATTTTTGAAATGAACGAGGAAAAAATCATTAAAACATATCGTTTATCCAGCATTGACATTTTGGAGCTGTTGGGGGAACTCCGAATGGATTTGGAGCCAGCCACAAGGAGGACCCACGCAATACCAGATATCACAAAACTCCTTGCAACATTGGATCTCCCAATCTAGTTTTTCAGAAGTGCTGTCTGACGTTTCTAATGCCATGTCGCCCTGACGCCCTAACGGAGAAACCAGACCTCCCCCCTGCGCCTGTGGAGCAACATGCCAATGCTGCGGGGATGCGCACGCGCATTAATCTCATCCACAGTCACTTCTTGTGAGCCATTTGGTATGTGCATTTTTCTACAGGCCAATACAAAACACCAGTTTTTTTTTTTTTTTTACTGCAGTGAAGTAGAAATTCAGCCACATACCACCTTAGGGAATAAAGGTTGCCAAAGTTTTTTCTTTATATATATATATATATATATATATATATATATATATATATATATATATATATATATATATATATATATATAAACAAGATCCAAGCCATCAACACATATGCCCTACCAGTCATCAGATACCCCGCTGGTATAATAAACTGGCCAAAGGAGGAGATAGAGGCCACTGACATCAAGACAAGAAAGCTCCTCACAATGCATGGAGGGTTCCACCCCAAATCCAGCACCCTGAGACTGTATACCAAGCGTAGCGAGGGAGGCCGAGGGCTAGTGAGTGTCAAGACCACTGTCCAGGAGGAAACAACTAAGACCCAGGAGTACATCAGAAAGATGGCCCCCAAAGACAAATGGCTTGGTGAATACCTCAGGCAGGAGAAAACCGAAAGCGAGGACAAGAAAGAGGAAGGAGAACCATCATGGAGGGACAAGCCACTGCACGGCATATACCACAGACAAATAGAAGAAGTGGCTGATATCAAAAAATCCTACCAGTGGCTGGAAAAGGCTGGACTGAAGGACAGCACAGAGGCACTAATCATGAAAGCACAAGAACAGGCACTCAGTACAAGATCAATAGAGGCCAGGGTCTACCACACCAGGCAGGATCCTCGATGCAGACTGTGCAAAGATGCCTCTGAAACAATACAGCACATAACAGCAGGGTGTAAAATGCAGGCAGGAAGTGCATACATGGAACGCCACAACCAGGTAGCTGTCATAGTGTACAGGAACATCTGCCATGAGTATGGGCTGGAAGTCCCAAGGTCAAAATGGAAGACACCTCCTAAGGTAGTTGAGAATGACCGAGCTAAGATCCTGTTACCAGTTACGCAATCACTCTTGTTAAATCACCCGCAAACCATGGTTCAGCCCCTCGCGCAAAATTCCAGTTTGCGAGCGCAAATTACTGCACGCAAAATTGGATCTTGATAAATCCGGCCCTAGACTTATCAATATCTGCTGAGGACGATTGGGGTTCAAGGAAACAAACCTCACATTGAAAAAGAGAGATACAAAAGGCAACTCTAAACCAACTCTACATGTGGCCCCGTCCAGGAAACACACAGCCAGGCAGACGAGCTCTAAGCCAACTCCCATGTCAGAGGATGAAATGAGCACATCCAGCCAGTCAGAGTCAGAGAAACTGGGCGACACTGAAAAACAGGTAGATCTCGAACATCTATAAACAAAGGTGTTAATGGCAGCAGCACAGCTGATATTTTTCTCCAGGATGGTGTCGCAGACAAACAAGAACAGACGAGATGAAGCTACTATGAGAAAAAGCAGAGAGAGCATAATGTTAGAGATTGAACAAAAAAATTCTGCAGAGAGGGAGAATAGAGATAGAATGATGAAAAAGGGGCTCCCTATGTCCTCCAGAAGTCTAAGCCTATAACTATAGAGATAGCTCAGGATAACCTGATAACCTAACTATAAGCTTTATCAAAAAGGAAAGTTTTAAGCCTACCCTTAAAAGTAGACAGGGTGTCTGTTTCACGGACTAAAACTGGTAGTTGGTTCCACAGGAGAGGAGCCTCATTAAACCACTTGTAAACTTGCAGATTGAGAGGGAAGTGCTCTGTTAGGAACATAAGGAATAATCATGTCTCTGATATAAGATGGAGCTTGGCCATTTAAGGCTTTATATGTGAGAAGGAGGATTTTAAATTCTATTCTGGATTTACAGTAACAGGAAGCCAATGAAGAGAAGCCAGGATAGGAGAGATATGATCTCTCTTTTTAATTTTAATTAGAACTCTGGCTGCAGCATTTTGGATCAGCTGAAGGCTTTTAACTACAGTTTGTGGACTTCCTGATAGTAAAGAATTACAATAGTCCAGCCTTGAAGTAACAAATGCATGGTTTAAATGCACTAGTTTCTCAGCATCATCCCTGGACAGGATATTTCAAATTTTTGCAATATTCCGCAGATAAAAGAAGGAACTATTAGAAACTTTATCATCTGAGATCAATTTAAACATATCCAAATGAAGTGGCTGCCTGATCAGCTTAACTTGAGTGATAATTCAGAATTTCCCTGAAGGAGTAATCCCAAGGGATAAATAAGCTGAGTCTAAGTCTATATCTAATTCGGGAAACCTTTGGAGACAGCCTATCACTGATAAAAAAAATAACCACAGAAAACCACATTTTTTATCTTGCTGAAAGAGTGAAAATAAAAACTAATAGACACGAGTTTGTTACTTCAACGCAGGACAATATTATTATTTACTATCAAAGCCTTGAGTAAAAAATCTAGTTGCAATTTTTTAGCTGATTCAAAATGCTGCAGCCAGAGTTCTAAAGAAATTTCTCCTATTTTATTTTCCTCTTATTGCCTTTAAGTTAAATCCAAAATTGAAATTAAAATAATTCTTTCCACCTATAAAGCAAAATAACCAAGGTTCAGCTTATATCAGAGCTCTGATTGTTCCTTTTGTTCCTAAAAGAGCAAAGCGTTGAAATATTTGTAAGTAAAAAATCCTCTACATTATTTTAGATGAAGCTAGTGTTTGAGACATATTTTTTTGCATACTGTACACTTTTTTCCAATTGGTATTAAATTATGGACCATGACATGCTGAATAACCGGTGTTTCTATCACATGTGCACATCCTGCCTAAGAGGATTCAGCTGAACAGGTTCTTCCCAGAAGAAAAAGGAGGCTCTGGTTGTGCATTGTGCCCAAAAAACAAGGGCTTCACAGTTGACTGCTTTCTATCATCGTTCCAGCAACATAATGAGTAATTGTTTGTGGGCAGATAAAATTAAATGGTAAGCTTCAGTGATTTTAGGAACAGGTGTTTTTCTTGTTTCATAATAACACCAGAGACAGCAATTTCTTCTACGGCACAAGATTATAATGTAAACTGGTTTACAGATCATCTTGGTTTAATCATATGTATTTGTAGCCAGCCAGTTAGCAAGCTGAGACACAAGCAAATTATCTTGCAAACCATCCTGAAATAAAACAGAATCCTCCTAAATTTTGAAATGGTTAAGGTAGGTTTATCCATATTAAGAATGAATGAGGTACTCTGGTCTTTTAAATGTGTGCTTGTTTAAACATGAAAAAAACAGGTAAAATAATTGTTGAATGGAATCTCTTTTTCACAAATGGATAGATAAAGTAAAACTTAAAGTGTAATTTAAAAGAGAGATGTGAATATACCATTACAAAGTATGGCTCTATTTGCATTTTATGTTGTTGCTCTGGATTGGACGGATTACATGTACTGCAACTATGGTTGGTGGGTGGGGGTGTGTGAAACAAGCATCTACGTGACCTAATTCAAAAAGAATTCAAATTGTTCTTTCATCCACAACACGTTGTAATGAAATCACATATTCCGGTACTTAATATGATAATATCAATTATGATCAACTGTTGAGGTGTGAATACGGCGTGACTTCTGTAAACAAAAGTAGTTCTGCTCAGAGGCAAGATTCCCTTCCAGGCCTTCAGAGAAATAAAACGTTTTAATAGCATCTTTTCCCGTTAATGATATTCCCCTCATTCTTAACACACCATTGCACAGATATTGAAACCATTCATTTCTGTAATAGGCAAGGGGAGTCCATGGAGAACTCAATCTGAGAGTTGTCTTCTTGACACTTTTCTGTGATAACAAATCTAATAACCTACACCATCGTCTCTATGATGTATTTACTGATTTTATGGATTTTGCTGTCACTATATGCTTACTTTTTTTCTCCATATCCAAACTATTCTAATATACATACATATATAAAATACTGTAGCCTCTTGGTTAATACTGAAAGAATGAAGAACATTTGAACTTTTAAACTGGATCTCAATATTCCATGATAAAAACATTGATAAATCTTAAGTAAGATTCCTAAACAATTTCAAAGATAAATGTAATGAACATAGTCAAATAAAAACATACCCCAAAAGGTAAATAATATGATATTCCATTGATCACAAAAGTATTGCAGAATGCCTGTAAAAATGAATAGACTGTATAGAGATATCTAAATGTAGTAAAATATAGGACAATACAACCAGAAGATTTATACCATAGACATAAGAACGAGGATTATTATACTAAACCATTTGATGACAATAAAAGAATTGTTAAAAACATGGAATATATCAGACAATATTATTAGATAAGGACCTAAAGAAACAAACCAACATAACCAATGAGATAAAAATTTGAATCATTCCATTCATTCATGTCTGAAGTGTTTGAAAAATGTAATGAATATTTATGAATGTCTGACCAAAACTGTCAGAAAAGATTTCTGATCCTGTTACAAATGAAAACTTCAATGAGCTACTCAGCAACAAAGAGACAATCCTATGTCAGGCTAAGAACTAAAGGACACAGTATTAAACATGGAAAAACAGTTAGGTTTAACAAACCGTTTATTTACACTAGAACTGCAGAGAAAAGATAGGAGGAAAAATGAGGGGGGAGACTTTCAGAAAAGAGTCGTACGAGATGACAATAGCATTTGCCATGTTACACTGGTGCTAGTCGGTGGTAGCTACACCTTAGTTAGAGTAACATGAATAGTCACAGAAAAGAATTAAGCTTAAATGAAGAGAGCCTTAGCAGCACTGAAGCACCACAGCACCAATGTTGTTTTTGGCATGCCATCTTAGATTTAGTCTTAGTCCTCAGGACAAAAACTTTTATTAGTTTTAGTCACATTTTAGTCATTACGATAACTGATAGTTGTAGTCAGTTTTAGTCAACTAAAACTTAAAAAGGTTTTAGTCTAGTTTTAGTCAGTTTTATGCTGCAAAAAGAGTTAATCTTTAGAATTTGAATAACAACCAGATTCTTTACCAGACTGACAGCTCTTGGCTATATTACAATCACTAGGTTTAGGATGCTGCCATGCAATCATTGCTGTTTGGCAGAAAAAATTGATTTACAGAATTTAAATACATTTTTTAATGAATTAATGCCATACTTTATTAAAAAAAAGTGACTCACAAAAGCTCTGATAATAGCAGATCTAGTTCAACACATCATGTTAGTCAAAGTAGCAGACAGACAAGCTGACAACATGTACAATAATGGAATGATTTTAGACATACAAGGTTTCCTTTCAAAAGCAAACACTTCCTGATCTACTATCAATTATGCATTACACACAGATAAATAAAGTCTTCATTGCTCCAAAAAAGCAAAGAACAAAAGCATTCTTCTTTCTACTTTGGCAATTTTGGCTTTATTTCTTGAATTTGCCCCTTTGTAACCACTGGTCATTGGGTGAAAGTAGATTTAAATTCACAGGGATTTTTTTTTTTTAATACAGAGAGGACCTACATAATTGCCTTGTGATGTCATGGCAATCCAGACCTAAATTGAATAAATATGCCGACTAAAATATTCAATTATTCAAAGGAATGATAGGAAATGCTTTAAGGGCAATACAAGGAAACATTTACATCATATTTAAATCGATAGAAACGAGAACAATGAGAGATAAATATTAAAAGATCTATGTATCTTTTCAAATTGCTCTTTATTCAAAAATAAACAGAATGCAATGAAATATTTCATTTGGTTATAATTTGGGGATTTCTTTTGTTAGAAATTAAAGGTTTTGTATCACATCTTGTGCACAGGAAGAAATAAATATAGATAGTAAAGGGATTTTTATGCTTGTCAGAGGATGATCAGCCACATAGTTTATAAAGTAGCAAGAGCAGGAAAAGCCATACTGCTGAGAGCGAACCATCAGAGAGACACGGAGCTACGTGGGTGCATAGACGCATTTCTGCACAAGCACAGCTAGAGAGCAAGAGCAATGTTTGTCAGAGTTGAGCACACAGTACCGGATGATTACGGGGTTATTTTCTCAGAACCTGCCACTGCAAGTACTGCTGTCGATATAAAATATAAAAAAGCTAATATAGAGCAAATATAAAAATTGTTTGATTTTAAATTCTAGAACTTTCAGTTATTACTGCAAATCCAAAAAAAAAAAAAAAGCTTTATAATCACTTTCAGCCTTCACAAATGGCAGCAGGAAATCCCCAGCAGCTTGTCCAGCTTCAGAGAGCTGTCACTGGGCAGTCACAGCTCTGTTACCCACAAGTATGTTGGGGGTCTCCTGCTCCGAACCCAAACACAATATTTGCATAGGATAATGATCTTGATGAACTGACTGCACAGATGATGTACTGGAGATGCAATGCAAACGTGCTAAAACCTTAAAATCTCAGACTACTAACTGACAACTAAATCACATTTCACTTTGACTCAATGTATATTAGCTCTCCCCTTTTGTTTGTTTATGGCCCTTTTTAAATCATTGATAGCTGAAAAGCATATCATAGCAATTGTTATGTTGCTGTGTAGTCAACATTTTGTTAAACTTATAAGGTCCAAGTTGGTCTGCCAATGATTCCCTTTATGTTCATACTTACCTTCAAATATTGTAATGCTCTTTATATATTTTTTTTAATAATTTTTTAAGGGTTTTAACTGTCACAGCCGTCGGAGTGTGTTTTACGCATATGTTTACCCGGTAAAGGTCAGCAAGTACAGTGTTAGCCACTGCTTCATTTTTGGCCAAAAGCCTTTGCCACCGCTTACAACTGCTGAGACCTTGGAAATAATAGTCTTTATAGCTCCAGTTCATGTCCGGTAGGGTGTTTTAGGGTGTAATCACAAAGCATTTTAAAAATAATTAATTGCGACTAAGATTAGACTTCTGTCTAACTCAGAGGTCACAGATAGGTAAGAAGTATTTGTACTTTGTTACTTGACACCTCTGCAAATCAAACCCAGGTTTTAAGCCTTGCAGGGCATCGTAAAGCGCACTTCTCTCATTAAGCCAAAAAAAAAGAAAGAAAGAAAGAAAAGAAAAGAAAAAGGTCAGTTCAAGTGTTTTATAAAGTATGTCAATCAGAAAATTCTATATATACTAAACTGAAAGATTATTTTTCTCTACTTCGAAAAACACTGAAGATTTTAAAATGGAAAAATATTCTATTTTTCTTTTATTTTTTTTTAAATCTAAAAAGTCAATGTATAACATGGAAGCATAAACACCTCATTTTATTTCACAGTTAGATTCTGTTTGAAGTAACATATTAGAATTTAATCTTTTTCCGGACCTTTACTGGTTGTTGATTTTCTTTATTCCGACCCTGCTTATTTTTAATTGGCTACCCCTGGTCTATATGGTTTAGGCCAGCAAAGCTACGTGCATATGCAGAAGGGAAATGTACTGTAGATATCATAGCAGAGCACTATTCCTGTGAAGTAATAATGGATGTGACTATCACTACAAGTATTTAGTTAATCTTACAGTAACAGAAAAATTTCTATTTTTAATAAAAAATAAAATAAAAAAATAAAAATAAAACTATTTCTTAAAGTTTGTGCAATGGGAGCGGACATTACCATGAACGCATAATAAAAAAGACAAAGGAAAGTAAGAAAAAAGGGCAGAAAATTGCATATTCAGTTTAGCACCACACATGAAAGGGGCTCAAATCTGTTTTTTTTTTTGTTTGTTTTGTTTTGTTTTGTTTTTTAGGTAAAATATCAGAACTGTGTTGGTCAGACTGCCATAATAAAACAGATATGAGTAAAAATATTGGATTGGGTCGCATTTACCTGCTTTGTTAAAGTAGATTTATAGCCGCTCTTTGTCTTACTCACATGTTGCATCAAAACAGACCAGTTTCTCACTGGGATTAAAGTAACACCAGTTATTTGAAAACTCTATGGATTTCCCTTATTGCTTCAATACATTACATACATATTAATCAGTTGTTGTAGTACTGTGTTGCTATAATTATTAGACTACCTGCAGTAGTACATTTAGTATATCTTACTGGCTGTTCAACTAAAATAAATTTTGAAGTCACGTATACATGGGTTGGAGCTCTCTTAGCAGTGTTTGTGTACTTCAATAAATGATAGCTAGTGCCACAGGCTTGTACCACAATTATTTTTTGAGTCAGAGGCCAACAGGTTTTGGACCCCACAGCTCTGGATCACTGCTTGTAATCTGTTGAGCATGATGCAATGTATTTAAGTAGCTGGTGGTTCACTTGGAGCCATGCGCTGAATACAAAAACCTGGTTAAATCTAAAAATGAGCCAGTACAAAATGCACCTGCGGGGCCGTTATTGAACACATCATCTGTGACGTTAAGTAAAAGGCCTCATTGAGATCAATGGGCAGCAAATTAACCTTTAGCTCGTCAGCATAACAGGATCGATACATTCACAGTTAACTCACTCTGCAACACTTAAGCAATGGTATGTCGGTGAGAAGAATCCTAAAGGTCTAAGTAGTTTATTAAAGCTGCTTAGAAAAATCCTGGATTCTAAAATAACTGTCAGTTATTTTCATGCACTTGATGAAAGGGTGATGTGCATCACAAAAAATTACTTTGGCATACACAGTACAGCTTTTGCATGCCATTCTACTTAATATTTACAAATCCAGAAATATATAGTTAGACTTCAATGCATTCAGAGACAGACAGGACAAATGATGTCAGGGAATCGAACTCTACCAAAAGGTTGAGGTGAAAATTCGGGGACTATATCTGGCTCAAATCGCATCATAAAAATATGCAGAAACTTGTGTCTTTTAGATAAGAAGACGATGTAAAGAACCATACCAAACATTGCAGGCTAACAACCGAGGAAATAAGTATTAGAAGTAAATATTAGCAAGATGCTGAGAATAAACTATGACCACCATGTCAACAACCAGACATTATGACCAATTTTCTCATCATGCAATAGTTTTATTACTAATATGCTGATTTACTTTTAATCTGTTGACCCTTATGGACGAATGGAGTATAAACTATTGAAGATTGGATTTATGAAAAGGCTTCTGGATGGTTTCAAATGTATGTAGTTGTGGCTGCTTTGTTTGTTTACATTTTTACATGCTGCTATATCTGTTTTATTGTGCTTTGGTACTTGCTGTGTCCATAAAATGATCTTGGTGGTTGAATTGTGGAATCTAAGCTATCCAATGATGTCTAACATGTCTATATTGGTAAAAATTTTACCGGTAGAGTTTTATGCATTCTGAGTTATTACCTAATTTAACATCCACCGGATCGCCGGCAACCCAGTTGTTTTAAAGAGGCTATGGATGTCCATAGCATGTCTTTGGGTTCCATGGCAGAATTTCTATGATCAGATTCTTGAGAAAAATGGGAAAGATTGTTCTGCGGCTTAGGATAATGCACCAGAGCAAGATCGTGGATGAAAGTAGCCCAAAGAAAAAAAAGACGCCATCCTCTCCTACAACCAGGACCAGGTGGTAAACAATTACACCCACAAGCAACAGACGCAGTTGTGGGTCATGGTCATTTGGTATGACATGATTGATATTGTCACTCTGAATGCTTATTAATTTTTCAGGGCTCATCATCCTGAATCTCGCACAGGGAACACTGACCGACAACACTTCCTCACAGAGCTCAAAGAGAAGTTGTTGAAACCGACATAAAGGCAACCCAAACCTACCGACCAACATCTTTGAAGCAATGGGAAGGTGTGGAATGGCAAAAACTGCTGCAATCCAGTCTCAGGAAAGAAGCACATAGTGCCAACAGAAGAGAAAGAGGTGCCAGTTGTGTCAAAGAAAAAAAGATAGCAAGAATACTGATGGAAGTGCAGTACCTCTGTGTGGAATGGTCATATTCTGTGATCATGTGATGTTCTGCAATGTTTAATGCATCTCCTTGGAGCAATGATTTTTATTTAATGGCTTTGCACAATTCTGTGCTGTTATGTCAGAATATAACAAAATCAGCAAGAATCAGCAAACCAAAACGGCAAAAAAAGCGTAAAGCTTAATGGTAAACCATGAAATCCACTGACTTTGTCCCTTTATGATGAGGGGAAATAAGATTTACCTTGAAGAGAGCAGTTGGTTTATATAATAATAAAGCAGCTACAGTGTTAACCCATAAATACTTTTGATGTGCTTATTATTGGCACAGAAATGATTTACTCTTTCATATATAGTGAATATTTGTCATAGATTGATGCAGACCATTCTCCTTCCTCCTTATCAGCAAAGGACAATCTTGACGTGTCATCTCAACAGTAATTTCACACTTGACTTGATATTTTGTGATGTAATGGAAAGCCATATTGCTTCAGTCTTGCACAGTCAGCCCAATCTTGTTCAGTATGAATGAAAAATTGGTGATTATGTAAAAGCATTTAAAAGTAGGATGACTGGAATGCAGAGAGTAAAATAAAAAGTAAATGAGGTAGGATAATTTAAAACTGTGTGTGTGACCAAAGAAAATTTTGAAAGAGGTTCAAACATCCAGCATTTTGTGGGACTTTTAAAAAGTCTAAAGTCTGATCTGACCTTGTGAAAGTATTCATAAAGCTTCAACCTTTTTACATTTTACAAGAAATAATCACTTCTATTGGGATTACATCATTGAAATAATGAATAACTTTAGGTAGGACAATGGTCAATTTTTTTTACTTTTTTTAGGAATAAAAGTGACATAATTCTCTCAGACCTGTTATTAGAGATTAAACTGCTGAATATTTTCTATTTTAAATAACTGCCCATTCTATGTGTCTGTTCACTTTCTATGTAAAGGCCCGAACACACTGAATCCAATTTTGTGTTCAATCTGACAGAAAATCGCTCTTAGCGCTCAATGAAAGTCAATGAGAATGATCACACCCAACACGATTTTACACAAGAGGGCCTGCATTGCTCCGAGTTTGGGGGAAAATAAAAAATAAAATCTGTTCAGCGCACAGGAAAACAGTCAGTTTTCAGGTAACACATTGCGTATATAGCACACGGGACAGACTTAGAATACTTTACCCCTGATAGGATTTCAGGAGGACAGAAAACATATAAAGTTGTGATTCACCTTAAGCCTTGACACAAAAAAGCAGTGAAACAACAAGGGACAGAAAGAGCAGCTTATCAATATCCATGAAAAATAAAAAAAGAACTTCAGGAGGACAGAAACAGATATAGTAAAATGGTGATCCTTTTTCAGGCCTCACAAAACGAATAAAATAACGAGGGACAGAGCAGGTAAGCAAAGCTCATCATTCTCCACTTTTTATGAAAAAAAAAGAAAAGAAAAAAACCCTCCACAGATCACCGATCTCTCTTACTGCCTCAGTCAGCATATATACCTAAGCCGTTCTACAGCTTTTATTGCTTCATTTTCCTTTTCTTTAATCGTAGTTCCCATTATGTTTTTAATATATGCATATGAACATTATCTATCTGTTCTGGTTTGAGACGCTGTACCTTATAGCTGTGCTTGTATTTTTCTATTTATTCATTTGAACAGCTTTTCATAATCTGATAATCTGTCAAATGTGGATTTTTTCTTTTTATTTGTGTGACACAGAGAGATAAGTGAAAAACAATCTGATCTGCCCACCTTGCACAGTTGGAGCCTGTCTATTCACAGTAAGTGTGAAATGAAAATATTTTAATTGGAGATTAAAAATTCGTATGCAACTTGTGTGACCTGGCCTTAAGTTGGCTAGAATGACGTTCCAATGCATGACCTATAATGGTCAGCAGCACCAAATTCCTGGGGTGCACATTACAGACAACCTCACCTGGACTGTAAACACCACCTCACTGGTCAAAAGGGCACAAAAGCGCATGTACTTCTTGATGAGGATAGGGAGAGCTCACCTGGCCCCACCCATCCTCACCACCTTTCACATAAGCACCATAGAGAGCGTTCTGACC
This sequence comes from Cyprinodon diabolis, assembly GCA_030533445.1. Classification (NCBI taxonomy): domain Eukaryota; kingdom Metazoa; phylum Chordata; class Actinopteri; order Cyprinodontiformes; family Cyprinodontidae; genus Cyprinodon; species Cyprinodon diabolis. Next base: position 28,222,919 of record CM060075.1, read on the forward strand.
AGCTGTCTCACTGTGTGGTGTGGAGGCTGCAGCGCCTCAGACTGGAAGAAAGTAAGGAGAGTGGTGACAACAGCAGAGAAGATCATCAGGGCTCCTCTTCCCTCCATTAAAGACATTTCATCCCAGGTCCAGCAGATTCCAAAACAGCTTTTTCCCCACTGCCATCAGACTGCTGAATGTTGAAAAGACTGAAAAAAAGCTGAATGTTGGAAAAACTGTAAATCATATCACAGCCTTATGTTTACATTTGATCACAATGTTTACATTTCATCACTGCTGCACTTTAAGAAATGGAAATGTCTTGAGAGGTTTACCGAACAAAATTCCGTATTGTATAAACCCTGTGTGTACAGAATGACAACAGTTTGTCTATGTCTGAGTCAAAATGACCTGAGAGGTTCTACCATGACCGTATATGGTAATGGCGTGGTCGGGGGGAGAAGGAAGGATACTGACTTTTGAGATTTTGGAAGAGGCACCTCCTGTCTGGGTGTAGCATTTTTCGATAAATTGCAATACATTTAGTAGTTCTGGACCATTATGCCATTCAGACCAGCTATGGTCAGGAAGACAGGCCTAAGACAAAAAAGGTGAAGAATTCCTCTGCAATTTGAGCTTATATCAATGATTTTGCTGAACATGACTAGAATAAATTATGTTTTGTTCCTCTTTTTATACACTGTCTAAGAAACTTTCCTCCTTGTATTTGGACTGGGTAATTAAAACAAAGATCGAACAAGACGGTTAATACAAAATCAGAAAATCTGAATTATTAAATACCCTGCCCAAGAAGTGATGACTTTGTTCCTCCATTTTAGTTAAAGCAATTATATTCCTCATTTTGTTTAGTATAAGCTGCTTAACTGAATCTAAAGCTTCTATTAATAGGCCATTCTAACTAATGACTTTAAGAACTGCATACACAATTGGTACAATGTTTGTGATAAAACTGTCACTAAAACATTTTAGCTACTAACTAGGAATCAATAACATCTACAGTTTGCATCTACAGTTAAAGCTGAACAGGATTTTTCGACAAATATGATAGTATGCAAAAAAGCTGACATGAGAAAGAACATTAGAAATGGCTTTCACAGTTATAGACCATAAACATGAGTGCAAACTCAGATCAATGAGATTCCATTACCATCCTATCTCATTTCCCAGAGCTGAATTGGAAATGGGTTAGAGATGGATTGTGTCATTACCAATTCCAGCGGATCCACAGGAGCCATACATGAGAGTGTATGTGTGTGTGTATGTGTCTATGTGTGTCTCCTATCTGCAGCCGCTGCCAATGAATAGGTTTTTATCGACAAGAAGGAAGGTTAGCAGGAGTTCATGAGTTGCCATCATAGTTTTTTAATATGCCAGCTTTAAGATGCAGTTTTATTTTTTGAGGCACCCAAAGTAAACAGTTTCTGACAACTTTGTTTGGCATGCTTAAAATTGCTTTCAGATAAATATTGGGCTTCAATTTTGAAGAGAAATATTACAACTTAAACGTCTGTTCTTTATTCTGGAAATGTTTGCCATATACCTCAACTTTAGCATCCCAAAATATGAAATAAATGTTAATTAAGCATGCTTCAAAGTTTACACTTTACTTTGTGAAGTGTGACTTATATTGAAAAACTATAAATAATGGGTCCAAAAAAAAAAAAAAACTCCTGTTTGAGCATTAACTCACTCACCAACTCATATTTAGTTATTTGTGATGAGACTCAGGTTGTGAGATACTTGATATACCATTTTCCCAGTTATTCATTGGTTACTCTGAAGGTTTTGGTTTATGAAAACTTTACATAACACTCTGTGGTTTAAAGTGTTTTTAACGAGGTGCCAGAGATGGTATATTTTTCCTTAGTTGCTGTCAGCTGTCAAATAGTTGCCCAAGAGGATTCCGCAAGAGATGTGCTGCCATTTATGCCTTTAAAATCAATATGTATTTAAAATGTTTAGATTTATTTTAAGATTTTAAATATAGACCATATATCCACTCTTCCCAACCAGTGTCATGATGGGTCTAATATTTTTTTCCACATGCAAAAAACACTCAAAGAGATTGTAAAAGTTAGAATGTTTATTTTCAGTTAAGCAAAAACAGGAACAAGGTTAACACAGCTTGGAGGGACCTGTGGCCTGGAATCCAGATGCGACATCACATAAGGCGAGAGAGAAAAGGTGCGATCACGGTTGGTGGTGAAAATGCAGATAACTGATGCTTTGTTCTTACTTGAACTAGCTGCCTGTGTCATGGTCGGTTTAGGGATAAACCCACATGTAGAACACCACTGGAGACTTGGTAAAAGATTTAACAGAGTTTATTAAAGGTTTCACACAATGACATGAGCTAGACTCAGGTTCTGGTCCGGGCAGGATTCTCAGGCATCTGCAGAGACGGATAGTTTGGTTAGCTTGGTTTGCAGATGAGTTAAATGAGTTTTCAGATGTTTCAGTGGGTACCTTGAAGAGGTCCAGGCTTAGTTCTGAGAGAGGGTCCAGAGACTGTTGGTTCAGCAGAGTGCTAAAGCAGCAGCAGCGTCTAGCTTCTGACTTCCAGTGAAAGACTTTGGTTGGAGTGATCAGCTCTTTCCCTAAGAGCAGCAAGTGGATTCCAGAGTGGGAACTTCAGGTTTGGCTCTCTAGGGCAGGCAGGCAGGTTTCTGGTTAAGCTCATCCAGAGCTTCTCTTGAGAGATTGGTTTCCTAGGAGCGAGAAGACAGAGGCAGATTAGCATAAGGTTTCTCTAGGAAGACAAAGATTGTAAATTCAAAGGCTCAGGTTCGCTAACCAAACTTGGCTAACACTGCGGCGTAGAAGGAAGGTCTGGCAGCTGCTTATAAAGGCCGGTCTCCTGATGAGCTGATGAACGTCAGCTGTGCTGGAGGGCTCCAGCCCAGGTGAATCCACAGCGCACTCTGCTGGAGAAGGTGGAGAATCTCCAGATCCCAACAGTACCCCCCTCTCAACGACCGCCTCTTGGCGGTCCCGAGGAAGTGGACGGGAGGGAATTCTCATACTCCTCGATCCGTCCGGGATCGAGGATGTATGAGCCAGGAACCCAGGAGCGGTCCTCCGGACCGTAGCCCTCCCAGTCGACGAGGTACTGCCATCCGCGACCTCGCCGACGGGAGTCCACGATCCGGCGAACTGTGTATGCCGGATGACCGTCGATGTCCAGGGCGGGTGGAGGGGAGTCGGATGGTGGGCACAAAGGACTGGTAATGACAGGTTTAAACTGGGAGACATGGAATGTAGGGTGGATACGTAGAGAAGGTGGCAGGACAGCAGAGGGATTGATGATCCGATCCACCCTGTAAGGACCGATGAACCTCGGGGAAAGTTTTCTGGACATACCTTTCAGAGGTATGTCCCGGGTTGACAGCCAAACCTCTTGGCCAGGGGTGTAGTTTGGAGCCGGACGTCTCTTCGAGTCAGCAAATCTCTTGGTCGAGACTGAGGAACGGGTGAGGGTGGCAATGGTCTCCTTCCAGATGCGTTGGGAACGACGGATGTGATGATGGACAGATCTTACTGTTATTTCTCTCTCGTCTGCTGGAAAGAGTGGAGGCTGATACCCTAAAGAAACTTGGAAAGGGGACAAACCAGTGGAGGCAGATCTGAGGGAGTTGTGCGCATATTCAATCCAGGTTAAGAACAGACTCCAGTCGGAAGGATTGTTAGAGGTCAGGCAGCGGAGAGTAGACTCGAGTTGCTGGTTCATCCTCTCCGTCTGCCCGTTAGATTGAGGATGGTAACCAGAAGTTAGAGAGGATTTACAGTTCAGAGCCGAACAGAAAGCTTTCCAGACCTGCGAGATGAACTGGGGACCACGATCTGAGAGGATTTCCTGAGGGATACCATGGAGGCGAAAAACGTGCTTCACCAGAAGCTGAGCCGTCTGGAATGCAGTAGGGAGCTTTCTGAGGGGAACCAAATGACAGGCCTTGGAGAATCGATCAACTATGGTTAGAATCGTAGTCATACCTCGAGAAATCGGAAGACCGGTGTCAAAATCAACAGCAATATGTGACCAGGGACGGGTAGGAACCGGTAGAGGATGTAACAGGCCAGAAGGTGGTTGGTGAGAGGTCTTGTTTCAGGCGCAGATGGGACAAGCCAGCACGTACTCCTTAACGTCTTTATGTAAGGACGGCCACCAAAATCGCCTGCTTAGGAGGGCGATGGTTCTGCTCACTCCAGGATGGGCTGAAAATTTCGCTGCGTGCATCCACTGGATGAGGCGGGATCTGACAGAAGATGGGACATACATTTTATTAGGAGGACCATTACCTGGGTCAGGTTCTGAGGCCAGGGCAGAGTTGATCAAATCAGTGATCTCCCAGGAAACGGCTCCTACAGTACATGAGGCGGGAAGAACAGGTTCAAGTGTCTTGGGTTGATCGGACGAATACAAACGAGAGAGAGAGTCGGGCTTGACGTTCTTGGAACCAGGTCTGTATGAAATGATGAGATTGAATCGTGAAAAAAATAAAGACCACCTAAAATGCCATGGGTTGAATGTTTTTGCAGACTGAATATAGGCCAGGTTCTTGTGGTCTGTCCAAACCAGTACTGGATGCTCAGCCCCCTCGAGCCAGTGTCTCCATTCCTCCAGGGCGAGCTTAATGGCCAGAAGTTCTCGGTCTCCAACGTCATAATTTTGCTCGGCTGGAGAGAGTCTGCGTGAATAGAAAGCACAAGGATGAGTTTTCTGATCTGAATCTGACTGCTGAGATAACACAGCTCCAACACCGGAATCAGATGCATCAACCTCAAGGATGAACTGCTTTGTTGGATCTGGCTGGACCAAAATGGGGGCACTGGAAAAGAGTTTCTTTAATTTAATAAAGGCCTCTTCGGCTTCAGGAGTCCATTGAAAAGTTCTCTTAACAGAAGTAAGAGCTGTGAGAGGTAGAGCTGTCTGACTATAATTTTTAATGAATCTCCTGTAAAAGTTTGCAAAACCAAGAAATCTCTGAAGTTGCTTACGGTTTTCAGGTGTAGGCCACTCCAGAACTGCCTTTATCTTGTCTTCTGATGGCTTCACCTGCCCGCCCTCGAGCCCAAACCCTAGGAAAGTGACAGATTTTTGATGAAATTCACATTTTTCGGCTTTCACAAAAAGTTTATTCTCCAGCAGTCTCTGAAGGACTAAACGAACATGTTTTTTGTGGTCAGAGAGGTTCTTGGAGTAAATCAAAATATCATCGATGTAAACAAAAACAAAAATGTTCAAAAAGTCTCTGAGGACCTCATTAACAACAGCTTGGAAACAGGCAGGAGCGTTAGTGAGGCCAAAAGGCATGACCAGATACTCGAATTGCCCTAAGGGGGTCTTAAAAGCCGTTTTCCATTCATCCCCTTCTCTTATTCTGAGGAGGTGGTAGGCGTTTCTTAGATCGAGTTTGGTAAACACTGTAGCACCTTGAACAGGTTCAAAACCAGAAGCCAGTAATGGTAGGGGATATTTATTTTTAACAGTGATCTGATTTAAACCTCTGTAATCTATACAGGGGCGCAGGGACCCATCCTTTTTTCCCACAAAGAAAAAACCAGCACCGAGAGGGGATGAAGATGGACAAATTATTCCAGCAGCCAGGGATTCGTTAATGTATTTTTCCATAGTTTCTCGTTCTGGTTTGGAAATATTATACAGCCTGCTGCTGGGAAGAGGGGCTCCAGGTAATAGATCTATGGCGCAGTCATATGGTCTATAAGGTGGAAGAGACGTCGCACTGACCTTACTGAAAACTGGAGCCAGATCATGATACTCAGGGGGAACAGAAGTAAGGTCAGGAGAGTCCATCTCCCCCCTACCTCTAGGGGACTGAATAGTTGGAGCCGCAGAACAAAGACAGGATTCGTGACAGGAAGTTGACCAGGATTCAATGTGGCGTTCAGCCCAGTTGATGTGGGGGTTATGACGTTCCAACCATTCGAATCCTAACACCAGGGGGGAACAAGCTGAAGGAAAAACAAAAAATGTTAGTATCTCCCGATGGTTTCCAGAGATCAACAGTTCCAAAGGTTGTGTTTGATGAGTAACTTGATGTAGCTTTTTTCCATCGATGGCAGAAACTCTGAGGGGTTTAATTAATGGAACAGTCTCAATCCTTAACTGCTGGACCAGTTCAACATCAATCAGGTTTCTTTCACAGCCAGAGTCGATGAATGCTGACAGGGTGAGATTCTGATTAGCAAAAAACAGAGTAGCTGGTAACAACAAATGAGGAGTTTTTTCAGATCTTAGGTGGCCCGTCAGACTCCTCACATCCTCTGACGGGCCCAGGCTTTTGATTTAGCCGGGCAAGAAGCAATAAAATGTCCCGTCTCACCACAGTACAGGCACAGTTTTGCTTTGAATCTTCGTTGCCTTTCTTCAGGAGATAGCCTGGTGTGTCCAATTTGCATGGGTTCGCCCTCAGCTCCTTCAGAGGAAGAAAAATGAGAGATCTTGACAGGAGCTGGGCGAGTCAGACCCTTTGACCTCGGCTTGGAACTGGGTTCTGGGGAACCAGAAAGAACAGAAGCATTATCAAATGCAGGGGTTGAAACAAAAATTTTTCGGTCTTTCTGCCTTGAGAGATTTCTAGTACGAAGTCTGTTATCCAACCTGATAGTCAGACGGATTAAATCCTCCAAACTAGCTGGTTCGTCTAATGTGGCGAGTTAAACTGAAATAATTTTTTACTAAAATGCACTTGATTTCATCAGTATGTTGCGCATTAATCAGCTGTTGAGCCCGCTTGCGGATGCAATCTCCCTTCCGCTCTGTAGGAGCAGGACACTGCATGTCAGCTTCTATGAGAAATCCCTGTTAAGGTTTGAACCTCCATCTATTGAAGTAAGCAGTGAGAAAGTAGAACCCCAATTGGATAACATGCCAAAATACATCACTTCCAGTGAGTCTAAACCTCTTAGGGGGTCCATGGAGCAGGGGCGGGTTGTGAAGCTGGCTGTTTAAACATACTTCATGTTTTTGACTCACAGTGGCCAGACAGCGAGTAAGTTTTCCTTATGAGTCAAGAGGGTCAAGATGACTGTTCAGTCAGAACAGTCATCTTGCACCAAACTCTTGCCAGCTGGAATTTATTATATCAGAGTGCTTCACAACAGGTATTTTCACCCATTGTAGTAATGTGTTTTATTTGCTTCAACATTTATAATGCAATACATGACATTTGCAAGGCCATAGAGCCTCTCCTTTTTCAGAGAGCAGCACCTGCTACTGCTAGTCACCAAGGTCTCCAACAAGTAAGAAAAAATTTGTCAGATTTCTCCCTAGTCACTTGTTCGAAAAAAATCATTAGAAGATTATGAAAAGGCGGGAAATATAGAAACTGATGGCAACATTGCAGAAGGGGCCAAACTGCCAGCAGGGACAAGCCTATGCTGAAGGCAGCTGCTCCAGGACATGACGGTGAACTTTTTAACAACCAAATATCGAAGTCCAGATTTAATTCTACTAAAAGGTTGAGAAAATTTGTTAACACACATAGAACAATACATCTATAACATTTATAAGGTGTTTGAAAAAAAATGTGGAAATTCTCAGTCTTTAAAACCTGCTGGAACATACCTACGGAAGTTTTTATTTTCACATGTGCTCTGTGTTAAACTGGAAAAGCACACAAGGACACCCTCAGCACAGAATACAACTTTGGTCCTTCTCCCTGATTTATGTCATTCATGGAAGGGTGATCACATAAGTCCACCTTACAGTACTTAACAACGCTAATCTGTATTCAACCAAAAGAGGAAACCCCAATCAGGGTCTCCGTTGTGCAGATGGTAAGTTATCCTCCTGCTGCAACTTTTCTAACTTTTTATTATTGTTTAGGAGACAGGTAAATGATGAGAAAGAAACTATGGCAAAATGATGTCGCAATTGTTATATCCCCACAAACACACATTTAAACAAGACCATTTTGTTTGTGTATCATCATGAGGAAAAAAGGGGTATGATATATATATATATTTTTTTTTTCTCATCAAAATGATTAAACATGAATTTAGATGCAATCTTAGACGGAATTTATTTCTGAAATACCAGTTCATGATTTGTTTAAGTCAGTTGCTGATGCTGCCACCCCAGCAGATGATTGATTGCAAAAGAGATCACACACTTCATAAATGACTTAAAAAGATATGCTGAATCTTGCCTCACATATCAAAGGACCTAAGACTCCTCAAGAAATATAGTTTGCTCTGCTTCTTTTTGTTGACTGCATTGCAGTTCTATTGTATAGGTGGTATTCAAAGTAGCAGCCATTCAAAATATTTCTTCCCAGTCAAACGGCAGCCAAATGGCTGTCCACTTTCCTCCAGGTCCTAGCAAAATCCCCTTCAACTTCCAGCAACTGCAGTGACCCGTTCTTGCATATTTCTTTACTCTGATTACACCCTTTCACAGAATAACAGTGTTTGACCAGGAGATGACGCTTCTCTTTAGATCTTAATCTTCACAGATCATGAGAGGAAGAATGTTTTAGTACAAATATTGCTGTTTAAAAAGGAATTGTAGGGGACTGACCAAGGACCAGCCAGGGCCCATCAAGAAAAGTGGGTAGATTTTGAATGGCTACTACGTACTGTATACTCCTCCACTACATAGTAGCAAAAAAGCAAGGGATCTTTGAACTTATGAACTATCAAATGAACTTGTGTGCTTGCTTAGGTGAGCCAATGGGACTTTCTGTAGAACTATCATGATGTGGGATGCTAGAAACAGCTCCCTAGTAACTGAGATCTTAAGTAAGGTTTCAGTTTTTTTTTTTAATATCAACAGGGCAGTACCACTTAACAACCATGAAACCTTCTTCTGCTTCAGTCTAAGAGGAGTTTAAGAATTGAAAAACCTGGGGTCCGTTTCATTAAGCAGGTTTACCAAAAACTCTTAAGTTGTCTAAACCTGAAAACAGTGAAAGTCTGACTTTTCCGGTTCACAAAGAGAGTTTATTCAAGCTGTGTTTCAGTAACATTCTCCCCTGACCTAACCTGGTCGGTAGCAGGTTTTCTTCAGTAACCTGGGACTGTCTGCTGTCTCTGCTCTCATTACAGCCAATCATGCCATTGTATTTCCTGATATAGTCAGATTTTTATCGTAGTTTTTTGCATAAAAAAACATATCATTCACTAGGTCCAATAGACACATTTGGTTTTAAAACCAAACATTGCATGTCCCTTTGATGAGGAATTTATTAGAGAATGATTGGCACTTTTTCACAGAGAATTAAATATTCATAAGGAGAGGATTCTATAACTCAGTTGACAGGGCATGAGATTACTTGTTTTTGATTTGTTCAATAGGCTACGAGCTAGATGCTGATAATTTTATTTTTATTTATATTTACAGTACATGAAGAACTACTGAAATTATTTTCAGATTATACATATATAGATTCATTGATTCAATGGGGTAAAAGGAATTACTTTAGGGTTATGATTAGGATTCACTAGATGAAAAAACCTAATAAGCCTACTGGGAGAATCTTAAAACTTTCTATGGGACTGATAGACGTTTATAATGGCCATTTGTCTGCAAGCAGCCACTTTACTGTGTAAAAGAAGACTGAATGAACATGAGGAGGGACGCATGAGATGATCCACAGGTACTATATATTAGAACGTTTTTAGTCTTCATTTTTACCTGCCACCAGATGATTTCACATAAATAGATACATTGATCTACTACCATTCAAGTAATGATCCTGTAATATTTTCCCTGTAACCACACTATGGCAAGCCATTATGACATCTACTAGTTTTACTGAATATGAATTCCTGATATCTGAAAAAAACATTTTTTTTTCTCTAAATGACCATCTCAACAAAACAACATTCTCCACATCTAGAATAAACATTCTGATGACTAAAAAAAAAAATTTAGATCTCCATATTCCTAATATTTCTGGTCAGCATTTGTATTATTTTAACAATGAAACAGTGTTTTTTAGATATCATAAATCCATTTTCAATCAAGCTGATAAATGTCGGAACGGCCACTAAAAATGTGTAAACATATCTAGATATATATAACTTAATTCTTACTAGTATACTGTTGTTTTCTTTTACTTTCTAAAATTCAGTTCCTGTTACACAAATGTAATTTAGAAAATATATTATTACAGTTAGGTCTAGGAGTGTGATTTTGATCAGGAAGAATCTAATTTTAGTGATCCACAAATGGAAGAACTGAGAGGAGTGTTTATAATAAATGTAAAAATGGCCTGCCACTTTATTTAAACTTAAGCATTACCTGGAGCAAGAATCTCCTCTGCCATCTTCCTCTCCTTTGCAGCTCTAGTGCTGTTTTTCTGTCTTTAAAACACATTCCCCTTTTGCATTTTATTTTTTGCATTAAAATCTCTAGTTCCAGCGGGGTGAAATAGGCACTTCCTGTTGCCTGTTGTCACGGTGACTCGTCAAATCAGTGCTCCACTGATAATGGCTTTTTATACTTGTTGCACATGCGTTTAACTCTGAGTGGACCTAGTTAAAATTGATTGAAATAATTGATAACCGCCGTTGTGAAACTAATTATGGCAAGATCAATTTAGAGTTGCGGATTTGAATCTGAATTTGTTACCTGCTTCATGAAATGGACCCCTGGTCTACACATGCCCTGCATGAAACACCTTTATGTGATGTCATGCAAGAAAATGGGACTGGTTAATATGACCCACAGCAAGTAAAAAAAAGAGATATATGTACAATATATTAACGATCCATACGGTACATATAAACATAATTTAGCTATATACCACTAAGCACTTGGGTGAAATAAAGGAAAATTGAAAGGTAACTTGTCAAATTGAAAATTGACATGATTTTATTTGTCAAAACTGGTTTTCACAGAAGAACTCCACGGAACTTTGATAAAAAAAAATCTGATGGTTTACTGGGCAGGTGGGTTGTTGTCAATCTGGGTGCCTCTTCCGGGGGCAGGTAATAACTCCCCTACGTAAAACAGTGATGGCCTTTTCCAGGACAGGGATGGGCTGCTGTCCAGACAGCAGAATTGGTAAATATTACTCAGACATGTAAGAAAGTTGAATACCACAATGGGCATGAAACTATGTGCAACTCACATGAGCCCAAACAAAGGTCTTCACAGCAGGATATAGGCTGTTCTACCAATGCACATCATAATTACAGTATTACATGCATGCTAAAGTAAAACAAACTATAATAAATAGAGGTCTATATGCATTTTTACTGGAAATCAAACTATACCCTAACCTAACATGTGTAGGCTATACCCTATATAAACTCTAACCTAACCTAACATGAACAAAAGTAGCAGAGGCTTTAAAGAAAAATAAAAAAAAACAGACACAAACACAGAGTAAACAGAGACTTGTGTCGCGGCTTGTGAAAGAGCGGGTTTCAGCAACAAAAGGGGGAATGTCGTCATTCAGAGTACTTACATCACTTTCCCTCGACGACATCCTAATTGCAAATATAACATGTCTTCTCAGAGGAGAGGGTAAAATAGAACAGGAGCTGTCACCTTCTATAAAAGCAAACATGCAGTGTGCGCCAAAGTCAACATCAGTAATGACAGCTGGCAAGACAAAATTGGCACGGTATACTTGTAGCCAAAGAAGAAGGCCTGCATCCCTTTTCTCAGTTCAAACTAATGTTTGCCTCAAAGGAGAAAAAAATAAGTTGCTTTAAGACATGTATGATAAAGAACTGCATATAATGCGTTTGATGAAAATGCGACCAAAGGTTGTAGATAGCTGACATGTTTCAATAGAAAAAAAGCTAAAATATTCACCCCCCTCCCATAAATAAAAATAAATAAATAATTCAAGGTGACTCAAATACCTGGTTAAGGGAGGACATCTGGGACCCAAATCCCATAACCTGTTTGTAGTTGGAGTAATTAGGCCAACCTAACTTTGCGGTTTCAACAACTTATCTTTCATCTTAATATGAACAGAGTCATATCTGATGTCATATAAAGATATCTTTCCTTTTTTTCAGGTCACAAAAATAGCAGTTTACATAACTCAAAGGAATACATTTTGAATATTTAAAAAGGGTACGCTTCATTGTTTTGTGGCTAGTGTGCAATAATTTATGATTAAGTTTAAAGCTTTGCTCTCAAGGGGCAAAATTAGGGATTAAAAACGTAGGTATAAGGGAGCAAAGCAAGACAATAAATGACCTGGTAACTTTATCGATAAATGTGAGTTGCATTTTATTTTTATCTGTAATTTAAGCACAAACTGCCAGTTTATTGTCTAACTGCTGCACAGCAGGTATTTGTAACCTTTAAAAAATATTTACATGTTTTATACCATTATGTTGGCCATCAAAGAAAAAAAAATCAACTTTCCTATTAAATACACACAAAAAAAATAATACTAGCAATAAAAACACACGTTATGTGATATGAATAAATTGTACTTATCTGCTTTTATAGGAGAAATTAAAAATTAAGAATTTGTTGTTGTCAAAAAGAGAATTTAATTCTGTGATAAGCATTGTTATAAATGGAGCCATTTGCTGCTAAAAAGGAAACCAACAACACATTTAAAAAGTAACTACACAACTCACATGAAGGACTAATTCTGATCTAATTTTAAAATATGAAAAAAGACAAATATATAAAATACACAAACAAATACATGCTCAGTAAATATATAGGGATACAATTAAAGGGACAAAAAAATACATTAAATAAATAAATGTCAGCAGCAATTAAATTATACAATAATAAAAACATTTAATATTAGCTTATTTGTTTATTTGGTACAATATGATAGAATAGATGAATGGAATAAAATGAAATAGACAGAAAAAATGAAAACACAAAAATAATCGCATACACACAATGGTAATTAAATTTTACAGCAGATAATTATAATGATATTAAACAAATAAGGTAATTATTGTATATATGAATAAATAAGCATATTCAAATTTCTTTATAAATGTATTTCTCTGTAAAATGTAATAGCTGCTCACATTTGTTTATTCGATGTATTTTTTTGCTAATTTTAATTTATGCCTATGTATTTATTGAGCATTAATCTATCTATTTTATTATCTTCTGTTATATTAGAGTTAGTTCTATATCAATCTAACAGCTATCTTATCTGAAATGTATTCTGATACATTTTTGATCCCTTAGAAATTTGTTTTCTGTTTGCCACCTAGTGCCTCTGTTTCAATTCTCCCCTTTAGCAATTTCAATTTTTTTCATCCCTTACTTGCAGAAAAACAATTTAAATACCAACTGTTTTTCGACACAGTTGAGTGTAAGATGTAGGCAGTATTTTACAAATTGCAATAAAATGTATTACGAAATAAAGCTAAATAAGCTAAATTGCTAAGCTATAACTTTTTCTGGTTAATGTAACACAGTGACTTTAGCACATATCCTGGGCAAAACCAAAGCCTTTTAAGTGGGCAGAGTTTCTGATGATCACTCTGACTACAGACGGTGGTGCTTTGATGAGCAGAGCTGTCTGTATTTATGATTAAAAAACTGTCCGCTCCTCTTAGCCAATAAGCTCTTATCTCTACTGCATGCATAGAAGTTTGATAGAGCCTCAAGCCATGGAGGAAGATAACAAAAATAATTAACTAACATTCAGCTTTGTGGAGACAAAAATGTTCCTTCAGTGAAGGATGAATACAGTACATTGCATGGAATAGATGATGATAGAAACAGCAGTTTAACTTATATTTTATTTCTTATGGTATTATTCCATTGCCTTCCCTGTTAACTCAGACATTAAATATAATTAATCATATTTAAATATGAACAAAAATGTATTTGTTGCTCCTCGAGGCATTCATTAAAATATGTTTTACATCTGTTCCGACGGTTGCAGTTCCGAATTGTCCTGAGTGGTGCCCGACTTTACACTAGTGAATAAAGTGAATGTGATTGGTCATTTATCAAGGGGGCGCGATTGTTGTGGCAAAAGGTTCGCAATCAAATTTGGTTGTTGTTGGTTTGTCGGAAGCATCTTAGTGCTAGTAGGTTCCCAATGGGAAATTACATTGGGACCAAGTGGCACTAAATCGGTGACTTAGCAACAACACTGTCACGGAACGCTATGGACAGAGGAAACATGCAAGAGGAGGAGAGTTTTGTTTTGGAGGTCGTGGATGAGTCTCCTCCATCATAGATTTTTTTATTTAGAGTAGGAAAGTGGGGACAAAGTTGTTGTGGAAGAGGACGCCAGGGCGGCAGAAGCTTTGTTTGGTGTAGAAGGCTTACAGCTGTACATGTTTGAACCCTTGCCTCGCAACGCTGCCAGTTCTGTAACCTCCCAAAAAGCTGAAAGGTATGATTTTGGTAACATTTAAGCGCCGCCTCGTGTGAAGTTGAAAAATCAGAACCTTTGCTTATCCCGTCAGGGACTATATGTGACTGTGAGCTACAGTGAAGGAGAGCTGCAGGGACAACCATTTTTTTTAACTAAAAAATTGAAGATTAAGATAATGTTGACCGAGGGTTAAGAAGTAATGCTCTTAAGGGGATTTAAGGTGGCTTTTAAAAATGGAATTTTAATTTAGTGTTTCATCATCTTACCTCCAGCATAGACGGATGCCTTCTCCTATCCTAGGTTCTCTTAATTGGCTTGCTGTTAAATCCAGAATATAATTTAAAATCCTGCTTCTCACATATAAAGCCTTAAATGGCCAAGGTCCATCAGAGATATGATTGTTCCTTATGTTCCAAACAGAGCTCTTCACTCTCAATCTGCAGATTTACTAGTGGTTCCTAGAATTTCTCTAAGTAGAATAGGAGGCAGATCTTTTAGTTATCAGGCTCCTCTCCTGTGGAACCAACTACCAGTTTTAGTCTGTGAGCCACACAACCTGTCTACTTTTAAGGGTAGGCTTAAATATTTCATTTTTGATAAATCTTATAGTTAGATTGGCTCAGGTTATCCCAAGCTATGTCTATAGTTATGCTGCTATAGGCTTAGAATTTTGGAGGACATAGGGACCCCTTTTTCATCATTCTGCTTCATTCTATCTCTATTCTCCCAGTCTGCAGAATTTGTTAGTTCAGTCTCTAACGTTATGCTCTCTCTGCTTTTTTTCATAGTAGCTTCATCTGGTCTGTTCCTGTTTGGCTCTGACATTATCCTGGAGAGAACTATCAGCTGTGTTGCTCACATCCTGTGAGTCCTGTTTCTCTGACTGGCTGGAAGTGATCATTTTGTCCTCTGACGTGGGAGCTGGTTTGGAGCTTGACTTGCTGGCTGTGTGTTTCCTGGATGGGGGCGCCAGTGGAGCTGGTTAACATTGCATTTTGTATCTCTGCTTCTTTCTCTATGGCTGCTTCTGTCTCCTTGAAGCACAGTCAGCCTTGGCATATGGCAACTCACACTAAGCCTGGTTCTGCTGGAGGTTTCTTCCTGTTAAAAGGGAGTGTTTAATCTCCATCGCTGCTACAAGCATGCTTGATGTGAGGGATTGCCTTCGAGTCATTGGTTTTCCTTAGATAGAAAACTTTGAATCAATTTCACTGTATGACCTGGTTGAATTGTAAAGTACCTTGAGATGTGATGTGTTGTGAATTGGTGCCAAAATAATAAACTGAATGTAATTGGAGTTACAGAAACCCAATAAAGGAGCTGGAAAAATATCTCTCTTTTTAAATTTCAACATCATAAGCAGGCAAAATGACTATGCTAATCACATCTTTGGATAAATTTTGCTAGCCAAACCTTGCTCTACATTTAACCCATTCTCACTTTCCAAGATCCACCCTTTCATTTATGACTGTTTAGGTGTGTATGTATGCTGGTATTCCTTACAGTGTGGGGAGACCATTTTCCATAAATCATAGCACATCTTGTGGACCTACTGCTCCTGGGGGTTACCAATACCTGGTCCCCATGGGTACAAATGCTTTTTTAGGGCTAGGACTAAGGTGTGAGTTGAGTTTAGGTTGGAATTAAAGTAAAGTATGAGTTCATAATGCTTAGCTTTAAGATTAATAGAAGCCAAAGGAGAAACATGATTGTATGTGTGTTTATGCAGTAAATATCTGGTTCCAACTGTAAAAATATGTAATGCTAAGAAAAGAATATAATGCTTGTCTTCACAACATAGTCTTAACTGATGGATACTCTGAGTTAAAAGTGATGGCAAATAAAAGAATAGAAATACCTTTTAACATTCCAGGTAAGGGCTCAAGGCATTTACCTTTGTAATGTACATAATTAGGAAAGACCAAGGCAGCAAAATTAAGCATCTTGTTAAACTGTCCACTGATTCGCTAGTGTTTTCAACCTCTAGTGCCATTACTAAATGAATGATGTTAGTATTTAAGAATGCTGATAATAACATTATTACAATCTAACAAAAGACTCATCCAGACAGCAGCTGTAGTAATTGAGTAAATGCTGCTCTCATATGGATGAAACAACAAAGGCTGATTTCAGGCGAGATTCCTTGAGCGGCGTGTGACCATAATTGGATTAGAGGGCCGGTTGCTGCAGACAGAACAGGAGCGATTCATTAAGGAGCTTTTGCCATATATTATTTTGTGTGGTTGGTGGTGATTATGACTAATCAATGCAGGCAGGTTTAAGGGAACTGCCAATAGAAATAAGGTGCCTTGTACAAGCATTTGGTATTCTCTATTTAGCGAGGCCAAACTATTTTATCACAAAGTGACTTTGCATCACTGTTTAGAAATCAGATGTCACATATACAGTGGGGCCAAAAAGTACTTAGTCAGCCACTGATTGTGCAAGTTCTCCTACTTAGAATAATGAGAGAGGCTTGTAATTTTCATCATAGGTACACTTCAGCTATGAGAGACAAAATGAGACAAAAACAAGCTTTAGTCTTATAATCCTTGAATTCCTCATTATATATCAGAATGCATTTGTAATGATGATTGTATTCATCTGTAGTTTTCTAGAGTCTGTGTAAGTCCCAGGTGCTCCTTTAATATATCTGTCTGATGTGACAGTGTGACTCATTACTCAAATCCAATTTGCCTGTAAGCCTTTATAGTGCCCCTCTTTGCTCATGTGTCTTCCTGGCAAAAGCAATCCTTGGCATGGGCAGTGTAGTTTTCCCCTCATTCTAGCAACATTGGTTTGGAGAGAGAGGCATTGAGTGTACCAAGATGCCACTTTAACCGAGGGCAAGAGAAAATGAAGCCATTCATCTCCCACTAGGTCATGAAAAGAGATGGTAAATTTATAGGAGAAGCATTGGTATGCTTTCAGTTTTAGTTCTGTAGCTTGGGAAAGCTATTTGGATACCTCTTCCGATTTACCAGTTTGTATCCCTGCGGCACAGACTTCAGCCTGTACCGGCTGCTTCAGCTGTGCCCAGCTGTGAACAGATGGAAGACACAGTACAGGCCAATATGTCAGGCCTGATGGTGCATTTCAAGAAATATCATGTTTGCCCTGTGGTATGGTGAGTTCTGATTGAATAAACATAGTATGTAGACTGACACTGTGGCCAGCTTATTTGCTTTGACAGTAAATTGTCTCGACTTTACAGTAAAATTATTAATTAGAAGAAAGGTATTTTTAGAGCAACTGTGCTCCATCCATCCATCCATCCATCCATCCATCCATCCATCCATCCATCCATCCATCCATCCATCCATCCATCCAGGCTAAAATAATCGGCTTACAAGAATAATACACTCTAAACTAACAGTTGAATGCCGTTTGAAGGAATAGGGAGGAAAAGTGTCATTCAGCCGGTGTTAATGGCCAAAGAGATCGCAGAATCAACCATAATAAAACCGGCCCTTCATGCTGAGATTTATGTAGATTTATAGTACTGAAACAATTCATCAGCTTAATCATGATTAATTGATTATTGAAATAATCATCAACTAATTTTGCATACCCAAATAGAAAAACACATAACTGAGGAGCTGTAAGCCCAAATTACATGTGTGATACATCATGAATATATAAATAAAAATTGGTTAAGTAAAAAATAGCCCAAGCTGCATCAGTTCAAACATGACTCAAAGTTTTTTTTTCTTTTCATTCTTGAAAATCATAGGTCTTTTTTTGAACCGCAGTAATAAATGCTTGAGAATAGGCATGTCTCTTTGGATCACATTTGTTCTGCATCAAGTCAAACACAAATGCAGAAAAATTTCAGACCTCTAGCTACAACAGTTCCAGAGCTGTGGGGCTTTGAACTTTCGGTGTCACCAGCATCTCCAAATCAGTCCAAATATGCCAATTTGTGCTAAACTGTGCCAAATGCTTTTGCTCAACTATTTGACCCATAGAAGAACAATGAAGCATGTTGGCTGCAAAATACACTATATTGCCAAAAGTATTTGCTCACCCATCCAAATTATTGGAATCAGGTGTTCCAATCACTTCCATGGCCACAGGTGTATAAATTCAAGCACCTAGGCATGCAGACTGTTTTTACAAACATTTGTGAAAGAATGGGTCGCTCTCAGGAGCTCAGTGAATTCCAGCGTGGAACTGTGATAGGATGCCACCTGTGCAACAAATCCAGTCGTGAAATTTCCTCGCTCCTAAATATTCCACAGTCAACTGTCAGCTGTATTATAAGAAAATGGAAGTGTTTGGGAACGACAGCAACTCAGCCACGAAGTGGTAGGCCACGTAAACTGACGGAGCGGGGTCAGCGGATGCTGAAGCGCATAGTGCGAAGAGGTCGCCAACTTTCTGCAGAGTCAATCACTACAGACCTCCAAACTTCATGTGGCCTTCAGATTAGCTCAAGAACAGTGCGCAGAGAGCTTCATGGAATGGGTTTCCATGGTCGAGCAGCTGCATCCAAGCCATACATAACCAAGTGCAATGCAAAGCGTCGGATGCGGTGGTGTAAAGCACGCCGCCACTGGACTCTAGAGCAGTGGAGACGCGTTCTCTGGAGTGACGAATCGCGCTTCTCCATCTGGCAATCTGATGGACGGGTCTGGGTTTGGCGGTTGCCAGGAGAACGGTACTTGTCTGACTGCATTGTGCCAAGTGTAAAGTTTGGTGGAGGGGGGATTATGGTGTGGGGTTGTTTTTCAGGAGCTGGGCTTGGCCCCTTAGTTCCAGTGAAAGGAACTCTGAATGCTTCAGCATACCAAGACATTTTGGACAATTCCATGCTCCCAACTTTGTGGGAACAGTTTGGAGCTGGCCCCTTCCTCTTCCAACATGACTGTGCACCAGTGCACAAAGCAAGGTCCATAAAGACATGGATGACAGAGTCTGGTGTGGATGAACTTGACTGGCCTGCACAGAGTCCTGACCTCAACCCGATAGAACACCTTTGGGATGAATTAGAGCGGAGACTGAGAGCCAGGCCTTCTCGTCCAACATCAGTGTGCGACCTCACAAATGCGCTTCTGGAAGAATGGTCAAAAATTCCCATAAACACACTCCTAAACCTTGTGGACAGCCTTCCCAGAAGAGTTGAAGCTGTTCTAGCTGCAAAGGGTGGACCGACGTCATATTGAACCCTATGGATTAGGAACGGGATGTCACTTAAGCTCATATGTGAGTCAAGGCAGGTGAGCAAATACTTTTGGCAATATAGTGTATTTGTAAGGCAAGTATGTTCCACTTTTTTTCAGAATCAGTGCATATAACAAATGTAACATTTATAAACCTAAAATAACAAAAATCTATTAAAAAAAAGTGCATTTTCTGAGCTGTATTTTGTTTAGGTTTTTTTGGGCCTTAGGCATTGTAATAAAACAAAATCAGCTAAAAACAACAATAAGACCATTGTTATTCAGCTTCGAGCTGCACGCATTGATCCACTCTCAGTTGTGTGTTTCACTGTTTTTACGCAAGCCACGGCTCTTCTTTATGCAACCCAGCCATGTCTACCCTTGTTTGAAACCTTATTTCATTGGCTACAGCCAAAGAGCCCACGTGGTCTTAACCAATAATAGCAGGACTCTATAAGGGGTAATATCGCTCTACTCGTTGTTGTGCCAGCTTATCAGAGTATTATGAATGTGTGAAATAACTAGAACTGGGATTTATAGTGAATTAATAGCTAATTAAAATCAAGGATAAAACTAGTTATTTATTATCAATTCAATGATTATAACTGTAATTTGCTGACCAGCCCCTTACTTAAAAGGTTGGATTCCTGAATCCAGCTGTTGAAAATCCAGTTGTCTTTCATCAATTTAGTAATTTAGGCTATGGCTCTTAGCAAGGTTATTAACCACCAACCAAATAAATGTGTCTCTGGTCATTGGGATGCTACTGAAATAAGAGTGAATCCAACCTGAGTGATAAATTGTGCTGAAATACAATCATTAACATGAGAAATGTTAACAGAGCTACGGCAATTTACAACCAGGCATTACTAGCACTGAAGAAGACACCTAATGTCAAATAATTTGTTTTTTTGTTCCAAAATGTTGGCATGTTGGGCTTGATTTAAAAGGATTGTGTCTTAAGTATTAAGACGTTCAAACTAATTTTTCCCCCTATTTAAATGAGCAATTGCATGAACAACAGTCCATAAAAAAGGCCAAAACAAAAGATGAGGTTCAAAGTCATGGAGGTAATAGTGATAATTATTAAAAACACCCAATGTCTCTGCACTTTCATTTTCTTTTTTTTTACATGTCATAATAATTCTATGAAGTTCAGTCATTTTTCTTTCAACATGTTTTAATTGAATAGCTAAAGACCGTCTTCCATCCCACTGCATTCTTTTCTGCCAGCCTTTATAGTCATTTGTCATTTTTAGTAATATAATTCTACTATTTTCATTTTTGATGGTCCAAATACTTTTACATATGTATATAACATCCTATCCTTTAGCATTGAACCAATGCCTCTTTTGTGACCACATTTATCTGCAGCTGTACGGATTTTCAGAAGTACTGGAATACAAAAATGATCCAAATACTGGAATTTCAGTTGAAATTGCTTTGCATGTAATAAATGTCTACATTTGCTTTTCCTTCATCCATGATTTTCCAAGGTTCAGACTTTCAAATATCATCTGCATATTGATAAAGGCACACATGCAAAAAAAGATTTGGACATGCCACCTGCTGAAATGCAAGCGTATAACACTTTCACCTTTGCTGAAGATCTGCTCTCTGCGTAAAAACACATTTGCACCCATTTTAAGATCTGAAAACCTTCTTAGATCAGGCCGCTAGACTTATCCAAATCTCAAGATTTAAAAAAAGGATTGAAATCATGTTATGCAGTTAGTAAAACAAGAATTATGTACATTATCTTATCATCAGTATTATTTAAGAACCGTCATAAGATTTTGAGAAACATAACTATCAAGGATCACTCAGACATGCATGATCAACCATATTACCACTGTGGACATGACTGGATTATTATAACATTGTTGAAAGCTAATATATATTAATATATATATCTTACATGATATAGGCCATTAAAACTTTTCCTACCTTCAGCCTCTAGAAACAAATTGCCTGGATTTATACTAAAAGACATACAAAGAGATTTAGAAAATGCAGGTAAGATATTTATCTTACCTTATGCATCATACATCCAGAATTATATTACCTAGATTTCTACACTCATTAGGCACTGGTATATTAAGTAAGTAATATCTGAAGTTCTATATATTGGCATGTATTGAATCAATTTAGCATTTGCAAGAGACCCGTAATGTTTTCATTTCAGCAAACTCCATGAGGCCATCTTTAAACGCGGTCAAGTGTTGAAGCAGCCAGGGCAGCACAGCTTGTCCTCTACCCCCTCCGAAAACAAGATGAACTCTACTGATAAATGATTAGCTTGATGAGGAATCATGATCTAGATCAGGAGCTGGCTAATGCCAGCAATCTGTGTTGTCCATCTGTCTCATTACCCAACCAAGCACCACGCTTGTGCCACACCTTGAGAAGAAAAACAGCAGCAAGCTGCAGCTGTGAATTAATTTCAGCTCAATTGTGGTTGTTTCACACCAGCGGGTTAAATTGAACAGCACAACAGTGACGTTCTGTAGTCTTGTGCCACAATGCCACAAAACTAATAAAAGAAACCAAGTTTAAGTGGATAGGTTTAACTGTAATGTAAAAGTAAATGCCAGAAACTTTGAGTATTTTCTAATTAACAAGCAGATTTCGAGGGGAGTGTTGGCCTAGTGGTTAGACCAGTGCACTACCCGGTTCTATTCCCACAGCCTACACTCTGGGTCTCTGTACAAGACCCTTAACCACACCTTGCTCCCTGGGCACCGCAAAGTGGCACCCCATTGCTCCCCAATGGGATGGGTTAAATGCAGAGGTAAATCCCTCCAGAGTGAGATTAATAAAGTTAGATCATTATTATTATTTACAAAAACCTATTGAAGAGCAAAAGCACAGTAATGGATTTCAACAGAGCAAATAATATCTAATTTATGTATTAACATCAACAATAGGAAGCCTCTAACATCTACATGCATGAATATGGCCTTTCACTGAAAAAAAAATATAAATCAGGAAAGCCAGCTTCTGAGTTCTTAAAGAAAAGGACAAGAAATAAAAAAAAATGCCACAACATCAGAGAACAGTGTTCAATCATCATCATCACAAACATCTCACCTCTTCCACCGGAGATTTTAGCAAAGTAACTGGAATGTGACAGCACACAGAGATAATATAAAGAATAATGGTGAATGATGTAGTAGAGTGGTTTACAAAATGAAGTCCCGCTCCCACAGGATCAGGCGTGCCGTGTACCATCCATCTGAATTATCTGCAGCCCTGTGAAGGCATCTTGTGTGGCATCAAATGTTCATGAGATACCATTTTAAAAACCTCAATGTGTTATGTGAGTCGAAAAGGGTGAGCAGCACACAGTGGGGACATTGTTCAATTCTTACATGTCAGGGAGGCTTTAACTTATCTCACAAAGGGTTTTTTAAAGGAATTTAAGGAAAATAAACTGTAGATTGTTTTCCCCCTGACCATGACGGCTCATGTTTTCTCTGTTAAAAGCTAAAAGTTTCGGTTGGCTAAAGGAGATACTTATTTTCAGAACTATTTTCATTTGCATAAGGATAGAGAGTGCTTATAAGAAACAATATTTGTAAACCTTTACCTTTAGATTTTGTCTCATTACAAGCAGATTGTGTTTTATAATGTGTGACCAACACAAAGTAATGCATAATTGTTGCATGGAAATAAACTTAAACATATTTTTCCCCATATTTTTTTCACAAATAAAACTCTAAATAGCGAAATCTTCTTTGTTTTTACTATATAAACTTAATGTGACCTAAACAATGTATAATAAATGTGACATATAGTCTCAGAGTAAGTCTACAATTTCTTTGGTGAGGGCTCGAAGCTTTTCTGAAAAACTTAAGTAAAGAAAGACCATCAACATCAATAAACATAAACTCTGATTGATTCCAAAGAAACAGGGTTGGTTAGAGAAAAAATTACTGACATCTCACTGAGGAGTTATGTGATAGAATGGCCTAGTCAAAGCCAAAACCCTAAAAAAAATAATAATAATAATAATTTATTATTCTTACACAGTTAGCAGCTACTGTGCATATATCTATGGCACAATAGGCATTAATCTTTGTATAGTTACATGATAAATTTATATAATTTCTATAATGGATGTGAATTTTAAAGCAAAGTATCTAACAGTGTCAGTAACCCCTCTTCTCCCATGTAACTCAATATTGTTTACAGCATTAAGGTACATGCTGACCATGTTAAATGCAGAATTGTAATACTGAAGAAGTCACACAGGTCACAGAACTTGTCCCTCGAGTATTCAGCCTTTGTCAACATGCAGTCCAGGAAGTCAATGACACCTTCACCAGCTTCCTTGCCTTCATTTGGCAATGGATTATTTACTGTAAAGCCTTTATTGTTTGAGGAGAGCAAATGAAAGCTAAGGTTTGATCCTAAAATGATCATGACCATGTTTTTATTCCCTTAAAAAAAGACATATTTGAAGGAAGTAGCCCGTTAATGCTTGAAGATGACCCTTATAGTAAATACTCTCTTTATTTGCTGGTTTTACAATCCTTGGCTGACCAGCTGATCAAGATACTGTTTGTCTAAAAAAGTTTGGATAAAAATTTAAATAGCTACACTTGCTTTCACTTTTGGTCAAACTTTTTTAATCCATTCTAACTTTAAACATTTTTTGTATGCTCAAAGTGAGCTGATTAGGTCTTTAGCACCTCTGTGGCCAAGTGGAACTCACAGGCAGCTAAAAGTGCAAACTTGACAGGCTGATGGAGTGACCATAGCTGCAAAAATGAAGACATATTATCTGAAGGAAAAGAATTTTTAACCTAAAACCCAGAAGCCATACATTATCCTGATAAGTCACGTCGACCTAAGCCAGAGGGCCCATTGTCAGGCCACACCACCTAATGACGGGAGACTGATAAGCAGTCATACCATGTCACTTGTGATGTAAAACAAAAATAGACACTATTAATCATGTGAAATTGTCATTAATGATGAAAAGCGATGAATGAAAAAAATCATGTGGGTATTAGAGCATAATGAAGAAAAATAAGTTGCTAAACTATTAGAATTCATGTAGAAGAGGAGATCTGCAATGGCATATCTTGGTAGTAGGACCCCAAATCATTCACAGGTGAAAGCATCATTTTAAACTTCTTATGATGTCATTGTCATTCTAGAATTGATATATATATATATATATATATATATATATATACACACACACACACATAACTATAATCACATTACTGTAATTGGCCACAAACACTGTCATACGAATCTTCAAGCATCCTACGATACTACAAATTTAAAATCTTATTTTTAGATGTTTGGGAGACCTTAATTTAAAAAAAAAAATAACAGATTTTTTTTTTCTTTATCAGGGATGGAGTAAAGACCATTTCTGTATGGACTAAGACCAAGACTGGAAACCCCCAAGAATGTTGCTGAATGTTTAGAATTTCAACAATGTTTTAGAGCGTAATTTTTTTGAACAATGGGTAAGAAATCAACCAAAACATTCATGCTAATTCAAATTCAGTTTTAATAAAATAAAAAATATATATATATATATATATAAAACTGGTCTCTGTATTGCCCTACAGCCCCACCCTTTCTAGCCATTGGTAGGATTTTGTCATATTAGATACATCAGCTATCTGTCAGTGGTGCAGCGGTCAGCAAGGAATGATTAATGGATCCTTATTTATACCTAAATGAATACGTTTGCTGTGATGTAATGAATTTGGCATTAATCAGTAAAAAAATAAAAATAATTTTGGTCGTGATCAGTGAGTCCGGGACTGGCCATTTTTGCCCAAATGTAGAAACACCTCACCCCTGGCACCTTCTGGTAATGACGTCACAAGCCTAGCGCCATTCTCCCCGCTTTACAAGCAAAATCAATGGGAGCTACTAGAAACCCTTGCAATCAACAACAATTATTTAAGATTTCGAGAGGGCTTCACCATTGAAATTCGCGAGAGCTATAGTTAAACTGACAATGCCCATTTGCATGGCAGTTGGATGTTGTTAAACATCTGGTAAAAGTGAAAAATAAAATGTGCTATTTCACCTTTCTTATTCATGTTCCTCCACGGAAGATTTACTGTGGTCCTGGTCGTTAAATTGCCAACTTGAAGAGGGAGGATTTGCCATCGAATTTCTGGCCAGAGAAAAAACACGTAATACGTAGCCAACATTTCGAAGAAGAAATTTTTCAATATGCTGGATAATAGCGCATTGTGACAAACAGCAGATACAGCATTGGGACTTGCTTAACAGCCGATACCATACCGTGACGTCACAAAGCGGTAGTTGCCATTAGTGTTCTTTGACAAACAGGGATGTTTCCGCTAAAAGACATTCAAATGAAAAACTCTAAATTAAAGACACTTATCATTTAATGAACAGTTTGTAATAATTAATATTTAAAGTAGTTTTTGTAACTTTCTTAGTAAGTTTGAATTGTGAATATGACCAGACTTTTCCTTTAACAATAGGACATATTTGGAGGTGAAACTGATGCTGTGTGCT
Source organism: Cyprinodon diabolis (assembly GCA_030533445.1). Taxonomy (NCBI): domain Eukaryota; kingdom Metazoa; phylum Chordata; class Actinopteri; order Cyprinodontiformes; family Cyprinodontidae; genus Cyprinodon; species Cyprinodon diabolis. Next base: position 28,248,900 of record CM060075.1, read on the forward strand.
CAGTGAAAGTAAAACTGCAGGTTAACAGTCGCTTTTTTAAATAGATCAAAATCCAAAATAATAAAAGAACCAAATATCATGATGTTGTAAACATTAATTTGCAATTTCAACATTTTATTTTGTCTTAGATGGTGGCATGCAGCTAAGCTGTGAGTAAGGGTGTTGTTTTTATTTCAAATTCAGTTTAATGTGCAACTTAAGATGAAGAGTGAAAGGAGTTACTTTTTAGTATTTCTGTAATATAGTTCTTATTTATTATAGAGTCTTGAACCGGCCTTTAAACAATTTGTCAAGGCAAAACAAAACAAGAGCAAAACCTGTCCTGCAAGACCCGATATACTGGCCCATACCTCTGAAAAGTGAGTAAACTTTTTTTTTTCTTTCCAAAAATAATCAGCCCCTTTACTTTAAGTGAAATATTGGATCTCTGAATGATCAGATGTTAACCAAATTGGCTGATGATGATGATGATGATAAATAGAATCCACTTTAAATGCAACTGCTCTATGATCTCAGAGATCTGTTTAAAGCGCAGGAAGCATAATAAAAAACAAGGAACACATCATGCAGGTCCAAGATAGTATTGTTGAGAAGTTTAAAGCCATAATTGTACACAAAAAGATTTTCTAAGCTTTAAATATCGGAAGAAGAACTTCGCAAGTGCTAATACTGAAACTATTGAGTATTAGATCACTGCGAATGTACCAGATATTAAGTGAAATGGGATTAATAATTTTGCAGACTCAATATTTCTGATTTTTATTGTCAGAAAAGTTTAAAATATTCAATCAATTTTATTCCACTTTATGATTGTGTCCCACTTGTGATTGATTCTTTTCAAAATATTACAATTTTATATGTTTATGTTTGATGCCTGAAATGTGACAAAAGGTTGAAAAGTTCAAGGGGGCTAAATGTGGAAAAGTTAGGACACCCTTGCCTGGCACTGCACATTTTACATAGCCACACAACCAACAACTAAGCTTGACTCTTTATAACAGAAAACATTATACTCCTTCACTATCATCTGGTTGTTTGAGGGCACTGATTATTGGTTGGGTTATACTAAGATTAATTTTTATTATTATTTAATGTGAATCATATTGTACATTTGCGTAGTAACTCATGCCCATTTTGACTGTAGGCAGATAAAACCATGTTGCAGATAGGGAGTGCATATGTTTCTTAGTCATTTCCTTTTCCTTCATTTTTCTCCACTTGCACCTTGTTAGCTTGACTTTTGTTCCCTTGACTGATCCCTCTTTTATTCATCAGCCGCAATTCATATGTTGCTGCTCGACCTCATTTAATTCACTCTTTCTTCTGTCACTGTCCTCTCGCCTGTCCCTTTTCTCTTTGTACTTCCACTATCTAATTCCCACAGAGGGTGCACAGACACAGTATTTTGGTGTACTTGCAAAGCATCTGACTTATATGCCTCTGACTGGCCAGCCTGTTTGTTCCAAAGAATTCCTTGCACCAACTACACTGTTTGCTTAACCTGTGAAATAATGCAGCACTAATGCAGTTTGAAAAACTAATCTCTGTGAATTATTTCAATAACAAACGCACTTTAGAAAATGAAAACTATTTAGACATCAAGAGTTAACAGAGCAAGGTATTTTTATTGCTTTGAATTGTATATTTTTAACCCAAATTGATCCATTAATTTTCTACAATTGTCCTTCAGAGGTGGACATCCTTCTAAGCAAGGAATTTAGCCCAAGTGGACTTTGTGTTTGTGTATAAATGTAGGCATGTTAATGTGTGGCACTGGGTGAATTCAACCCTAGTGTAGGTGTGGTCAATAAAACTGGAAATGAGGTATACGAATGTAGAATTCTTTCCCGTAGACAGCTGGAGATAGGCACCAGCATCCCCACGACCCTGCTTGGGATAAGCGTGACAGAAAATGAATGGATGGATGGATGGATGGATGAATGCAGAATATTTTTCATGTACCATTATACCAACATTTTGATATACTCTAGAATGAGCTACCAGAGTGGTCTATCCTATAGTACGGATTACAAAACATTTCAGGCTGTAACCCCCAAGATAAAATTGCTAACCTCTATTGGCAACTTGGTGACTGCTTTATTATTAAACAAACAAATACTTTGCATTATTACATTTTATTATTCAAAATGATTCAATAATTTATCTTAGTTAAAGCAATAATTAAATTTTGAGTACTGTATAGTTCAATTGTTTATTTTATTGCTTAATAATTTAATGAACAGATAAATAAAAGGCGCAATTATGTATTTATTTCAGCCCAGAGGTCATATGACAATGATTCTGAAATATCATTTGATTTTATGCAACGGCCTGCATAAAAAGATATCTTTGATCATCGTATTAACCTAGCTGCTGTTTAACGCCTGCCCCAATAAAAATAATAAATAAAAAGAAAAAAGATTACACTCACCTTCTCGCTCAAGCTATGATGGGGATGCAGTCTGGAGGAGAACTGACGGTTTCCTCCTATGAACCCCTTTTATACCAAAACGCTGCCAATATGCCATTATACATTAGCTGTATGTTAGAAACACATTCAGCAGTCTCTAGAACACGTTAGATACATTGATATGCAGTGAAGATAGGTTCTTGATAAGTTACGCATAAGTTATGAACAACTTACTCATAGGTTTTGGATAAGCCATGACTTATGAGACAATAAATCACGAAATATTAAGAAATTGAAGTGCATCCGGGGGTAGGTTGAAAACTGGAAGATTTAAAAACTCTTCATCTGTTTTACATACGGGCGGTACAGGCAAAGCTGTGCAGAGTTTTTAGCTTAGAACTTATTTTATAGAATCAGTTGCACCAGCAAAAATGTATCAGAGCTCCAAAGATTTCACCATGTGTGACATGATTTCAAGCTGGAATGTTGTGTCTCTCCGTCCGGACTGTTGGTCACCAATGAAGAGTAAGAGAAAATGTTTTGTGATAGTATTAAAGGTGCTTCGGCTTGAAGATGTGACGTCAACAGGATATGCAGCGTCAAAACACATCTGTAGTCTAATGCTCTGACATTGGTGTTTTAGTTCTGAAAATAGAGGTTGTAGTTCTGATCCATTACCATGTATATCCATCACATCAGTCTGGCTGGTTAGGCTATAGACCTAGTCACAATGCTCACACTTAACCCTATGCCCCTCTATGAAGTGTGAACCTGGAGGAAGTGCACTTAAAGGGATAGTTAAGGACATGAAGTTGTGGGAAACGCTCACTATGCGTAGCTAAGATGTAACAGTCTCACAACCGAGCCTCATGCTGTTGGCAGCCCACCAGCTGGATCCTACCTTGTTCTCTTGGACTGAACTGTTGAATCAGGTTAGTGACTTATGCATTCATAGTCATCCTCCATCAGATTGTCGTGGTTACTAACCTGTGTTTCTCTCCTGCAGTGTTTTCTGCCTTAGATGCCCTAGCCTCTGCTACCACATATACGATTTTATAATGAACGCCTTTTTAGTTATCCCACTGTCTGTCTTGCCTTGAATACTGGGTCTTCTGTTCTTAGCCATGACATTGTCAAACTTTAAAATAGATTAGGGCTATTTTCTGGCTAATATCAATCAACCGAATAGGTGCAGAAGACTACTATTCTGGAGTAATAAACCAGTACTTGAGCCATTTTTGGAATGTAGACATGAACAATGGGGGGTTCAGACCCTGTTTTTACAATGTATCTGCTAAAAAAGGATTTTAACACCTAAAACCAAGTGCTTTCTTTAGCACGGGTACTTGAGCATTGTTCTTTCTTTATATACGCAATAAATAAGTACATTTTAAACAAAAAATATTACGGTAACTAACTACGAGACATTTTAAGTGAGAAAATGATATAAAGATTAGAACGTCACAGACATTTGTATCTAGCCGTGACCATATGCGGTACCTGCTCTGGACCCCTGTGCATCAAATATGCCATCTGTATGTTCAGTTGTTATGGATAATAGAACAGGTGACCAAAATATTAACTTTTTTATCACTTGCCAAATGGGAATGAATGTCATCAGTGTCTGCGCAGTGTGTCCAATTTCGCGCTATATTTAGCAGCTTTTTAGAGCCCTCTAGTGTTTCTATTTCATCTAAGCACCTAGCGCCAGATCTAGCGACTTTTTTCGGTTACTGAAGACTTTGGTGAAAACACATAAAAGCACCAAACTTTTCCCCCCTAGTAGATCTGTAAGCCTACCTCCTGCTCTACCATTGTGTCTGCTGTCATGATTCATGTAGTGCATGCAACCTGCACGCTGCACTGCAGCAGAGAAAGAACCTTCTTAAAATTTCTTTAAGTTTCCCTTCCAGCTATCCCAATGTTTTTCTGCACCGCATTGACAGACAAGCAAAAACAATTAATTAAAAATAATAAATATATCAAAATAAAAATATTAAATAATATTAAAGATAAATAAATCTAGATTTCCTGCAGCTGGATGACATGGCTTACAGGACGCCGACTGCAAGTAGGTACCAGATCTGCTCTGGTGGTCATATCTGGCCAGGGACCTGTCCTTTCTTATGACATCATAATACAGAGACGCAACTTGGACAGACAGGTTTAGAAGAGAATAAAATAGAAGAGAATAAAATCTCTTCTAGAGTCTGAACAAATTATTGCCCATTTTAAGTTTATCATATTAGTTATGATGAGACATAAATAGATTTGCTGCTATTTACTAAAATAACTTCTACTTCTGGAACTTAAGGAATATTTTTAACACTGACTCAATAAAGTTTCAAAAAGTATTCCTTGATTTGTATTTACATTAAAGCTACTCACACACTTCAAAGTGGTCAGAGCCGAAAGGCATTTGAAAGGCACCTTTTCTTTTAGTGATTCATCCTTTTACTTGTTCATTTCACAGCCTGTTAATCATTGCTGTGATTATTTAATTAAATAACTTTGCTATGTCGCTGGCCTCAGGAAAGATGGTAGTTGCCAGGAGCAACGGTGTATGTGGAAAGGAGGGCGTGTGACATAATGACAGAAGAAATGTCTGTAGGAGTGGTATGAAGGGCAGCAACGGTGTCCTCCTGACTCGACTGCAGCTGGATTTATTTGATGGAGAAAGTACGAGCAAAGTTTGCACAACTTTTACTGATTAAACTTTTACAATAAAAAGGGCCTTTGCCTTTTAATTTTGTATAACATATGTCATAAATACATAATCTGGAGATGACATCTTTGATACATCAATTAATGTGTAATCAAATTGGGGAATCTAGTAAAAACAAAGAATAAAATATGTAGCTAATTCAAGACCAACAATGTACTTTTTAAATGTTTTGGCTTCCTGTGCTAAAGCACATAATGAAAGTCAGCTGCAGATTATCTTACAAATCCAAATCACTATGAGTGACTTTCTTGTCGCAAGAATTTGTCAGATTAGATATAAAATAAAAGCATGTGCCGGCAGCACATGGCCATTAAAGCTGCAGTCTGTAACATTGAGAAGAGAGCAGACTTCGACTGAAATTTTGAAGAAAAACAGGTTTCACGCCACTCCCCCACCCTCTCTGCTTTACTCATGCCCCACCTCCAAGCCCCACCCCTCTCACAGCACCTGCGCGGCTACCGCATGCGACCAGAAGCGTCCAAGCAGCATACGCGGCATGGAGTGTGAACCGGTAAGAGCGATAACACTCACCTCCAAGCAGCTAGATATAAGATGCTGGTTATACCGAAGTTTGCCGTGTAAGCAGTTGTCAGCAGGGGCAGTAAGTGCAGTTTCTCTTTCGCTGGTGGCTGTCGCTCCGCCATCCTCCTGACTGCGGCAGCCGGGCGCTGCGGCAGGTTAAGCGGTGGGGTGGGGTGGGGGGGGTGAGCTGTGATTGACACTTCATCAGACGCTCCTCTGGCTGTGATTGGTTGTGTTGACTCCTGAATTATTCTTTTCAGATTGAAATACAGGCAGTATGCGGGACCAATTGAAGCAGTTTTTTTCACAGGTTACATATCACATGTACTGCTGTCTGGGCATAGGGACAGTTTTAGCCAATATGACAAAAAAGTGATTTTTTAAAACTTACAGACTTCAGCTTTAAGTAAAAATATTTAACAATTAGAAATAACTGAAATAAAAAAAAAGTATTTAATTAAATCTACAGTGTGTAATATTTACAGGAATTTACTGACAAAAATGTAATACATTATACATAAGTATATAATATATTATCATCTATGAACTGAAGGTCTCAATCTTTGTTTGTGTTGCCTTAGAAATTGCCATTTATAATAACAGAACCTGATCACTATTTATGGAGGTTGAAAGTAGTTACTGTAGTGATGGACATTATCCACGAACATGACTGCGGCAAGTAAGCCCTGTATAAAATCCTACACAGACTGATAAAATTATCTATGTACTGTGAACTAGAATTCCACCAACAACCGTTGGTCATTATGGAAATCAGATTGTGTGACTGTAAAAGGCTTTACCAATTTCAGATATTCTGATTGACGCTGAGTCCGCACTTGAGAGGCTCTAGTCACAGAATCTGTGATAAATTGTATTATTCTGTACTTTCTGGAGGAGTGAATACTGAAAAGTCAATGACTGAATGCAATCAGCAGATAGAAAATTTAACAATTTGTTTGTATGATATTATTCAATTGTCTTTGTAAAGTCCAGTCAAATAAAGTCCCAAAATATACCCAAACAACATCCTTAATGGCTGTTTAACATGTGCGTTAAATGTGGATACTAAATAAATGTACCAATAAGTAATGCTTGTTTTGTATATTTGTTTCACCACTCACAGTCTATGCCCAGGCGAAGTTCCCCAACACCTCCATGCAAGATGTCAGACGGATCACCAGAAATAAATGCAACAATATAAGCCATGCAAAGCAACTAAATGAAAAGAAGTCAGAAAATAAGTGTTTCTGTAAAAGATATTTTGTTCCAAAAATGTGCTCTTATTTTTTTTACGTTTTTTGACAACCAAGGACTTTAGTAACACTTTAAGCTGGCATTTTAAAAAATCCTGCACATTATGTTCTGTAATGTATAAATAAATAAATTTATCAAGATTCTGTCTTGTAATTGTGTACAATGGAACACATTGCATTGTACCTACATTATGGGGTAACTAAGAATATGGTATTCAGATGATGTGCCACAATATGGTGAGTTAATTTAAGTATACTTATAATATACAAATTGCAATAACTGAAAAACAAAAGCTGAAGCCCGAGGCTAGGCTAAGGCTGGAATGGGATAACTATATAGATGCTAACTTAGAAGGAACAAATCTGGACGGCGTAAGATTTGGCCAGATACAGGGCTGAAGGTTGGGGAGTGTGGCTGCATCTTACCGTGAGGAAGAAAGCGGGACATCCAGGAAGCCCGCCAGGGAAAAAGAGCAGGAAGAGTTGCCAGCAGGCCAAGGCTATCCTATTGAGTATTTCTGCGGGAGGTGAAAATTGGGCGGCTGAGAATCAGAGGAGTCCGCGGTCCAGTCAGAGCGAGGAGAGAAGACAGCGTCCAGCTGGTGTCTTTGCTGGTGGCAGTACAACAAAACAGTTCTTCTTAGTCTAAATAAACATGGCTTTTTTTTAAAGGCACTAACAAACCTCTTAAGAACATGCAACACTATTCTTTTTCAATATTATTTTCTCTAGCTTCCATTTGGTTGACAAAATCTTGCCTACTCATGAAACTTTCTCATCTCCTGATATTTAGACTTAATACAATATCAATGTACATGAGACAACAGTATTGAAGAATTTATGGACTTGATTCATGAATCAATCATCAGCAGATACAGATTTTTGGTAGTTGACTACAAAAATCCTGAGCAGTGCATCTCTGATGTAAACAAACCTCGTCATCACTTGACAAGAAAGGTGATGCAGGCGTGGCGAAAGCCGTTTTGTACCATGACCGCCTCTGTATTGTAGGAGGGGAGAGGCAGTGGGGGATGGCAGTTCATGTCACTGCAGTCTGACCATTAGATGTCCCTGAAAATTACACAATGTAGCCCTGATGGGGAACGATGATTGGAAGCGGCTGTTCTAGGCCCCCTGTCAACCCTTTCTCTGAGACAATAGAAACTACTTTTATCCTTTATTGGATTTTTATTTTTTTTTTTGCCTTTAATGACAGCAGATTTACGTTTTAAATACTCTCTTTAAAATGTAGCCTCTAATTAATGAGAACATTAAGGCCATATGAACTTCTAATACTTTGGGTGACAACACAACTTCCAGGATAATGTCCTCTGCTTGTCTCATTGAACAGGTATTGGCAGCTTTTCAGAAATTTTGGCCCTTCAGGTACAAACACTCCATAGGGTCCATTCCTCTTCATTAACTGATCATCAATATGGATTCTTCTTTGGTTGATGGTCCTGCACCTGCAGCCCCCTTGCCCTGCTGCCTTGACCCGGACAGCCACACCTGAATTAAAATGAAGCCATTTTTTTGTTGTTCTTTTTTTCACCAATCACAGTAGGAGTGCCATTTGTTGAGTAAAACACACAGGTCCATTATTGAAGTGTCATGATACTCTGTGTTTGGAAGGTGACAAATCACCACAGGCTGTCACCCCTGCAGTTTTGTGGCATTACTTTGGGCTGGGAGAGGCTCAGCTAATGCTGACAAAGACTATAAAGTGAGAGTCATTTACCACGCATCCATTAAGCAGATGCCAATACTGAACTGGCAGCAAAGGCATCTTTCATGGTTCAAAAGTTGGCTTGTTCATTTCCCTGCTCTCACAATTTACAACTGTAGACTATTTCCATGACAACATGAATGTTTAATTATGTGGGTATATCTGACCTCTTAAAAAAATATTATACTGATGTTTGTCATAACCAATAGTCAGGTTGTGTTAAACACTTACACGCCACACTTGTAATTTCTAACTTTTAAACAAAGGCAGGCACATACTGTGAAATGTGGATTAATAGTAAACTATAGATAACTCAAATAGCAGAGCTTTAGGGTCTGGAATCGATTCTCAAATTCAAATTTCAACACTTTTGTTACTTCAGTGATTTTAGGCAATTGATATTCACAAGAAAAATCACATTTGATTAGAATTACTTTTTTTTCTGCCTGATAAGTGTTTAATGCCTCAGTACATATCGCACAAGCACAGCAAGACGCATTGCTCAAACAAACAGTGGCTGATCATAACAGAGGTTTCCTGAAAAGTTATTTTAACTGCACAAATAGGCAAAGTGGCCTGTTATATTTGTGGGAAAACAATGAAGAGTTTTTACAGCACACGGAGGTGTGTAGAATATATGGAAAAGGTTCCTTAGTAAGAGTAGCACTACTTCGTCATATTTTTACTCAAGTAAAAGTTAAAAGTTTCCATTAAAGAAATTACCAAAATAAAAGTAAAAGGTATTTGGTAAAAAGGTTATTCAAGTGTTGAGTAACTGGTATATATGCTATATGCTAATATTTTTCGAGTTATAAAACGTACTAAATCAATAGTTACTATAAGATGGGTAATGACAACTTAATGCGATAATTATGGTATTTATTTAATTGAAAAAATATTTCATAGAAATTTTCAATTAGAGCCCGTCAGTATTATATAACATTGGTTTTCAAAAGCGTTTCTGTTCCAGTCCATTATTGTATTCTTCCCAAGCTCCACCAAGAACTGCAGGAGGCAGGTTCGAGGAGGCATACAAATACCTAAGAATGCGGGACAGTGGGTCCCAAGGAGTGAGTTTGAAAACCACTGTTATATAGCATTTAACAAACACATTAAGCGTATTTTCAAAAAAGTATTGGTATCACAGAGTATAGAACCATAAAGGAAATTGGGGTTATTGAACATTTTTGGGAATGTGATTCAAGTTACAACATGTATTTATTTTCATATAAAACAGTTCCTTGAAAGAAATTACATGATGTAGAAAATGGATCTGTTTATTTACGATTTAAAAAAGTGATTTTTGCTATTGGTGTTAAAAATCACTCCCTGAGCTTAGATCAAACGTTGAGATCTCTGTCTATAGGGGATACAGAAGGTCAGATTGATGGAGTTTTGGCTTGGCCAATCTTTTGGTTTGTTTTCAGAAGATTTTGGCTCCAAATAACAGAATTGCTGTCATTGAACATTTTTACTTACTGTGAGAAAAAGGTATGGTTAGTGGAGGTGGCCTTGGAAGGAAACATTGGGAACAAACATTATCACAGGAAAACTGATATAATCTGACTTAAGAATCACCTATAACTTTCACTCTGCTACATTTTAGCATAGAACATTGTTACTTCACTACATTTTGCGATATATGCTTGTTACTCGTGCCTTTTGGCTCAGCTTAGATTTTTGTCTACTGTTGTTGCTTTTCTTCCTGAAATGCAATTTTAACATGCAAGACACTATACCTTAGGACTGAATTAGGACACCACTGTTTTAGAGATTTGCATGACATTCCATAACTAATAAACTCAGGGCAGATGTTATTTTGTAGTTTATACATTTTATTAATGCGTGATTTGTTGCCATGTTGCAAAATGTTCAGTAGGAGGAGTTCTTAGATCAGAGTTATAGTTTCTTTGTGGTAATAGATCCAATTCCATTGTGGAAATGTGAGGATCTGTTTTTGTATAAGAAATAATAATCAAATTACCTTATTTTTTTCCCAATTTTTATGCTTAAATTCATTGCAGGTTTTGTAGAATTGGTAGCAGAGTAGTTCTACGCATCAGTACATCAGGTGGTTTCTGAAATTTACAAGGTTCTTTAAAATAACTCTGAAAATTATACAGAAATATACTGATATTAGAAAATTTTAATTGGATTTTTGAATATTTAGGTATCTTTAAATGCATTTACTTTAGAATACTTAAGTTTTTTTTCAAAATTGAGTATTTTAATACTATAACTTAAGTAGATTTTTTTAAAGAGTAACTTTTACTTGTAGTCGAGTAAGATTTGACTATGAGTATCAATACTTTTACTCAAGTGCTACTATTGAGTACTTAGTCCCCAACTGATTGAATGTCACATGTCACTTGTTTATTTCCATCAGGTTTATGGAAGACTATGAGAACCAAGAGGTAAAATAGATGCACCAAAAAAGAATACCTTTTAAAGACCCTACTCAGGGCTCTCTTCAAAACTCATTAAAAAGTCTAATCAAAACCCATCAATGCCGTAACATGTGAAGTTAACTTTTCTTTTTTTTTCTTTTTTATGTGCAGGAGAACATAACAATGTGATCCCTTTTTGGCCTGAGAAAAAATTAGAGATATGATCGCAGACAATTTCCTTATTTAAACCCAAAGGTAAATATAATTTATGACTAAAATGAAAAGCTGATTTTCTTGTAATTGTTGAGATTGCCTCAGGGCCCCTTAATTTTCTGGATTTCTAATTAACATAAATGAGTGAACGTTATTCTAATTTTTTTTCCTGACCCTAAGCAAGTCAGGTGTGGAGACTTATTTCCTTGGATGATTTATTCCTATAATATGATGTTAAACACTAGTTAAAGTGATAGAGCATCTTTTTTCCTCTAAATTGTAATACTATGTGACATTTTTGTTGGATCTACTCTGATATATGGATGAGAAATTTCAAATCTTACATGAAAATGAATCACTTGCAGTGACATTTGCTTACCTGCTCCCATGTGAAGAGGATAAAAGGTCCTTATTGAATAGACAAGTTGAAACTCATAAATATGAAAAACGCACCTGTGACCAATGCACTGAGATATAAAACTAATCCTGATCATGTTCGTGTTTCATACATCATTAAGCAGTGCTTCACAGCACGGAAGAACAAATCATCCCAAAGTAACATGGTCAATGGTTTATCCATCAATGATTATTTAATGTCCCTTCTAAAGAAAATCTCTTTTCAGACAAACTTGATATATTGATTTTCTACCTATGTTAATCGTTAACATTTTTCTTAGATTATATATTTAACTTTATTATATTTAACCTTTTATTTGCATAAAATAAAACAAACTACTCTATAGGGTAGTAAAAATGTAAAAAGAACTAAAGTGGTTTTGATTTTGTTAAAGATAACTTGATTAAATTGGAAAAAAAAAAAAAAAAAATATATATATATATATATATATAGAAAATTTTATGTTTTTTATTAAGTGAAAATAACTATTTGAACGATTGAAAACTATTAAAACCTTAACCAAAAAGTGGTTGCTCCCTATTCCTAGTAAATATCTGTGCCCCAATTGACAGCATTAAATCCAAGAAAATGTTTGGACTATTTGTCAGTATTTTCCATCACAAAGAGGAAATTAGGGGACACTCTTTTTTTAGGAAATGATTAATGTCAGAAATATTGGAGGGCTTCATAGCATTAACAATGCTCTGACATTTGGAATCAGATTTAAATTTTTAGTAGGACACACCAAAACCATACATTTGTTTTCCTTCAGCAGTGCAGAGGCGAATGCCCTGGGATGTTGTAAGTCCACGTCTTTGTAAATTTGTATTTTCTTTGGTAATTCAGTGGTGGACATAGATCATTTTTTAAAATCTAGATTAATCTCACTGTGAAAATTTAATTCTGCCAAAGAAATTCATGATATATGTGTGCTACCTAAATAATCACTAAAAGTAAGTCAGTGAAAAGGTTTGAGTCTTTGAACACGTTTCTCAAGCCATCTGTCTTCAGAAACCTGTTCAATACATTTTCCCTAAAGCAAACGCAGTGTCTTTATAGCTGCATCCATGTTTAACATGTTTTCAGATGCAGGCAGAGTTTCTGGGTCAGACATCATTAATGATCACACAGATCCCTTCACTTTTGACTAAGTTTATCAACAAACATCCTTCTTTGCCACAATCCTTTTCCAAAATCAACAACTTTCTATTCTGTAGTGATCAACTGTTTCTCTGCAGCACAGCGGTACTTTCATTGATAAACTCCATCAGCTGATTTTACTCACGCCCCTCTGGCTGCTTTCTTTGTTCTGTTATTGAGCGGCTGGATCCCCCAACCTTGCGCTTTTCTTAAAGCCATTAGTGAAGTTTTTCTACTCGTTACGCCTAGTCTTGACACCTAATAAGTCCCCAAAATGCCAGAGTAATTTTTAGAAAAAGCTTTATGACTCACTCAAAAATATATTGCACTTGCAGAGAGTTTTCTGGTTTCAAACGGTGGTTTCTGTACTTAAAAATAACAGAAATATTCTCAGAGTTACAAACGTTAATTGGTAGTAGAAAAACTGTTTCACCCCTCACTCCTTCACCAAACAATTAGATCAAGCACAGCAGCTGCTTCTGTTAGTTAATAACAGCAGGAGGAGGGGTGACCAGGAGGAGGCTCAAATAAGATAAATAAATAACTATATTTCTATCATTCACATCATCTTGGATCTATAATATTGATAATTTTAGCAAAAAAGAAATTAATCTAATTCTTAAGAGGCTCCAAAAGCCCTTCACATTCTATCTGGTAATTTCACAGAACCCCTACACACGTTGGAAGACTGATTCGTTCTTGCCCTCAGCTATACAGCCGTGCTAAAATATTAAGGTGAAAGTCATAAGTAGTAGAGACCCAGTTCCCAACCCAACAGTGAGAATAGATTAATGGCGATATAAGCGTCTGATAAGAGTATCTGGCGTTAAAGCAGCTCTTAACGTACCCACCATGTAACTACGTAGCAGCCATTCAAAAAGGCCCTTCCCAGCCGAAAACCAGCGGAATGGCAGCAAATCCCCTCCAACTTCCAGCCAATTGCCTTCTAATGGACATGGATATGGTTTTACTCTGACTCCAACAATTCACTGAATTACAGGGTCTGACCAGGAGAGAACACATCTCTTTTGTCCAAAAATCATGACAGAAAGAATATTTCACATCTTTAAAAGGGAATTGTATTGGACTAGCCAAGGACCAGCCAAGGGCCCATCAAGAAAAGAATCTATGTCCAAACAGAAGAAACCCTAAAGCGGGATCAGGAACCTGGGCTTTACCACAACGAAGAAAGTACAACCTACTGTTGCATACCTCATTATAACTCAAATCAATCACTGAGAGGCTAAAAAGCCTTAGCACATTTTTTTAGGGAGCAATCTTTTGCATGTATTTTTTAAAAAGCACTGCAAAGCACTGCAGGATGTGCTCACTGACCTGAACTACAATGCCCTTTATATCTGGTTAAAATGCAGCTCTACATCTTGCTTCTGTATATTCACTAGCCTGAAACTGATGTTTTGCTCCGTCACTCTTGCTTTTGTTCAAACTCTAGTCAAGCAGACCTTTTATAATTTTTACTATGACTTTGTGAGAGCTAGTGCTCTTTCATGCCTTTTAGCCTTTGACACTACATGAAACAAAATACTAAGCACTAAAGCTGTTTTGTGTTTTGATTGGAAGCATTAAATATGTGTTGCCTTTTGTTGATATCTGGGAAGCAAAAACGGAATTCTACTTGAGATTCTTTAGCGAAAAAGTGCAAAAGTAGTTTAGAATCTTAGACAGCAATGGGAATCCAGTTTTATATTATTGATTTCTATTGAAGCATCTTTAGGTCATAACTAAGTCTGTATCTATGCCTATAAGTTTTCATTGCTAGACTAGCTTTAGAATCTGTTGTACACTGTTTACTCTTTGGGGTAAGATAGCTGTCAATAAAATTGTATGCTCAAGTGTCTGTTTTGTGAATGCAAGTCCCGTGATATGACTACATTTAATATTTAGATTTGCTCGGCCTATACATATTTGTGTCATCAGATGGTTCATCTGTAAGAATAAAAGTAGAAGTTATAAGTTCAAAGTTACAACTTTGCAATGATACGGGTATAAAAGCAAAAATTTCTAACTACTAATTACAAAATCTATTATCACAGTGCCAAATTAAGCTGTTGCCAGTGTTACAAGTTGTTGCACCTAAAGGTTGTTTCACTAAAGGCCATTTCACAAAAAGATACAGATGATGAAAACAAACTACTTATCAACCATTATATCTTGTTGAATGTTGTTTTTAATGCATGCACAGCATAATGTTGATTGATTGTTCTATTTTTGTTCTCTGCCTGTTCTTGTTTAAAGGCATATGGAGAACAACTACAAAAATAACTGCTATGTAATAACTGTTCCGTAAAAATTCAAAAAATATCCACTGGACTTGGTTTCCAAGCAATACAAGGCCTTGTCCATATAAGACTCAAACTCACTGCGGATCCAGACATTTGAATTGAGAAAGCGTCCTGGAGAGGTGGCGAAACGTCTTCAAATCTTGAAAACCAAGTCCAGTGGATATTTTTTGAATTTTTACGGAATGACTATGACCTGGATGACTGAGAACCTTCATCAGCATATGTAATAACTGCTTACCGAAATATGAAGACCTAGTATATTAAGCAGAGACGGATACTGTAGAACAATAACATCTGTTCATGGATTGTAGCATGTAACATTTACATTAAGTGCAGAAAAAAAATCTATGAAAATGGGCTGGAAGTTTGGTGGGTTTTTAAAACAAGGGATGATTGTTTTTACAGCTTTATGGAGGGAAACTGTTCTATTTGTTCTATTTGTTTCAGATGCAATATTCCTGAATCATTTCCCTGATAGAGAAAGGGGTTAAGAAAAAAAAAATGGGACTGGGACAAAGAGAGGATTCCCCGGGTGCTTCTGCTGTAGTTACCTCTCCTTGTAATGTTTACTTTGTTCAGGCTGACATCAGTGCTTGTTTTTATGTGTAAATACATGTGTCTATTTTGACTGCTGAGTAAACTGAATGGACTGATCATTATCTATCTATCTATCTATCTATCTATCTATCTATATATATATATATATATATATATATATATATATATATATATATATATATACTCGTACTCCTCGTCTCCCGCTTTATCCGGAACCGGGTCGCGGGGGCAGCAGACTAAGCAGAGACTCCCAGACTTCCCTCTCCGCAGACACCTCCTCCAGCTCTGCTGGGGGAAGCCCTAGTCGCTCCCAGGCCAGCCGAGAGACATAGTCTCTCCAGCGTGTCCTGGTCGTCCCCTGAGCCTCCTCCCGGTGGGACGAGCCTGGAACACCTCCCGAGGGAGGCGTCCAGGGGGCATCCGAAAAAGATGTCCGAGCCACCTCAACTGACTCCTCTCGATGTGGAGGAGAACTGGCTCTACTCTGAGCCTCTCCCGAATGACCGAGCTCCTCACCCTATCTCTAAGGGAGAGCCCAGCCACCCTGCGGAGAAAGCTCATTTCAGCCGCTTGTATCCGGGATCTCGTTCTTTCGGTCATGATCCAAATTTCATGACCATAGGTGAGGGTAGGAACGTAGACCGACCGGTAAATTGAGAGCTTTGCCTTTTCACTCAGCTCTCTCTTCACCACGACAGACCGGTGCAGCGTCCGCATTATTGCAGCAGCAGCACCGATCCGTCTATTGATCTCCCGCTCCATTCTTCCCTCACTCGTGAACAGGACCCCAAGATACTTGAACTCCTCCACTTGAGGCAGGGACTCTCCTCCAACCTGAAGGGGACAAGCCACCTTTTTCCAGTCGAGAACCATGGCCTCGGACTTGGAGGAGCTGATTCTCATCCCGGCCGCTTCACACTCGGCTGCGAACCGCCCCAGCGCACGCTGTAGGCCTTGGCAGGAGGGAGCCAGCAGAACTACGTCATCCGCAAAAAGCAGGGACGAGATCCGCTGTTCCCCAAACCAGACCCCCTCCGGTCCTTGGCTGCGCCTAGAAATCCTGTCCATAAAAGTTATGAACAGGACCGGGGACAGAGGGCAGCCCTGTCAGAGTCCAACATGCACTGGGAACAGGTCCGACTTAGTGCCGGCAATGCGAACCAGACTCCTGCTCCGCTTGTACAGAGAACGGATGGCCCCTAATAAAGGGCCCCCGACTCCATACTCCTGGAGCACCCCCCACAGGGCAGCACGAGGGACACGGTCGAATGCCTTCTCCAAGTCCACAAAACACATGTGGACACATATGTTTTGTGTTTTGTTTTATATATATATATATATATATATACATATATATATATATATATATATATATATATATATATATATATATATATATATATTAAGGCTGGGACATTAACGCGTTGATTTAGATTAATTAATCACACAAATATTAACGCGTTAAAAAAATTAACGCATTTTAATCGCATACCACAGTCTCCTGGAAGTCGTTTGGGATTTCACCCAAGTAATTATTTCACCTGTGGGGGCAGCATTAGAACTATGGCCAGAATACCGAAGAAGAAGAAGAAGAACAGAGAAGAAAGTTGCTTTTAACTAGAAGGAGAGACAACCATGGAAGAATTAGACGAAGCAGATGAAAACATTTTAGTTGGTCCTTTGCAGGGGAAATTTTGTTTTAAAATACAGGAGGGAAGAGTCGATAAGAGCGCGGTCATATGTAAATTATGCAACAAGGAATTTGCCTTTCACCGCAGCGTATCAAGCCTCAAATATCATCTGAACGCAAAGCATGTAGCAGCTAGCTTGGCAGATACTAGCGTGGAAGCTAGCCCAACTGGGAGGAAGACGAAACAACCCACACTACACCAGCTGACTGGCTTCAAGGGCAGGGTAAGCAAGACCAAGGCCGAGAAAATGACCGGGCTTTTTGTTCTGAATGTACTTGAGAGAATTGCATTTTTGTGTTTAAAAAGCAGTATTAAGCTCTACCTATACCTATAGAGCTACCTGAATTTCTGAGTTTAGCGTTCCTAAATATGTTGAACTTTAAAATTTGCACTGGCCTGTTGATATTTCTTTAAAAAAAATAAACAAACAATATTTTGTTTATTAAGCTTATGTTACTTCCTGCTGTTTCCAAGTATGCGATTAAAATGCGATTAATTCGATTAATTAATTTCACAGCCATGTGATTAATCGCGATTAAAAATTTTAATCGCGTCCCACCCCTAATATATATATATATATATATATATATATATATATATATATATATATATATATATATATATATTTATAGACAAAGCCTTGTATCGCTTGGAAACATGCAAATGGTAACCAATGAGTGGGTCGTTTGCTTCCATTGTTAGCCAGTAATATCTGAAACCTGGTCTATGATTCTGAAGGTCGGTCATTAAAGGGGGGATATATATATATACATATATATATAGATATATATATATATATATATATATATATATATATATATATATATATATATATATATATATATATATATATATCTGGGTTTGATTCCCGGCCCAGGGTCTTTCTGCATGGAGTTTGCATGTTCTCCCTGAGCATGCGTGGGTTCTCTCCAGGTACTCCGGCTTCCTCCCACAGTCCAAAAAGCATGACTGTTAGGTTAATTGGCTTCTCTACAGTCCCCTTAGGTGTGAGTGTGTGCGTGAAGGGTTGTTTGTCCTGTTTGTCTCTATGTTGCCCTGCGATGGCGACCTGTCCAGGGTGTACCCCGCCTCTCACCCATTGACATCTGGGTCAGTGGGTGAGAGGCCTCATGACCCCACTTGGGATAAGCGTGCTAGAAAATGGATGGATCGATGGATATATTTGTATATATATATATATATATATATATATATATATATATATATATATATATATATATATATATATCTGATATAGACTGGAACTAAGTATACCTTCTGTCTTTTCAAAGTTTTAAAGTAAATATTTACTCATATGGAGGTACGCAAGCTGATTGCATTGAGAGCTGAGCTTTTTCATGTCTAAGTGGGGGAGAGAATATCCAGTGGGCTATGGCAAAAGCTACAATTAAAAACCGCAGGGAAAATAAGCATAGTGTAAGTGTATCATTACCTCTGAAGGAAGTTAAAAACAATGTACTCTCCAGGGTGGGATCCAAAGATAGGCCTCAGATCCGACCTGTGTAGGTTCCTGCCAACCCAGGCAAATGATCCACAGAAAATTTACTGCATTTCTTTTGCCTTTGTATTCAAAAAGTTACTCAAATCTCTACAAAAGGAATATTCAGTATAATTCAGATAATACCTATTGTATGTGTCAATCAGTAATCATCACTCTGAATCCATTTGGCAGAATCACTTGCCATGTTTTTATGTGCAAACTTTATCTGATCCAATCTAAATTGTGGTTGATTGAAAGTTCAAAATCTTTGTTTACATGAGCACTAAATAAAATGATCATTAAACGCGTATACATTTAGCAAGCTTTCGATCAGATTAAATTATCTGAACATGCGTAAAACTCTGTAGTTTTCCGGAAATGTTTTAGTAGTAGAAGAAGACTCTGCCTGTTCTATAAACAAACCCATACTTTTCTGCTCATCTTCAACTTTCATTACTCTTTGTTCCTACCCTGCACCTTATTTTACCCTTTGGTTCTTCATCTTCTTTTTTGTTGATATGTTTTGGTTTTTTATTCTACTATGGACCTTCATCACATCATACTTTTGTTTTTGGAGGTCATTTTAGTTAAGGTACAGGTTCGCTCCGCCTTATGCTAACGCTCCTTTGCTACAGGGGGAGAGGGCAGGATGGCATGTATTGCATATTACATTTAGGTCCTCTACCAAGAACCAGGAGCCAGAGAATGAAGGTTAGTAAAGAGAAAACCATCACGCTGATGTTGCACACATGTGAAGAGGAGATGATTGGATGATGACTCCAAAGATCCAAATATTTGTGTAAATGGACGCCAATCAGAATGGCAATCAGAAAAAAAAGCACCTCTCTCAATGGGAATGAAACTTCTTTCCAATCAGAGTGAAGCAGATTTGATTCTTCAGTCTTACAAACATTTTTAACGCTTTCATGAAACATTTTTGAATTTTTTCTTTTTTTGGTCAGATGGCAAACTGTGCATTTATGCCACCAATTTGTATTGAGTGTGGAACTAAATGGCTGAATTCTATGTATTTTTTTCTGTACTTGTTTTTATAAAAGTCTATAAAGCTCTTAAAATCATTTCAATCCTTCAAACCAATTATTTGTTTCAATGTAAACATGGCTACTTATTAGACACTCTGAAACTGCAAGTATAGAGCTGTTTTTCATATTTATGTGATTTAATTACTCTATGCTATTTATCTCTTAAAAGTACAAAGTCAAAGGCTCACAACCACAAACTCATTGCAGATAACAAAATTAAAAAGATGGATCAACATACTAGTTATAGATGTAACCAGTGTGTGGATCCATCTATTTAACGTTTCTTCTGTGCTATTTAGGAACTGTTAATTAAATCTCTATTTAGCTTACAAAGCCTTGAATCTTCATATTTCCAGATGGCTTAAAAAGATTAATCTTTTGGACATCCTTTATAACTTTTTAATGATTTTCTGGCAGGTTCTTTCCTTTAGAAATAAGTCATTTTTAGTTAAATAGGCATTACAGAGTTTTTGTAATTATACTGCCACCTGTGGCAGTGATAGCGAACTGCAGCACTCTCCTTATTGTTCTCGTAGCTCGTGCTATTACTTACCAAGGTTCTTTTTTTTTTTCTTTTTTTTTCACCTTTCACAAAGATGCCATTGGTTTCTTACTTAGGCTGTATGCCTGTTGGTTCTGCATAGCCACAAAATCTATCGTAAATATAACACTTTGATTATTTACTAGGTCGGACCCTAACGTTGATGTGCTTGACGTCACACCACGGAACAGAGAACAAACTTCCGACTTGAAGTACATTCAGGGAAATAGGCTTTAAGCTCATAGATGTATAAGCGCTGAACTACTGAGGTGTCAATTGGCATATCAGAGTCAAATGATAAGTCAATTTTAAAGATAGTTTTCCCTGAAACTTTTATTTTTAGCATTTCTCCTTATCAGTACAGCCAACTTAATCTGCCAAAGGTTTAGTCTTCTCCTCACAGCTGTATACTTACAGTCATGAAGTTCAAATTATCTACAACAATTAACAGGCGATAATTTATAATTAAAATGAGCAAAATTAACATTCATTAAACTGTACTTCTCTCCCCTGTAGGAGTGAAGATATTTATACAACATTCTCACTTCAAAACAAAGATTGTTTCAAATTCTGCAGTCTAAAAAGATAAAGTTTGAAACTTACAGCCAAGGGTTTTTAAAAACATTTTATTGTTTGCTAATATCCCCTGTAGAAAACATTTGAAAGTAAGTTATAGATTTAAAAATATTCCCAGAATTTATATAAAGATTTCTAAAAGAAATAAAATGAAGACATTCTTTTTGGCAAACATAAAACAAAGCTTAATTTCCTGCAGACAAAATTAAAGGTTTTGGTTTTAGAGGTTTCCATGCTCCGGCACAGCTGATTTTCACTGATAGTTGATTAACAGGCTTTTGCTGAACCGCAATCATCAGAATCAGCTGTGCTAAAGTAGAGATACTCTAAAACCTGCAGGACAGCGGCCCTCCAG
The DNA here is from genome assembly GCA_030533445.1 of Cyprinodon diabolis. NCBI lineage: Eukaryota > Metazoa > Chordata > Actinopteri > Cyprinodontiformes > Cyprinodontidae > Cyprinodon > Cyprinodon diabolis. The sequence continues at coordinate 28,270,241 of CM060075.1, forward strand.
GACAGACTTTGCGAGATGCCTGCCTTCGACTATTTATAGTCAACATAGGGCTGGGCGATAATTCAATAATGATATATATCGATCGATAGACGTGTGGCGCAATAGAAAAAAAGAGGGTTGATAAAAGTTCAATAAAGAAACGCAGTTTTCCTTCCTTCTCATTGTAGCCTATCATGTAGGTTTATGCTAGTCACTACTTCCTCCCAACCAATCGCGGACCCAGCCACACCGTCACAAAGCGCCGCCCTCTCAAACCACAACACAGAGCACATTAAGATGTCGCAGCAGGAGAGGCGGAGGAAATTGTTCCAAAGAAGTTTGCCAGTTTGGCAGTATTTCAGTCATGGCAAGTCGGGCAAAAAACAAACCACAGTCATCTGTAAAATGTGTAGGGAACCATTGAAAATGAAGTTTTATAACACAACCAACTTTTTTTTTTTTATCATCTCAGCCGCTCACACCCGCAGGAGTACGAGCTGTGTAGGCCCCGGTGCGGCTCTCCTCCGAGGAATCTTCGGGAATTTTGGGAAAATATTTATATATATATATATATATATATATATATATATATATATATATATATATATATATATATATATATATTGGGCATATTTATATTGGGCAGTTTCCCGTAGTTCTAACAATTGAGAGAAAAATGCTGAGGGGCCAGAAACTTCAAAGTAATAACTCTGGTTAAAGCAGGAACCTAAGTTGAACCATAACGAGTTGCCAGCGGCACCTCTACAAGAATAGGGGAGAGAAAAAATACCCCATAGAAATGCTAGGGTAAAGGGTGAGTTGATTTTTGTTTGGGTTTTTGTTCTTGTTGAGTGGACATGGTAGTCAGTCCTACAATCTTTTAATTACCACAAGCTGGTGGTGTACTATTCCCACCCAAATAGGGTATTCTATTTATTTATTTGTTATATTTATTTTGGTCACTTTTCTGGTCACTTTAGTTTATTCTTTGTCAGTATTTAATAACATAAATCAGGTCTCTTAAGTTATTTTTCTTTAAAATAATTGTTATGGTTAAAAAAGTTGGTTAAATAAATATTTAATTGGAAGTCTGTGTTTGTGTTCTTTATTAAAATTAAATCATTTAGCAATATCATAAAAAGTCCAGGCAGAGCTGCACATAAAATATGGGTTCAAATCTTTTCAATAATTATCGATATCGATCAATATGCATTTTTTTTTTTATCAATAAGCTTTTTTTCTATATCGCCCAGCCCTAAGTCAACATCATAGATTTGTTTCTAAAACCCCCAAAATACCTTCTCAGCTCATTTAATGCCTGGAGAGAATACAAAGTCTGGAGTCCTAGAAATCTGTTAAACCTTTGCAATTGTATTTCTAGAAGATCCTGCTTGATGTTGGCTCTTTTTTATGTTATAACCAGACCGCTTAAAATTTGACACTTTTTGTTTCATTGCAGCTTTTTAATAAAATCATTTCATTTTCTCATTGATGTACACTCAAAACCCCAGACAGAAATAAAGAACATTCTGTAGATGTATTACAAAAGCAAAGCTGAAATATCTTATAGTATAAGTACTCTGCCCTTTCCTGTGACACTCAAATTAAACTTACATGCTGTCCATTTTTTATGATCTTCTTCAATATGGTTCGACTTCTTCAATGGAATCCAGCTGTCATTAATCAAATTGATTGGAGTTGATTAGGAAAGGCACACATCTGTCTATATAAGATCTTACAGCTCACAGTGCATGTCAGAGCAAAAGAGAATCATGAGGTCGAAGGAAGTACCCAAGGAGCTCAGCGACAAAATTTTTGGCAAGGCACAGATCAGACCAAGGTTACAAAAGAAGTACCCAAAGTTCCTAAGAGCATGATGGCCTTCATAATCCTTAAAGAGAAGATGATTGGGATGAACAGAACCTTGATGTCCAGCTAAAGGATCAGGGAGAAGTGCCTTGGTGGGAGTGGTTAAGAAGAACAAGATGACTCAGATGATGCAACAGGAAGATGGGAGAAAGTTCAACAGAATCAACTATAACTGCAGCCCTCCACCAGTTAACACTTTATAGCAGAGGGATCTGACTCAATGAATTACATTTATTGAGAACTACAGACATTTTACCCAGATAGCAATCGTGTTAGCTAACTAATTTAAGACATGTAAGCTTTTATGATTCTTTTTATTAAAATCAGAATAAATAAGAACCAGAAGTAAAATAACAATTGGAACCTGAACTTATATTATTCATGTTAAAATATTTTTTTGTAATTGCTACGTTTCTCCATGCGAGTCCCTCCCTGTTTAAATACATTTGCAGTGTATTTTAACCTCTCGTCCTCCAAAAATACTATTTATGGGTAAGATTGTTCGTGAAGGCTCAGGTTCAGACATTTAACAGCCCAATCTAAGTTTTCTGAGTCTGTGTGAACAAAGCATAAAGTAAATACATAAAAAGCACACAAAGTGTACGGTTTGACCAACCTGGGCTGCCTTCACCCCATCTGAACTGTGTGGGAGGAAGAACAAGTGAGTCATAGGTGTAGAGTTTTGATTTTTGGTTGACTGCACTGTGTGTGTGTGTGTTATTTTTCACCATGATGGTTACTTACTGACCAAAATGAGAAAAGGAAAATATGTGCTTAGAAAACAGATTTTTTTTTCATAATGAAAGCTGCATGACAAATCCATGTCAGTGTGACTGACTTTCTTGTAGCAAGAGTGATTTTGATTTGTAAATTGAGAGACAAATTAATGTCTTCAATGTATGGCCATTAAGTAAAAATATGCGTATAAAAATTGCTAAGGATTTAAATGATAAAAAATATATTTATTTAGAAAAGAAAAATAATTTAATTCTTGGATTGCAAACCACGATGAAGTCTCTACATTTACAAAAGAAGTATGTTTGCCCTTCAACAGGAGAGTGGTCAGTTTAAGCCCCAGCTCTGGCTTTAAGTGATGTTGTGTCCTTGGGCAAGACACTTCACCCAGATTGTCTACTGATGGTAGTTGGATGGACTGGTGGTGAGCCCAGTCAGTGAATCCCGGGGCAGCTGGGGCTTCAATGTAAATTGCCACGATCAGTGTGTGAGCGAATGGGTTAATGACTGAATGTTGTGTAAAAAACGCTTTGGTCAAGTCCTCTGATTCGAAAAAGCACTATATAAGTACAGGCCATTTACCTTTTAATGTATTGAATTTGTGGCACTTTTGGCTTTCCATACCTGAGGAACTTGCAGGAACTTAAAGAATTTGCCTCCGTGACATGTTTATATTTCAGGTTAAAATGTTAAGTTTGAAACCTTCACCTGTTCAGGTGCTACACTAAGATCTCCTTTTAATTCATGCCCGTTGACCTCCAGTACAAGTCTGCAGGTGTTGCATGGTACTCACATCAGTCCTGACCAGATCAGATTAAATTAGAAAGAGCCTCCTAAAGACTTTTGATCATAACTTTATCTAACAAGTAAAACAACAGATCCCTGCTTTAAGTGCTAAGTTTGTTTGTGCTGTCAGAGCTTTAGCAAATGCTGATGACAACCTGCACATAGGGCAGAGACAGTCGCAGTACCGTTTCTACATCAAAACAGTGGCTGTCTTACCCAGTGGCTGTCTTACCCAGAGCAGAGTATTATGTAGTATGTCCCTACCTGCAGCGCAGCAAGCAGTCTGTACTGTACCACAGCATGCTTAATATACTATAAAAAGCAACATCAACAGCCAGACCGTTTGTAGGAGGCTGGGTAGGGGTGTACTTCCCCATTACCTTTAGGGAAAACTGGAACATAATAATAAGCAATTTTTCTTCTTTCGCCCTTTTTTTGTTGTTTTTTGTTTTTTTTATAGCAAGGTTATTTTTTACCTCACAAGCGTGTTTTGTGAAAAGGCATGCCTGTCAGCATGTGTACATTAGGTATAATAGCACAAAAGCTTTGACCATTTACCTTTCATTTGTATTGCCACATTATGGTGAAAACTGTAGTCTGACACAAATGGAAAATAAATCAATATCTGAAAAATCCCCCATGAAAAAAGTATGCATGCCCAAAAATGGTGGAGTCTGCTGCATACTGCCAGTTTCAGTTCTAATTAACACAACTTAAAACAAGACGAACATGTCAGAACATACAAACAGTATTTCAAAAACTGCTAAAATGTCAACATGTATAACTCTGAAGTAATACAGGTTTTACAGCAACCAGGCTTCACATACAGTATTCAATGAAAACCAGCTGCCCCCCGATACTGTCCCCTGAATATTTATTACGATTTACAGCAAAATAAAAAAAAAAACATGACATAATACATAAACAACTTATGCCACCCCTCTTTCAATACTATTATGTTTCCATCTAATTTATTCCAGCTAATGTCATAAAACCTCTGGAAATGTGGATCAGGGGAAAAGCTCTAAAAGGGAAAGGAAGAAGCATAGTTAATGCAGAACTGAAAAGAGGAAAAAGCTAGATAAAAGTAATATCCATATTTGTAGAATATAAAACCTGGTCTTAGCTATCGCTTTTTGGAGTTTGTTGCTGGTGACATGGTAGGTGCAAAAATAACCTCTCCTCTTCATGTGCTGAAACATGTACAGTTCTGTGTTTGTTTTGGGTTGCAGTATTAAACATAAATAAGTTCAGTTATTCATCACAAGTGTACATTTTGTTAGTTTACAGTATTTTTTTATCTGTTATGTGTGAAATGTAATGATATTTAAAATAAAATAGTCTAAAAAAACAATATAAGCTTACTCAAAGTAAAAAAAATACCTACTGTTTTATTTATACAGCTGTTAATAACTGAAAAATATACTCACAGGAAAAACGATGGTAGCCTAAGCAAGACAGAGGAACAGACTTAATGTTGCAATTTAAACCTCACAAGTGAATGTCCGTTTCTCCAAAGAAAGTGTTATAGAAAAGACTACACCAGTGGCTCACATGCTCAGTGGGGAACAACAGATTGTGTTGAAAAAGGGTTTTATGCATTAATTTTAACAGGACAAAAATACAATATTTAATTCATTAATAGAATGAAGGCCTTGAAACTGCAGTAAAACAGAATAAGTTTATGAAAGAAGGGATGTATTCATAGAATCAACATTAATTAAATTTTTGGAATGTGCTCATGATAAAAAGATTAAAAATATTTTTTAGGATCTTACTGTTTTATTAAAGTTTTTCTAAATATCCCATAATCTTTCACCATCTCCTACAGATAATTTGGGATTTGTAATTATTTATTTATTTATTTATTTTACCCCAATCAATCAGACTTGGAGTAAGACCCCTTAGCTTAGCTAGCCCCAGGGGTTCTGGTTCCGGTCGGGTCCAGCTGAAACAAAAAGAGGTTTAGTTCACGATGTAGCTTCAACAACACGTGACTCGTTCGGTCTGTAGTGAGCATTAGCATTCAGTTAAAAACACTAACATGGCTATTGTTAAAGAAAAATGATTATTTTTAGTTTTTAATGCAGTTAATCTTATGGCATGTGTAAAAGGTATGTTGAACACTCTCATTTTTAACATATTTCTTAATTTTGAACAAGTTTGTGTTAATGATTTAAAAACTAAACTAGTGATGGGTAAGTATTCAAAGTACAGGAAGGAAAATGTAGATCAAAGGGGATCTCGCAATGAGGCTCCGGTTGTTTGTCAGGATGGCAGGAGAGGCCCCGCATTCCACAGCTATCTGTGAAATCTTATCTTATGTTTTCCTTAGCCAGATGACCTTAGAATTCCTGGAGGCCAGGACAAGCTCTCTGCTTTTTTTGTTAAAACAAAGGAGCAAATGGCCTTTGATTTTTGCCGTAAATTAGGGGAAGTTCTAAGTTTTTCTGAGTGTCCAAGGTAGCTTCCAATTGGTCAAGCGGAGGGACGCCTTAACTGAATATACTAAAAGGAAAGACACACCTACATTATAAAAGTTTGTGCACACGAGTAATAATTCAGAGAGCTGCCACTATTTTGCCTTTTTTTGCACCAGCTCTCTCCAAAGATGCGTCTTTGCCTTTCTTTTCTGTTTTCCTTTCTATTTTCTTTACCTCAGGTAATTGAATGTATGTTTCTGTTGTTCTGCAGTTTTGTTGTTAATTCATAAGCTGTTTCTTGTTGGATTAAATTCTGTGATTCTGTGACGCCCACACGCATTGTTGGTTCCTTGTGGCCACAGGCAGCTTGCCGGGAGGGCCTGGGATCAGAGGAAGAGAGAGAGAGCCAAACTTTTTCCAAAGTTAACTATTTTAGAATATTTTCTTCCTTAACACTATCTATTCTACCTATAGTTCACCCAAGCAGAGCACGTATTAAACATCAGATGTGAAGGAGGGGGAAGAGTGAAGTTATTATTTGGTTTGGTGGTCCGAAGGCCTTCAGCTCGGTCCAGTTTTTTGCAGGCCCGTCTTCGTTCCAGTCCGTTCATCCAAATTTTATAACTCACAGTAGCATGGGACGTCACCCGTTTTACCTACGGTGATTAGCCCGTAGCCGCAGCCTGTAGCAGCACTTCCGTGGCGCTGCTCCATGTCTATGTCTCAGGCGGTTACGGTCCGGCGGCTTCTAACGGATCTTTCGGCGAACAGCGATCGGGGGCCCTGTTGTTCGGCGGTTAGGAGAGCTGAATTAGCTCTTCTGTCTCTGCTGCAGCAGGATTCAGTCTGCACTGCGTTCACTCGGTCAGAATCGCAGGAAGAATAAAAACACTGCTTTCAGCTCTTTCTGAATTGCAGGAAAAGGGCAGTCTGACCCGGTCCAAAAGCGCAGACTTCTCCGGAGGGATTTGGTTGCTACGTAGCGTAGCCTTCAGCTAGAAGCACTTTTGTCTAGCCTTTAGCGGCACAGGGCCACCAGCGAAATAGGACGCTAGTATGGGAAGCTATTGTTTTTAAACCTACGTCGGAGGGGGTGTCTTTAGAGCAGCGCAGTTCCGTTACATGAGCGACAATGGATCGCAACAATTCATTACTTAGCTTCAGTTATCACAGTTTCTATTAGTAACCCAAGGCTTAAGTAAATGACAAAAATCTGCATATCAAGACATTTCCTAACTACTAAATACATCTAAAACTGAACACATTTCACTGAAATATAACAAGTAAAAATGTCTGACTCCAATAAATTACAGAAAGGAAAGTTAAATTGTGAGTGGTTGGGCAATTGCTTTCTGTTTGGGCAGTACTGGATGGAAAACAAGCATAAACGTAAAATGGGAAAACACAAAGATGAGGCTGTTTCACAAAGATAAATTCTGCTTATTCAGAGGAACCAGAGGGTGCGTACAAAAATAATAGGGCCATTTACAAGATGGAAGGCTGCCAGATCTTTTTGGTGAGCAGATGCAGACAAAAAATGCAGCAGAGGAAGATGATAAACATATGCAAACATAGAGATTTTCCAGCAAGGCTTTTTGTTTAACAGCAATTTTTCCATTGTATGGTTTCTGTAGTGCCAACAACACGCCCATAGATTGATCAGTCTTCTATATATTTAACAGGTAGTGCTGTTGCAACACAGTCCATGCTTTTCAAATTTTGCAGACAATATCCCTTGGAAGGTTATTGATTTATGTCTTGTCATACTGTATAGGCCCATCTTCTGTTAACTTACATTTGAAGCAAATAATGCAGAAACCTTCCTGACAGAATTCTTTCTCTGTGAATGCCAATAGAAATTCATCCCTTTAAAAAGAGCTAGAGGATCCCCTTTAAACAGTCTTTGCACTTTGAAAACAGCTGGTTTTCAAAGTGCAAAGACTGGAATAACGATTTATAAAGCTTTGGATGTTTTTAAACCATCAAAAGCTTGTGTTGTAGATATTATATGCCAGAGTTAAAACTATAACTTAGGAATCTTCAGACCCACAACCCAAATGTCACTAGGAATTGCAAATTTTTTCTAATCCAATTACAAGATTATTAAAGGGCATTGATCTTTCTACACGTGCATGGCAGCTGGATGTTTTAATACATTGGGTAAAAGCGAAAAAAAGAGTTATTTCACCTTACCAATTCATGATCCACCATGGGTTCGTCGTTGGGTTGCCAACTTGAAGAGGGATGATTTGCCATCGAACTTCTGGTCACATAGTGCACTGGTCTTCGTCATCATGGACAATAGTGCATTGTAACACACAAGAGACAGCACTGAGACTTGATCAACAGCCGAAACCGCACCATGACGTCACAAACCGGTAGGTGCTTCTTTGACAAACATCGATGTCTCCGGTAAAGCACATTCAAATGAAATTATTCTTAAATAAAAACACTTATCATTTATTGAACAATATGTAATAATTTCATATTCAAAGTACTTTCAGAAGTTTGTATTCTGAATGTGACAGGAATTTTCCAATTAAGAATTGAGAAACGTCCACTGACTTCAGACTCAACTTCAGACTCTTCTCCTCCTGTAGATTCGACCAATGCAGTTATGCTAACCAACCAATGGGCAAAAGTTGACCCTCTAAGACACACCCCTCCTCATTTGCATAATGAGGCAGAAAAGCATACAGAAATGTAGACATGTGACAGGCAGAAATAAATAGCGTTGCAATAAATAGCACTGAAGAAATAAATAGGGTAAGAAAATACAAATGAAGAATAAAAGAGACAAAAATATGATCACATGCACAGAAATAAATACTTAAAAAAATAAGTAATAAATGAATAAATTACAAAAAATTACAAAGGCGAATAAATAAAGAAGCTAATTAAAGGAGATTATATACATTTATGTCCCCATGTATAATTTATTTTCTTCCTACATTTATTTGTTTATTGTATTTTTGGGGGTAATTAATTGTATGCTTATTTATTTATTGAGCATTTATTTATTTATGTATTTATTTTTAAATATGGCAGAGTTGGTCCTCCACACTAGCTGTCTGGTCTAAAGTATTGTAACAATGAGAAATAAAGTGCTGCTGTGGGCCATTAAAAGTAACCAAGCTGGTCACAACTGGAGCAGAAATGACATCTGATGCCAAAAACTTGACGATTTTGAAAAGGTTTTTGTCACATCCATGCAGTTAAGAATTATTGGCAAACTGAATCTCCCGTAGAAAGTTTTCACTCTCTTAAATTGAGTGCTAGTTTGTTAGGTATCCAAGCTACCACTCTGTGTCAACATATTATGATGCCTTTCTACATTGACAAAAGATTGTTTAAATGTAATGTAAAGTCTTTCAAACAAAGTATCTAACTTGTTATTCACTGAAAATGCATATAATTGAGTGTGTTGGTCCATCAATGTTATAATTCTTCCACATTGTATACATACATATATATACAGTATATATATATTTTAATGGAAAAAGAAAGTATTATTATGAAGGCTTGTAAAGGACTGACTAAAAGCAGAAAGAAAACTGCCAAATTAATATTTAACTGCTTTGCAAGTGCATTCCTTAGAGTATGACATTTTAAAAGTCAGCAATACAACCCATTTACTTTGTAAAAGCTGATTAATTTTCAGCTACATATGGACCGTTGGAAAAAAATAAACCACAACAGAAACAGATAGAGCAGAAATAATATTTCTTAGTTATTGGCATTAAAGTCTTATACAAGATCCATATTGTTGAACCGCTTAGTTTTGATTCATTTTTCTTTTTTTTACTGCAATTTAGAGAAGGTTTATTCATATGTTGCAGATGGTTTGGGTAATATGAAGTAAAGCATGTCTTGCCAGGTCTTAGATTCAATATGGTCATACAGCTGTGGATCCTAGTCCCATTGTTGGATGAGTGGAAATATTGCTGGCCAGTTGGCTGGCGAAGTTTGGCATGCATAGTAATGTTTTCAATGTACGCCAGAATACAACAGAGTTCTGCGGGGATTCCGTTAGAAGCTTGATCTTTTTTAACAAAGGGTGATAGTTTTATGAAATGAATTCAGGCACATTTTTTAAATGTCTGTTTAATTTATTAAACTACCTTCATTTGACATAAGGTTAATACCTTTTAAGTTTGAATAGTTGTAATGGAAAAACTAAAAAAAATATATATTCTTCCAAATTTCTTTAAAGTCCCAAAACAATTAAATGATAAAAAATATCCTTCCTAATTATTAGAAATAATGCAATACAATACTATTAGCTAGATTTTTGAAACTGACTGGAAAATTAATAAAGAATATTTAAAAGCAAAATCATGTTTAAGGAAATTTTTATGAAAAGTCTTACTCTAAAGACTAGATTTCCCCTACAAATAGGTGAAGAAGGCAATCAGTCAAGATACTGCCTTTCAAAACGATTAATATTTTTTTAGCTTTGTCACTTTAGACGATTAAATAATTTTATGTTGGAAATGTAATAGTTACGTAAGCACTAAATCAATGCCTAAAATTTGAAAAGCCAATATTCCTTTAAAGAATTTTAATAAACTTTTAAAAAGCATTTCCATGCGATCACAATATAGTCCAGCCAGTTCAATGGAGAAGTACCCTTATTAGCCAATAGTGTTCACCTGTGTTTAATTTAACCTTAATATGAATAAAGTTTCTCTGTCCAGCCCTCATATGTTTTTCAGAATAAACAGCAGACAGGTCGTGGGTAAATTTGTGGTGAAATTGAAAGCTAAATTGGTTTAAGATAATAATATCCCAACCTTAGAATCTTACGCAAAAGCCCTGTAAGGAAATTGTAGAAATTTCAGCAGCACAGTAAAATTGCTGTTCACACTAAACTAATCACTTCTAACATGGTACATGGTGGTTACAGTGTCATGCTGTGGCAACAGGTCAGGAAGCACTATTGTTTTTATTTTTCAAAACTTATTCTGGCATAATACATTGAACTTTGTGGTTGTAACAAGCTAACATGCATACAGAGATAGCCAAGGCAAAGATTCAAACAGTGGCAGTCAATGAAGAACTATGTTCAGTATAATGAAAGAATGGCCTGATTTTGATCAAGCAAAGCAGTAAAGAATGTAGCTCCAGTTTTTAATTGTCAACATGGTGACTGACAAGTACTGTACCACAGGGGGAAAAGGTGGTCTTAACACATAGGTCTTCATCCTCAAAAGATTTTTGTGTCTCATGCACAGAGCAAATTTTCAAAGAAGGTGCAAAGTGATTACTTTTACAAATCAAAGTCCTACGTATATGTAAAAAAAATGTTATGGTATATCTTATTCTAAGTTTTACATCTAATGTGGATCATTACACAACCTTTTACATTAAAAAGGTAAACACATATCATTGCATTCTACATCTGCTCAGAATGCAGATGGAGTTCATGGTGAAATGTTGAAACAAATATAAGGGGGGAAAAACTTTTGTTATAGCCTTGTAAACTACCCTAGTAAACTAGCCTAGCAACGGGTTGGGCTAGACTTTCAAGTTAGCCTTGATTAATGCCCCAGGCCCTAGAACTGGCAGGACAATCACAACGCAGAGATGTGTTTTGAATTTCTGGATGCAAACCGGGCGGGGTTTTGAGGGCCAGACGACAAAGCTGAGTAACGCTGGAGAAACAAGGAAGATGGCACCAACTATTGAACAGTTCTCGTTTGACTCAGCTTGGGAATCAGTTTTGGAAGGATTAGACTTGGGGTTTTCGTTGAAACGTGAGCAGGAAGAGGCTCTATGCTCATTCATTTTTAAGAAGAACGTATTTACCGTTTTACTGACAGGCTGTTTGTTCACGCTTACACAGTCAGTTGCGCTCATTTGTCAGAGCGTTAGCCGGTACATACATGGTTTGAAAAACAACGGGTAGTTCTCATCAACTATCTTCCGATAGCTCATTCATCATTGGGGTTAGACTAAATTACACATTTAATCTCACATTTAGTCTGGTTTATCAGGCTATTTGTTTTGCACTTCAAAGAAAACACATGATGCAAATGCATCTCAGTAAATTACAACAAAATAAAGAATAAAGTTTATTTATTTTATGACTTGATTCTGTCCCTTTTGCCTATCAGTTTGACGTAAGTGTATCTAATAAGGGCTTACATACTAAGGCAGGGTAGGAGTAAAAGGAAGTTAGCCAGAAAAGCTAAGCAGATGGAATGAGGAGCAGCTGTGGTAGAGAGAGAATACAGAGCAGCTAAAGGGTGAAACTAATTATCTAGATCAGAGAAGAAACAGAGAAAATTGGAAATGTCTAAGGGAGATGTAGCAGAAATATAGAGGAACTGTTTAATTTGATATTTGCTGAGTTCGAATTCAGCGGCTGCATCCTCCGTAGGCCAGATTTGTCAGCCGATTACGTCATAGCACGGTGCCGAGGCCTATTCAAATTGCAAGACTCCTTGTTATACTGCTGACAATTCATGCTTCTTTTCGCCCGTTTTGAAAGACAGGTCCAGTGTATCCTAGGTAGCCTTGGGTATCCAATGATTCATTGTGAGTCCAAGCAAGCTGGCCACCCCGTGCTCACAAGAAAAAAGGTACTTGGATCCAAACAGTGGTGAATATTGTAAGTGCAGTTTAATGTAATACAAGTGTGTGAATAGTTCAGTCTATAATTAATAAAAATAGTTGTATTGAATCAGATATATGCGGGTAATGTTTGGTTTATAGAAACGTTTTATCTGTCCCTGTGTAAATGGGTTTGGTTGACATTTAAGCTCAGATTCCAATATCTCTGCAGTGTTCGGGACTATAGCTAAAATATTTGCAACAACGGTACTGCTGCTTAAGCTCCTTGAAAATGTTATTAGAAGTCAGAACAGTGGTGAGAGGTTCGACATCTATTCTTTGCCTGCTTTTTGTGTCAGCTGTTACAGTTCCTAGGCGACAGATCGTACGGGCGGTGAACACTGGGGAAGGCTGGACCTGTTTGACTCCATAGCCAAAACTCTTCCGGCCTCCTTATTTTCACAGACCTTGAAGGATCTAGTCCAGGTAGACCAGGTCCTTGGAGGATACAGCCTTTAAGGTCAAACAGATCGATAGAGAAGTGTAGCCAGTTGCTTCAGTGGCACTAAACCTAGAAGTTACAGGTCTAGTGCCCCTAGTAGCTAAAGTTACAAAGTATTGCTTTAAAAGTGAATAGTACAAGAGCATTTCAAATCTGTACAGAAACTAGAACTGGGGACCTATTGCCTGTGAAATAAAGAAATGAAGAAAATATAATTCAAGACAATGAAGTTACTTAAACATAAATTAACAAATAGTTTGCAGCAGAAAGGAGGGGGAACTCTTTCCCTAAGCCTCATTACTCTCATCATAATGCCAAGTGCTGACCAAGCAGCATCACAGCCAACCCCTATTACCCTCCTTTAGCCCTTCAACCTCCTCACATGCTGTCAGCCTCACCCACAAACAACCCATTTGGTCCATGAGACCCATAAAGCAGGAGGTTTTTTAGGAAGTTTTTAAGCAGTGAGTGGCTTCACTTTAGTAGAGGAAAGCTGATTTAGTTTAATTCATGCTACATTCCAACCATACAGGGAGGATTTGATCTCTCTAGGGTTAAATAATGCTCCCAGCAAAGATGGGCTGGTCAGGGGGCAAAAGGGAAATAAATGTACTGTGACAGCCTGCTCACTCCAGCATTCCCCAATGTGTGATTTGAGATCAGTCTATTAGGCCGACGCTTTTGCTTAAACATGGGAAGAGTTATTAGATGGGGCAGCGGTGACTGGAGGCTGCACATAATGCAGCGTTCAAGGATAGAGACAGATAAAGTGGAGCCTGATTGTTACCGATCAAAGTAAATAAGAAAATATAAATTCCCAGGGAAAATGGCAGTAGTGACAAATGTAGATTTTTGGCTACTTTTTTCCAATATATCTCTGTAATATTCAGAAAAAACTGCTAAAGATTTTTTCCATTTCAAACACATAATTAAATACATCAAATGTTTGGGAAGATTCAATATTTCCAAAGTTGTACCTTCTTGTGATTTACTTGAAACATTCTGACATTCCCGAAACCAATATCAACAGCCCAAGTTCTCAGAGCTGGTTACAGTTAGTATATAACAGGCTTCCTGGTTGCAGGTGATTTGATCTTCTAGATGCTTTAATTTAACTTTTGTCTATTGATACTACGCTGAAAATTGACAAATCTATTTCGAATTGTTTAATCCACACCTAGTGTCACAGCAAGAGAAAAAAGACTATACTACAACAACTATAAATAAAGGTGTTGATGGCAGCCGCCCAGCGTACTTTAGAGTTGGTTATACTAACGGAGCAGTGTGTTGCAGTGAGCTTCAATTAAATTTCATAGTGCCAACTAACAACACATGTCATACCAAGGCACTTCACAGTTTACCAGATCATACAGTCAAATTAAATCAAAGTCTTCTATCTAAGGAAAACCAGCTGATTGCATCGACTAATTGACTCGAATGCAATCCCTCACACTCACACGCTTGTCGCAGATAGTTTTGATTTATGCCCAATATTGAAGAGTGGTCTGCCCTTTGTTATTCCACACCACAATGCAAGAGGGACAATCTCGAACTAGCTGTGGGTCTACTGTAGATACGGCTGAGGCGGTGAGGAAGTGGGGGAAAGTTTGAGCGACCACGGAGGGACATGAGGGCGAAAAAGAGCGGGGATCCAGGTGAGAAAAAAGGTCCCAGCATTCCAGCGCACTTCACTCTTCTAGCTGGTCCAACTTCTTGAGTCGTTTTCCACAAGGTCGGTCATACAAACCACACAAGCCAGTAAGGTATCAAACAGGAAATACGGATTATGTAGAACATATGTAGATCTGACCAATTAGAGGCCTCCTGTTTGCAGCACTGACTGCTGTAACCTACAATTTGGAGAGCTGCACCACAGTGGAGGGGGGGCACATTTGCGTTCACTGCTACACACACGCAGACAACCTGGTTTCTGTGTATAAATCTGTTGGGATCTGGAGCTGTACCACCTGTCTCCAGCAGAGTTCACTGTGGATCCTCCTGAGCTGAGCCTTCGACACACCTGAAACCCATCTCATCATCAGGAGGATCCTCCACCATATAAGCAGTCCTCAGACCTCGCATCAACGCCGCAGTGTTTATCCAGTTTGGTTAGCACCTGAGCCTCTCTTCCTCTGTGAAATCCTTGTCGCTTTAAATCTCCTAGTTGGATTCTTATTCCCTTTTGTCTCTGCTTACAGGAAACCTGTTTTGCCTTGTAAGCTCTGGATGAGCTTAACCTGCCGAGCCTGCCCTCTGAGCCCAAACCTGAAGACCTTCCTCTGGATTCCCATGCTGCTATGGACTAAGAGCTGGAAAACCAAGGTCTGTCCAAACGCTAGATGCAAGACGCTGAAACTGACTTTGAACTCTGCTTAAACAAACAGTCTCTGGACCCAACTGAGCCTCTCTCAAAGCCAAACCCGGACTCTTCAAGGTAGATCTCTGAAGATAACTATTCCACATTCATCTGCTACGTGGCTAACTGAACTGTCACCCCTACAGTCTCCTGAGAACCAGTCCTCCAGATGTGAACCAGTTCCAGACTCATTTCCATGTGCTTATTAATAAACTCATTTAAACCTTTTCCCTGTTTCCCATGGTGTTCTGCATATTGGGCCTCTCTGAACCAATCATGACAGAACACTGCGGCCAAACACAAGGCCCAGCAGACCATCTCCTTCGTCGTTTGGAAGAGCAAGATGCTCAAATATATGGGAATGCTCAAGCCCTACGTGAGTTAAATACCCACATCGAAATGCAAAACCAAGTAATTCAAAGCCTCGCTAATAGTTTGAGCAATGCTAACGCCACGCCGCCAGCACAACTATTTCCGGGTCCAGTTCCTCCTCCGAGGTCACCGGCGGTGACGTCATCACCTGAGTTCCGACCTAGTCTCCCTGAAAAGTTTTCAGGTAACATGAAAGACTGCAAAGGATTCTTGTTTCAATGTCGATTAATCTTTAAAAATTCCCCTGGCAGTTTTCCCACCGATTATAAGAAGATATCATTTATTTTGTCTCAATTGACCGGAAGAGCCCTGGAATGGGCACAGGCTAGGTTTTCTCCCGACGAAAGCCTTAGCTGCCAGTACTCCGACTTTATCTCTGAGTTTTCACAAGTCTTCAACCAGGAAACAGATCAAACTGTTGATTCTCGAGCTCTTTTGAAACTAAGACAAGGAAATTCTTCTGTAGCTGAATTCTCCATTAACTTCCGGGTTAAAGCCGCAGCTTCCGGTTGGAACCAATGTGCTCTTAAGACAGCATTTTTTGAGGCTCTCAATGAAAACATAAAGGATGAGCTTGCTACCCTTGACGAACCCACCACTCTTGAGGAATTAATTCGCCTGACAATCAGGCTGGATAATAGGATTCGAGCCAGAAATAGCTCTAAACCAAGGAATCATGGTCTAACATTGCACCTGCCTTCTCCTCTTCCACAGAACCTTTTTCTAAGCCAAGAACTAAGATCCAATCTCTCCCGTTGCCAGTTCAGGCCTCTCATGCGGTTGAAGTGGAGGCCGAACCCATGCAGGTTGGACATACGAGGCTAACTCCAGAGGAAAGGTTAAGGCGTGTCAGGAGCAAGCTGTGCATCTACTGTGGTGAGAGTGGCCATTTCATTGCCTCATGCCCAGCTAAATCAAAAGCCGGGGCCCGTCAGAGGATCTGAGGAGTCTGACGGGCCATGTTATTTCCTCGCCTATTACTTCCAGCCACGCTGATTTTTGCTGACCAAAACCTCACTTTATCTGCATTCATTGATTCAGGCTGTGAAAGGAACCTGATTGACTCCAATTTAGTTGAACAACTAAAGATTGAAACTGTTCCTCTAACCCAGCCTCTCTGTGTCTCTGCGATTGATGGAAAGAAGCTTCACCAAGTGACTCACCAGACACAACCCCTCGAACTGTTGGTTTCAGGTAACCATTGAGAAACCATATCTTTCTTTGTTTTTCCCTCTGCATGTTCTCCGTTGGTTTTGGGATTTGAGTGGCTGGAACGACATAACCCCCACATAAACTGGACCGATCGTCATATTGAGTCTTGGTCGACCTCATGCCATGAGACGTGCCTTCGTTCAGCGGCCCCCGCTGTAAGATCTCCTAGAGGGGGGGGGAGATGGACTCTCCTGACCTTACTTCTGTTCCTCCTGAGTACCATGATCTAGCCCCTGTCTTCAGTAAGGTCAGTGCTACGTCCCTTCCACCTCACAGACCATACGACTGTGCTATCGAGCTTTTACCAGGAGCTCCTTTACCCGGCAGTAGACTTTATAATATCTCCAAACCCGAACGGGAGACAATGGAGAAATACATAAATGAGTCACTAGCTGCTGGAATAATCCGCCCCTCTTCATCTCCTTTAGGAGCAGGTTTCTTTTTTGTGGGTAAGAAGGATGGATCTCTCATACCATGTATTGACTACAGAGGTTTGAACCAAATTACTGTTAAGAATAAGTACCCACTTCCTCTACTCGCTTCTGCCTTCGAACCAGTTCAAGGGGCCACTGTCTTTACTAAGCTCGACTTAAGGAACGCCTATCACCTTCTCAGAATCAGAGATGGCGATGAATGGAAGACTGCCTTTAAGACCCCTCTGGGTCAATTCGAGTATTTAGTCATGCCTTTTGGTCTAACAAACGCTCCTGCGTGTTTTCAAGCCCTAGTCAACGACGTTCTCAGAGATTTTTTGAACGTGTTTGTTTTTGTCTACATTGATGACATATTCATTTACTCCAAGGACCTCACAGAACACAAGAAACATGTCCCCCTGGTCTTACAAAGACTCCTTGAGAATAAACTTTTCGTCAAAGCCGAAAAATGCGAGTTTCACCAACCTTCAGTCACCTTTTTGGGGTTTGTGCTCGAGGGCGGACAGGTTAAGCCATCTGAGGATAAGATAAAGGCAGTTTTGGAGTGGCCGGTTCCCGAAAACCGCAAACAGCTGCAGAGATTCCTGGGTTTTGCTAATTTTTATCGACGATTCATCAGGAATTATAGTCAGACAGCTCTACCTCTAACCTCTCTTACATCAGTCAAGAAAACCTTCCAATGGTCTCCCGAGGCTCAAACTGCTTTTGACAAATTAAAAATGTTGTTTTCCAGAGCTCCAGTGTTAATCCAGCCTGATTCATCGAAACAATTTATCCTCGAAGTCGACGCTTCCGACTCAGGAGTTGGTGCTGTCTTATCTCAGAGACTCGATTCAGACCAAAGAGTTCACCCATGTGCTTTTTTCTCCCGTAGACTCTCCTCTGCTGAGCAAAACTACGACGTTGGTGACCGCGAATTACTGGCCATCAAATTGGCATTAGAGGAATGGAGACACTGGCTTGAGGGAGCAGAACACCCGGTTCTTGTTTGGACAGATCATAAGAACCTTGCCTATATCCAGTCCGCCAAACAGGCCAATCCTCGACAGTCAAGGTGGTCACTATTTTTCTCACGATTCAATCTCATCATCTCTTACAGACCCGGATCCAAGAACATCAAACCCGATTCTCTCTCTCGTCTATATTCCACTGATCAATCTGAGACTCCTGAGCCTGTTCTACCCGCTTCCTGCACTGTTGGGGTGGTTACCTGGGAGATCACCGATCTAATAAACTCTGCCCTCGCTTCAGAACCAGATCCAGGTAACGGTCCCCCAAACAAGACTTATGTACCTTCTTCTGTCAGGTCTCGCCTAATTCATTGGATGCACAATGCCAAATTTGCCGCTCACCCGGGGGTGAGTAGAACCATCAACCTCATTTCAAGACGTTTCTGGTGGCCCACTCTACACAGAGATGTTAAGGAGTATGTGCTGGCCTGTTCTACCTGCGCCAGAAACAAGTCCACACATCAACCTCCCTCTGGCCTGTTGCATCCACTTCCTATTCCTTCTCGTCCCTGGTCTCACATCGCAATCGACTTTGTTACTGGTCTTCCCATTTCTCGAGGTATGTCCACAATTTTCACCATTGTTGACCGATTTTCCAAGTCCTGCCATCTTGTACCCCTCAGGAAGCTTCCTACGGCTTTTCAGACCGCCCAGCTCCTTATTAAACACGTTTTCCGTCTACATGGCATCCCTCAGGAGATTCTTTCCGATCGTGGTCCACAATTCATCTCTCAGGTTTGGAAGGCATTTTGTTCAGCCCTCAACTGCAAATCTTCTCTCACCTCAGGTTATCACCCACAGTCCAACGGCCAAACCGAGAGAATGAATCAACAGCTCGAATCTTCCCTTCGTTGTCTGACCTCTAGTAATCCCTCCGATTGGAGCCAACACCTTCCATGGATCGAATATGCTCACAACTCTCTAAAGTCAGCTTCCACCGGCCAGTCTCCTTTCCGGGTCAGTCTTGGTTATCAACCTCCACTTTTCCCCGCAGACGAGAGAGAGATTTCGGTCAAATCAGTCAAACACCACATCCGCCGCAGTCATCGCATCTGGAGAGACACCATAGCCACCCTCAACCGTTCCATGGAGACCACTAAACGTTTCGCTGACTCAAGAAGACGCCCTGCACCAGTTTACTCCGTCGGTCAGGAGGTATGGCTCTCCACTCGGGACATTCCCCTCAAGGGGATGTCCCGTAAACTCTCTCCCAGATTCATTGGCCCCTACAGGATTTCCCAGGTCATAAACCAGTCTGCCGTACGACTACAACTGCCTCCGACTCTTCGAATTCATCCCACATTCCACGTCTCTCAGATCAAGCCCGTGATCTCCAGCCCTTTGTGCCCTCCGTCCGACTCCCCTCCACCCGCCCTGGAAGTCGATGGACATCCGGCTTTCACCGTCCGCCGGATCGTGGACTCCCGTCGGCGAGGTCGTGGCTGGCAGTACCTCGTCGACTGGGAGGGCTACGGTCCGGAGGATCGTCAGTGGGTTCCTGGTTCCTACATCCTCGACCCATCCCTCATCGAGGAGTACGAGCGATCCCTCCCATCGACGTCTTCTGGACCGCCAAGAGGCGGTCGTTGAGGGGGGGGTACTGTTGGGATCTGGAGCTTTACCACCTGTCTCCAGCAGAGTTCACTGTGGATCCTCCTGAGCTGAGCCTTCGACACACCTGAAACCCATCTCATCATCAGGAGGATCCTCCACCATATAAGCAGTCCTCAGACCTTGCATCAACGCCGCAGTGTTTATCCAGTTTGGTTAGCACCTGAGCCTCTCTTCCTCTGTGAAATCCTTGTCGCTTTAAATCTCCTAGTTGGATTCTTATTCCCTTTTGTCTCTGCTTACAGGAAACCTGTTTTGCCTTGTAAGCTCTGGATGAGCTTAACCTGCCGAGCCTGCCCTCTGAGCCAAAACCTGAAGACCTTCCTCTGGATTCCCATGCTGCTCTGGACTAAGAGCTGGAAAACCAAGGTCTGTCCAAACGCTAGATGCAAGACGCTGAAACTGACTTTGAACTCTGCTGAAACAAACAGTCTCTGGACCCAACTGAGCCTCTCTCAAAGCCAAACCCGGACTCTTCAAGGTAGATCTCTGAAGATAACTATTCCACATTCATCTGCTACGTGGCTAACTGAACTGTCACCCCTACAGTCTCCTGAGAACCAGTCCTCCAGATGTGAACCAGTTCCAGACTCATTTCCATGTGCTTATTAATAAACTCATTTAAACCTTTTCCCTGTTTCCCGTGGTGTTCTGCATATTGGGCCTCTCTGAACCAATCATGACAAAATCAGCCTTTTGTTTGGGGAGTATAGTAGGTAGTTATCAGGTAGAGCTAATGTGTAATTGAATTTGATAGAATTTGTTAAGTGCATTTATTGATCATTAACATGTTCAAATATTGACTTGTTTGGGCCTGCACAAACTCTCTGAAATGAATGAAACTTGTTTGCATTGGTGTTCAAGCCCCAATGCAAATCTAATGGGAGCAGACAGCTCAGTAAACAGGAGATCCCTCATGCACTTCGTAGTGGATGGTCGTTTGGGAACTGTGTTTGGGATCAATATAAATGCTGGAGAAAATTTAAATAAAGGGGAAAAAAACGTTATCTTTTTTCACTGACAGAGCAGCGAGCGCTCACACATTTCTCCACCAGCAGCTGGTGTTTCTCACTGCTTAAGATTTTTGCACTGCTGCTGGATAAACTATCAACTAACTATCTTTTCCAATAAACAGTGAATTAATTCTCCCCCTGGTCTCCCTCTGCTCTCTTAGCTCATAATTGTAGGGTTGCCGTCCATCAGATGTGTGGTTGTATACATTTAAATTATCTTCGTTGTCTGAATAACTACTAATCGTTTATTGCTTTAAAGCTAAGCAGACTTTCAGACGTTAGTTCAGTTGTGGTGTCTGGTTTAAGATATGAAAATAAAAATTTCTCATAAAAAACAACAAGAAAGTGTAAATAGTTCATATATAAGTAGATTTTGATTCAAAAACCAATTACATATTTTTAAACACTGATAAAAGCTAGGCTCTAACCTGCCATCTGCTCTTAAAGATTAATGTCTTAGGACTTATCTCCTGTGTGCCATTGAAGGAAACACTGGTGCAAGAGAAAGGAACAGGGTAAAATGTTACTACAGAGTAAAGGTGAGGCAACAGGAGGGGCATGTTTGGACAGACACGGTCAACAAAACCTTTCCTGCCTCTTCACCTGACACAGTGTCAAGATAAAGACAGGATGGTGAAGACAGTGGATGGAGGAGTGGAGGAATAGCGTTCTAAAGAAAGAGGAAAGTAAAGCCCAGGCCTGGCCCTGATAACACAGAGCTGTCGGGGCTTAGGAAAGGAGTAGGAGAAATTAGCCAAATCTGGATGGATCACAAGGATGTGGATGAAATCCAGTTTTGTGGGGCTGCGATAAGGAGGCTGATTATGTGTCACCCATCAATTCCCCCTCTGCACCTCACCTCCTCTACCCCTGCCATCCCCTCCCAGTCATAAATCCACTCATGACAAGCTTTTCTTTTCAGAAAGCTACCCACTCCACTCTGTCTTCACCATCCTCTCAAACTGTTTGCTACAGAGAAAATAAGAAGGAGGGGATTATGCAGGACAGCAAGTGACAGAGATTTAACTGACAGATCCTCTCTGATTGAGTCAGTCTGTCTGATGGGCTAGAGATGATCGAAACAGCTGCTTTCATAATATAATCTGGATTATTAGGTTAAATGAAATCTCTTCAGATTTATCTCCACATGTATTTTAGAGTGAAAAACTTTGAGTTATTATTGGCAGTCAAATTCATTCCTGGTTGGACTCCATTATGCCTTCAGAACAGCCTTAATCCTTTGTCGTATAGTTTCAACTCAGTACAGGAAACAATCCTCAGAGGGTTCGGTCGGTACTCGTGTTATAGCATCAAGCAGTTCATGGATCAGGGGATGTAGCTCAGTGGTAGAGCACATGCTTCGCATGTATGAGGTCCTGGGTTCAATCCCCGGCATCTCCATGTGATTATATTTATGGATAGCGGTGACCTCGTGGTTAGGGCATGGAGCTTGGAGTTCTTAGTATGAGCCCCACTCAAAACTCATAATATTTGACAGGTGGGGGCATGTTTATAAATAAAATAAAAGAATATCGTTCTTTTTTTTTACATTGGGCCCTTGATTTTACGTTATTACTACTACTATCTACTCACCCATATGAGTTATGTGTCATTTGGAGCTGTTCTGTAGATATTCCGTTAGGTTATATCTAAGTAACTTCTTCCTATGAGCAAACAAACTTGAGGGCAAAGACTAAACTGTTCATAATTTATTATTTATGGTACACCAGCATTCATAACATGCAGGCGAATCACTGTCCCCCAGACATCCGCAGTTATATTTTTGATATTTATATCTTTTAAAAACAAAGCGACACGTGTATGACGTCATCTGCGAGCCGGACTGGAGTTTTTTGTTGGTTTTTTTTTCAAGAAAGCAGGGCCAATTAGGCAGGTGAGCAAGAGCAGAAGGAAAATGAAAACCATCAGCACCAGGATTATGACAGTGCCACTGACCTATCATGCTATGAATCCTATTATCACTTTTTGGCTTTTTGTCTGAAATTGACAGAGTCTTAATTCGTGATTAACCTGCTGTGACATACACTTGCAATAGAACAATAGACTTTAAGTTGCAAAGAGTATACTCTATTTAACCCTCTTCAGACTGGAGGGCAGCAACATTAGCTTTTTGAAAATTATTGTGATTGTCCTCTATAGTATTTTAACACTATATTACACCCTATATTTTCTAAGCAAACAAAAGGTTTTATAGACTGTGTAAAACCTGGAAATGATCAATAATCAGGTGCTTTAATTGGCAGCTGTCTGAATTATCCATTTTTTTTTTATTTCACATTAGCAGAAATGTTAGATTTAGGTGTGCACAAAAAAGATTAATAAAGTTGGAACATTCCTCTTTTCCACACAGGTATGTAAACTTCCCCTTAAATATCCACTTGAAAGTGCCATCCACAAATTAGGACCAGTTAAACACTTTTAGCACTTATTAATTACATTAGGAAGCCAAATTGGGCAGTCGAGGTTTGATTTATTACTCAGCTAACTAATTTTGTCACTCTGGGAATATGCAGATGGGGTAAGGTGTAAGGATGTTTGCTGTGAGAAAGATAAAGAGAGACAGCATGGTCAGACTTGGCCTGACCCCCATTCCTGAGGCATGTCTTCATGCTAACCTGCATTTAAAGCAGCATGGCCTTTTAAGGGGGACCATGAGAATAAACAGAGACAGAAACAATGAAGAACCTGAAATTTGATACTAATGGATCAAATACTTAATTGTCACAAGTTTTTAGTTGCATTTTACCACATGCCGGACTACAACTAACAGTGAAAAGACCCAACACTACAGCAAGATTTACTTACTGTATAATTTAAGACTACCACTTGTCCATCAGGGTCACATGGCGAGGTACGCCATGGATGTATCACCAGTCCATCATAGAGCAACACAGAGACACACAGGACAGACCATCATGTCCACACACAATCACACCTGAAAGGGATTCACAAGACAAGATTATTTGTCCTAATCTCACAGTTCAATTGGCCCTGATAATTATAAATATAATCCTTCCATTTGTGGTGTGTTAAGTGTGATCAGGTCTGCTCAAAAGAAGGTCAAGGGATTTTCTTGGCCTGATATCTTCCCATATGTGGTGTTGCCCAGCGGACAATGGAGCAAGAGAAATCCTATAAAAAGAAGACCTTTTGCCCCATTCTCTCTTATGAGCAGTCCCAGTGAGCAGCCCCTCTCTGTTTTGATCTGGACGACAACATTTAATATCCCTTTGTGATTAATAAAGTATTTTTGAATTGAATTGAGCAAAATTTACCTAAACTGAATTGAAATAGCGTTCTGCATGGGTCTGATATTCTAAAGCCATATCTTCCTGAACCCATAGAGCTCAGACTTGAGACCAGGCCCACTTTAATCATAATTATCCCTCTTAAACCCAAGCCTCGTAAACACAGCTGGCCATTTTCAGGAGTGCTATTAGTCATAAAATGCTTTTTTTTTTTGTACCATCAGTAAAAGTCTTTCTTAACTACAGAGGCCAAAGCATTACCTAATACTTACAGTAGATGCCAGTGTGTGCTGCACTCCTAGACGACCAGTGGTAAACAACTTCTCTCACAAATGCAAATACACTCACAGTGGCAAGAAGTGATACATTGATTAAAACAAGCCTCTTTTAAAACAGATGTACAAGTGTGCTTGAAATAAACAAAGATACTACAGAAAAAAATCCCAACTTAGAATGTGTGTAGTAACTACTTCAGGACCTCTTACCTCTGGCTCACAAAGTATTTCATTGTTTATTTTATTAAGTATGGTGTTCATTCACTAATACTTAGGCCTTGCTCTTAAGTTTACTGGGCATAGAAAGAATATGCATTGTTATATGTCTCTGCATTGCCCCATTTAGACTACCCTCTGAAACGCTAGCACGGTTCCTCCCCTATGTAACCCGCAATTAGTCAATCAAGACTTTTATTTTTGCGGGCCCACTTCCTGTTTTGCCCAAACTCCTCAACTTATTTAAAGCCCCACCTCCAGCCAGGTTAAACTACATCACCTGTTCCACTGTGATTGTGGCTGGCTGTTGGCATCCTGCTGAACATTTCACCCTGAAAATAATCCAAATCTCTGAAACTACTGATTTGCTCTCTTGGTGAGTTTGTTCCTAGCATAGCAGTATCAGATTGGTATGCAATTGCTGCTTGATTGCTCATTGGAGCATTGTTTTATTAGAACAGTGGCTGTTGTGCCTGGGCTGTCACAGCTGATCGCTGTTGGGTGTGCCCCACTCCCTGCTTTAAGGTAACTAAACTGCTGGTATGGTGTGTGTGTTTGGGCACTTTGTGAAATGAAATGTATTAAAATAGGATCATGTAGCTACATTTAAATTGATATTGCGCAGTATATTTATTTTATTTCTTTTCCTCACACTGCTTGAGTATTTGAGTTAATTTATTTTATTTGATATTTTGAGAGTTAACTTTGATTTCAACTTTTCAAGTTTAAACTTAATTGATTAGTTTGAAATGATTATTCTTTTTGTTTATTTAAATTATGGTTAATTTAACCTGATTGAAACCTGATTGTTTAATTATTAGATATTCATAGTTGTATTGACTTTATTTGTTGCATTTGTGTTTGTTAAAACACTTAATGGGTTTTCTGGCCTTTTAGGTCAGGTTTTTTTTATATATGATGGATCAGATCCTCAGATCCTGAACAACTAATGGCGAGCTAAAAAAGGACTCTTGAATTAATTTGTGTATTTGTAATTGTTTTGTTTGTTGTTTTTTTTCTCCTGCCCCTTATTTTTTCCCCTGTTTACAAGGAAAAACAATAATACACTTGCACAAAAACTAAAACAGTTTCCCTGTGTTTTCATTCACACCTCAAAGCTACAGTGTGTAACTTTTAGCGACATCTAGCGGGCAGACTGCAGCAACATGAACATTCCCCCCCCCACCGCTTCTCCCCCCCAACAGTACAGCGAGCGTTACAGGACAAAATGTCTTCCACGACGTCCGCATCACCTACCTTCTCAAGTGATGAGGTAATTTTACAGATAGTATTTCATTAGTCTGTGTAGGGTATAGATTTCATTTAGACTTAAGATAATAAATATACCCGTTATTTTTTCTACATCGTTGTGACGTTTTGGCGATCTCGCAATCGCTAGTTTGTTGGCTCTGCGCTGCCGTAGCGCAAAGATGTCTGCCTCCATGGCTGCGAGACCCGCTCCTATGTAATTATAAATAACGAATTCTAAGGCAACGCAAATATTAAGGTTAAGAGGCTGAGCTCGTAGATGATGATAAATAACATAGTTATGTATAATATATTACATTTCTGACTGTATATCCCTGTAATTATTACACACTGTAGCTTTAACCAACTGTTTTTCTGATATCGCAGTTAGCTGCCTAGCCCATAACTGTTACACCTACTATCGGCAGTCCATGATAATGCAGTTCTCAAGGTGGGAATTATGCAAAACAAAAATGGTGGTGCCCATAACATTCCTGAAATTAGGTGAAGAGATCTGTGAATTGCAAAGCTGTACATGCTAGAAAACCCGCAAAATGAGTCAGCTGACTGTAAATAGGTGGTCTGCTCATGCACCCTTTGTTATCAGAGAACACAGATGTGGTCAAGCCCAACTGTTGATCTAATACTAGATTTTGCGTGGTTTGGTTGAGTCTGGCACTGTTCAGTTCAGTTGCATTCCATTTAGCCTCAACAGTTATTACCGTTCTCTGCATGTTTTCAAAAAAGGGTAATGTTACTGGGGCTTTTGTCTTTATGTTGCTCTAAAATTCCCTGGCAACCCTGCCTTGGACAGGTGTGACTCTTTCGCCCATAGACTGCTGGAGATAAGCAGCAGCGCTCCACAACTCTGACGGATGAAGTGGGAAAAGATGGATGGATAGGAATTATTTTGCATTGTTCCTCTACCACACATTAGAATTAAATACACTTTTAGTTGTTGTAATGTGTCAAAAAGTATAAATAATCAAAGAGAAGGAATAACTATAAATTTGTAAGAACTCTGAGGCAGTTCTTTTTGTTAACAGAGAAAATGCAAAAACAGACATGGTAATAAATTAAGTTACCTTATTTTTCAGCTGAAGGGGAGCTGTGTTTTCAGGGTGGAAAATTAAAAGCATTAACATTAGACAGCATAAAGATGACGGACTGGTTAATATATCAAAGCAGCCAAATTAAGAAGAAAAATGTCATGTTCAACCCTACAGGATTTATGCATTGAGCTTTAAATTCAAACTTTGATCTGTTTTAGGTTTGTATTACAGTTATTTTATGTGAAATAAACCATTGCAGTGGGATCTGTCTTTTATGTCCACATATTCAGTTGTTTGTGGCTGTGGAACTCCAGTCTTGATTACCCGACATGCAAATTTCAATCCATCTTTTATATAATGGGTACAAGGTAACAATATTGATTGCAGTTTCCATTCTGAATGACAAAACAGCAACAGTAAATGTTGACATAATACAATAAGCTCATTACTCAGGAAATATTACATTTGCATTTAAATTGAGAAAATTCACAACTCACTTTGCCATTTCTCCAGATTATTCAGCTTTATCTGTAACAGAGTTGGATGATTTTGAAAGGAACAGCGTTGACATTGCATAAAGAAAAAAAGCAGAGGGTGAACGTGGTTTTGTTTTTCTAAAGAGCTCAAACAACAGAAGTAGTATTTGCCCTTTAAGTAAGCTAAGCATTGTGACTTTGTATATAGTTGTATATTTTTGTATATATATTTTACTGATTAAATATATTAAATCATCGCAAACATTTTAGGTATAGGTAATGATCCATTGATTATTCCTTGCTGACTGGACTTTTCCTTTACTCAGATTTAAAAGGCTTTATTTTCCCTGCAGGATTTATAACTTGTGGGTCCTTCATTAAATTTGGAAAAATATTAGTTTTTTAGTGTCTTTTTGTTTTAAACGGTCAAGTAAAACATAAAAACAAAAGAAAATCATGTTAGCATTGCATTTCATTCTGAAAATAAAGAGCTAGTTTACCGATGAGTAAAATGTGAAAACTCAACAAATCAAGTCCAAAACATTTATCTAAATATTACACTCATGTTGTAATTTCTGGTGGAAAATTTAAGAAAACTAATGATAACCGAGTTGCTGAGAGGAGATAAACTTTGACCCTTCCACATGGCGGAGGGCAGCGAAACTATTCTTTATGCTGAATACTGCATCATTAAGCATTCTCTTCTGTTGTGTTGGTAGCCTACACACTGCATCGAAATATATTGTTTTAAAAATATATCACCATTTAAACTTCTGTCATTTTTGAAATTACCGTTATATGATTTTATCAGATAGTCGCTAACGGTAAGTCGACGCATCTAGTGCATCATGTTCTTCCTGCAGCAGATTAATTTGGAAGTCTTACAGTCTTAACCAAGTACAGTAGCAGGTCAGGATTATATTTGTATCTAACATGTTCCTCTTCTCTACCACAGCCACAGCACTTGAACACAATGAACTGGTAATTTCCACTCTACAACGAAGGCAGTAGTGGCTCATTACTTTGCTCCTCTTGGAGTTTAGGTAAGATTTCCTTAAAACTATAAAAATAGGAAAATAAGTAATTATACTCTTACAATACAGGTTGTAGCTCATTTAAGGAAAAGAACGGGTTACAGCTCCATCAGCCATGGAGTGTTACCTCTTTATGATGGATTTTTCTGATTATATGGTAATGTGACGAATATAGTTAGCCTTCCTCATTCATTATAATGAGTTTTTCTTTTAATCTTTGGTCACCAGAGGAACTACAAGGTAGCGACGCTTGAACCAAACTTTAAATAAAATGACAAAATTTTAGTTTTTCAGCCCACTAGGCCCACTAAATACCCAGGAAGGGTAATGCCTCATGTTTGGTCCTTCTAAAGGTTTCTTCTCATTTCAACCATTAATAGCTCATTCTGGGAGTTTTTCCTCATTTCACACATGTTTGATATGTGTTTTTAATCCCTGTGCAATCTTAAAATTCTGTTTACTCCCCTTGTCCATCCGTTATGTCCCTTATACCTCCTACCAAAGTACCATAATGAAACGGCTTATTTGAATTATAAATCCAAAATCTTTGTTACATGTTGAAACAACCTGTTATCACTTTAACTCAATTTAATTATTTGCATCATACAGTAAACAGTATAACAATTTTATTTTACTCTAAATCAAGCGTCCTAGCAGTGTTCTTTTACATGGTAAAGTTTTTTTTTAATTACTATTAAATAAATATCAAGTACCGATTTATGAAATATTTATTTTCAAACGGAAAAGGGGGGGGAAAACTTTTTGTTAAGTTTATTCTATATTTTTTTAGATAGCAAATTATGGTATAAAAATACTTGCCTGTATACGGGCTTATAAGTAGATAAGAGGCACATGCTCATAAATTTATGTTTTAGTCATAAAGGGTTAAATAAAATTGCTATTGTGAAGATATTTTCCAATAAAAATGTAAATAATGTCTCTTTAACTTTACAAAATGAAAGGTAAGAACATTTTATTTCATGCAATCGATTAAATGGCCAAGTAGTACTTTTTTCTTAAACTGTTCAAACCGTCTTTTAATTCTTCTGGAGACACTATTTTCAGGCAGGTATTTGTCTTTTTTGTTTCTACAAATTTTATAAAGAAAAGGGGTTTACAGAAGAAATTGTTGGTTGTGTGTATGTCATTACAAAGCATGGCTGTCTCCTGTGTTGTTTATGAAAAAACACTACAGAATCAGTTAGTAAAATACAGTCACCAAGATCAATGGTCAAAGTTCTACATAATGAGTTCTTAAAAACTTGGCGACATCTTCTGTACAAGGCCATGCAAAGACCCATCCTAGGTCCCTTTGTATATCTAAATCAATAATTAAATCATTAGTTCCCCACCACTGGGTAAAGATAGTAAAAGACTAGTATCAGTCAATTATAACTGGGCCACTGATTGTGAAATAATGTTATTGTTTTGTTGAAGAACAAGACAGAAACAAGAACAATGTCTTATTTTGAAGAGGAAGTTCTCCAAAGTTAATACTATCCGTGCCTGACATTTAAGCTGTAGCTGGCCATCCATGTCTTGGTAGGGCTGCAAGTGTGCCCTTTAGATTCTAAGAACAAAAATGTAGGTTTCTAATTGATGACAAATGTTAAGTTTTTAATTAAAAAGACTTCCTTCAGAACAATAAAAGTTTACTGTAATGACCTTGTGAAAAGAAAACAGTGAGCCCATGATTCTGAAAAAAGCATGCAGATTGTTATTCTTTTTAAACTTGGTATTCTGTCACATATCATGTGGATGTTTTCTTTCCAAGGTTAAAAAATGATGGAATTCAGTTTTTCCAAGTGCCAGAAGGGACTTTTATTTTCTTGAATGAGTGCACCATGAAAGTCATTTGTTATATCACAGCGCCATAGCATATTGATCCCCTAGACTGGTCAACTTGAAATCATTTCGTCTTAGTCATATACTACATTTTAAACATTACCTGCATTAAGCTAGAATAAAGCCAGCAGCAAGATAATGAATCGTGCAGCATAGTCCTTTTATACTAAATTCAATGCCCAAATTACCAAGATTGGTACAATTATTAAGTCTTTGGCACTGATACTTAACATTGAGCCACAGTCAAAATTGTAGAACTCCACATGGCACTGGTGACACTGCTGTCTGAATGTACCTTTACGATTTTAAGTTTGCTAAAAGCAGTTTTTAGTTTTTTATATCCCACAGCTATGAAATTGTAAAATGCCTACTTGTGTCGGACTTTCCCTGTAATGAGATGAAGCTTAACTGTGGCTTCAGTTGGGTTTAAATTTTTCAATCAATTTATTGTTTTTTCTTTCTTTATAAAAAGATGTGGCCTAGGGTTAGTTGAAAAGACCCCCAAAAAAGACTAGCAAGTTTTAGATTTATTATGCAAGACCTGATCTAATAAGAAGCAAAAAAGAAGCACCAAATTGCTTGTCTGTACAAAAAAAAAAAATGCTTGTTCAAACAGCACATTCAGACAGCACCAATCCCATAGAAGGGCTTCAGACTGTAAGTCCTCTGCCTTCTACATGTTTTTTTTTTTTTTTTTTTGTTGATAATATGCAATTTATCATTGATAACAGCTGCTTTGGTCATGTCTAAAACAGTACCATTTATTTACCATTTACTTACTTTATAGTTTTTATTTACTTTATTTACAATGCACCTTGGTGTTCTGCCTTTTTGTAAGCTTTGACAGAATGAGTTTCATGTTTTTCAGTCACACAGATTTAATTTGGTGACTAAAAGTCAGATCGAAACTCAGTAAACTTGATCGATTTTTTTTTTTTTTTGGTTTGTTTAATATGAGCGATATGCAGATCATTCTTCTGTACAATTCATGAAGAACTATGGAAATTGTTTTGAGATTACACATGAATAGATTAACAATTTCCATGGGCAAAATTGGTATTACCTTTGGGTTAGGATACTTTTGGTGGTAAGAACCTACTGAGCCTTCTTTTGGCACAATCTGTTGCCAGATTCTATGGTGCTGAAAACCACTAACAACATCCATTTAATGTGAGGATAACATCCAAAGTGGCTGATAAAGGCCGCTAAGTATTTACTGTGTAATGTAAGACAGAATGAAAAGGAGGAGGAACCCTACGAGTTGATGCACAGATCCTACCAGCTTGAACAGCCTTCTGACAGGTGCGCTTCTTCCCTGTGAGACTGCACCGAAATAGAATACATTGAAATGCTACCATTCAACCAGTAAACTATTTACCCTGTAATGTTATTGTGATTAAACAAGCTGTGGCAGGTCTTTTTGGCATTGAATAGTTTGTCTGAATGTGTACTTTTGATATTTGATATCTTTGTAAAAAAAAATTAACATTTCAAACAAAATGAAATTAATGCACAAAATGAAATTTTTCATGTCATAATACATATTCTGGAAGTTTATAATGAATTTCAGATCTCCACATTCATTACTGGTTGTAATTTGTATTTTTTTATTGGTAAGAAATATATTTTAGATAACATAAATACATATTCAGCCAAGCTGATAAATGTAAAAAATGGCCACTTAAGAATTAAATTTCATATACGTAGAATTGTTTACACATTTTAAGTTTCTACAGTTTCTTTTTCTAAAATTCTGTTTTTGCTAGCCAAAATGTAAATTAGAAAATCTTTTATTACAGTTTGGACTACGAATATGAATAAGAATCTTGTTCTAATTATCTAAAAATGGAACAATGAGCAGAGTGCTTTCAATATATATTTAAACAGCCTGCCATCGAACTTACATAAAACTTATGCATTAAATCAAATAGCAATTGTCTTCTACACCATCTTATCTCCTTTCCAGCTGTAGCACTGTTTCTGTATTTTAAACACCCTTAATTTTTTTTTTCATTTTCTGCATTAAAAGCTAAGCTCTTTGTGGACCTATTCAGAATTAATTAAATTAACTCACAGTAGCCCTTGTAAAACTTAAAACTCAGTTTCATACCACAGCCCAGCTACATTCAGAGTTAAGGATTTGAGTCTGAGTTTGTTAAACCTGCTTTGTAAAACACGCCTCAAGTTATAGAAAGAAGGAAAAAATGAAAGACAACAAAATGGGGGAGGTAACTGTTGACTCCCGTCTTTCTCTATGGTAAACAAAGTTTGCTTGTTATACAAAGTCAAATTAAAGTAGGCCACTCCAGACACCTGCTACGGCTATGTGTACTCTCACATCAAGTCTTAAGTCTCAGCAAGTTGCCAATAAAGATGCTCACGGTTCTAAGTCAAAACGACAATTACAAGCCAGCTAACATTGATGGTCAACATTAAACATTTTCAGACACAAATACTGGTGATGACTGTCTCTCACAGGTACTCACAAGTAACTAAATTAATAACCATCTTTACTATTTATGTTTTTTTAATTTTACGGTAAAGAAAATAACATAATATGAAACCCATAGCTGGACTAATGTTACAGTGTGCAAAACCAAATTAACATTTGCTTTGAATATATTCATGTCATGTCTTTAACTATGTAAGATTTCTATTAAGATTCATATGCATAAGCCCATTACAGATACCTTATTTTATTTGGATTCAGCCTGACAGGGGCAAAGAAGATGCCTTAAGATCCTGAGGTGTGGCAACAGCTGGGAGTCATGAATGTGATAGCAAAAACAAGGAGGGGAAGGGGGGACCCTGACCTGACTCACTGGAGAAGAAATGGTGATGTCAGGCCAATTCCCCGGAGGTGACGTGGTGGTGTCTGCCAGGGCAGGTGTGGTACCGCCTGTCTGATCCACCGGGAAATAATTGACATTCCTCCGGCGACTGTGTTTGCCCTGGGAGGAGGTACGAAGCAGAGTTGTAGTAGGAGGATTAAAATGTAACTTACAATAAACTGGAAAAGGAAATGACACTAGGTTAAAATGTAAATCATAATAAGAACCAAAGGATGACAAAAGGAAAACTAGTCAATGGGGGGAATAGACTGGAACTAAGCAGACGCTGCTGTCTGGAAGATAGAAATAATAAACATAATCTAAGTGATAACTGTAAATACTAAATGAAGAAAGGCTGAACAAAGATCAATTAAATCGCATAGGATAGATATCAAAAGATGATGGTAAAAAATAGTAAAGAACAGTAGATGTAAGGAATACAACATAAATCTGAAAGAAAACAGAATAATATAAATCTAAGAGTAAATGAAAAGTACAAAAAGTACAAAGTAATATCCTGAACAGAGACAAAGATCCAAAATATCCATCCATTTTCTGTCTCTGCCTATCCCGAGTAGGGTCGCAAGGGGTGCTGGTGCCTATCTCCAGCTGTCTACGGGCGAGAAGCGGGGTACACCCTGGACAGGTCGCCAGTCTATTGCAGGGCAACAGAGAAACAGGACGAACAACCATTCACACACACACAGTCACACCTAAGGAGAGTTTAGAGAAGCCAATTAACTGTGTAACCTAATTGACTGTGGCAGGATGCCAGAGTACCTGGAGAGAAACCACGCATGTTCAAAGAGAACACGCAAACTCGATGCAGAAATACCCCGGGCCAGGAATTGAACCTGGAACCTTCTTGCTGCAATGCAGCAGTACTACCCACTGTACCATTGAGCATCCTAATATCAGTAAAAGGTTACAATTGTCTCAATGTTTCACACATATCTTCTACAGAATAGAGACATTTCTGCACATAGATTCTAACAGGAATTATGAAATATTTAAAAATCATGATTAATTTCTAAATCTAATCTAATGCAGCTTTTGATCATTATTGCCAGACAATGTTGACACATCTTGAAAATTAGAGATATCAAAAGTACTTTATTAAAAAACTAAGGACACACTAAATATGTACACTCATCATATTGGCACTTTTATTGGGTGTATTTTTCAATAAAACCTAAGAGTTTCTGAAGAAGCCAAGGTGGCTTGGCAAGCATTAACATTTTCATTCTCCTCTCATCACCAACAGCTCCAGGGAGACCCAACCATGCGTATTCTATTAACAAAAAGGCACGCCCAGTGCTCCCGCGTCTCGTTCTCAATTCATACACATCCACAAATCCCTTGGCAAAAACATTTGTGTTTACTAGAGCCTTCAAGAAGGATACGAATAAAAAAATGAAACAGAGACTAAAAAGCAGAATGATTTAAACACTGAGGAAAAAAAATGAAAAGACTTGAAAAATATTCCTTTTTGCAACATTAGACAGCCTGAGGTTGAGATTTTTCTTCTGTGTAAAACCAGTATTTTACCTTTTGGGTCTCAATACTCACTCTTCTATTAACCTGTTCATCCTCAAAAGAAAGCAAAACATTGTTTTTTTGCTATTGCTGAAATTACAGTATTTTTAAGTACTGATCTTGAGTCTCTAACCTTGTGCTGCATGCTGGATATAGCTGAAAATCTGAGTTTTCAGTGTCACAACAAATCCATCTTGTATCAACCAGCGATTTGGACCAATGACATGCCAGCAGTGTTTTTTGGGGAGGGACATGTAGTAATGACGACAGTCAGAAGGGTCATGCTGGGGCATTACAAACATGGCTACGGTGGAGAAGCACTTTGTACATTTGTAGATAGAAAAGATGTCTGTGCTTTTCTTCTGACAGGATATGCAAAAAGTATTATGGAAGGCGGGAACTGGCTGGCACGTCAACCTATCAGCTCGTACTATATTGGGTGATGTGCAGCACTCTACCAAATGTCCCGCTTTTTCACAGATAGACTGAACGGCAGCCATCCCAGATTGATAACTTAGAACTCAGCTCAGTTTTAGACATATCAATCTGGCTACTGCCAGGATATTGAGTCTCAGGTGCTTTGAAATGCTTTTAACCCTGAAAAGCTGCAAAAGAAGTAGATGTTCCAGAGCCAGGACCCTAGAACTATACCTACACATGTACAACTTACATTTTGAGCACAGTTTATCTTGACCCTGAAGTGGTAGACTTACAGTGTGATGCATGCCAGGACAGCAACATAGAATCCTTAAAGAGGTACCACCTTTTTTTTACATACCTTCTTTTGTGTGCAGTAAGAAAAACTACCCCATACCAATCTGTTACAAAAGCATATTGTTTTAGACTGAGAGTTCCTTCGACTGTACTAACATCTTTGAAATACATCATTGTTTGTAAAAATGTATAATATATTATTGTCAAAGCGTTACATGCTGCACTGCTGTCCAATAGAACCAGCACTGTGGTTCCTCAACAGTCTGTATTTTGGTGGATATTGTTGAACACATTGACAAGGGCAGCATCATTGCTGTGGAGTGGACTAAGCAGGACTGATAGATTTTAATAGCTTTTTTAATGGTTTTGCTGATGAATGGAAGGGTAGAGAATGGTCTGTAATTTTCCAATAGTGAATAATTCAGGCTGTTAATTTTTTAACAGTGGTTTCATAACTGCTCTTTTTAGAGTCTGGGGGAAAACAACTAAACGGGGGGAAGAATTTACTACTTACAGTAACTGGCGTTGGCAGGCAGATCTTTCTTAAAGGAATAGTACACCCAAAACATGATTAGCCTTCATTTTCTACTCACCCCCATGCTGAGCAACACTCTGGAGTACTTTTTTGATATCTCAAATGCATCTGGAGATCTGGGAGGCTTCTTGCTGTCTGCTGACATTCAAATAATGGAGGTCTATGGTGCCCGAGGCAGAAAGGTCCACAAAAAACGTGTCAATATTCCTCCACACTGCTCGTCCAATGTATTCCAAGTGTCCTGAGTGGGTAGCGTCCATAATTTACTCGAAACGAAGTCATTTAGAATGTTTTTAGAGCATAAACAGTAGTGTATAGGATTTCCTAAAAGCGCGCATGCGAGTTCACGAGCCTACGGAAACCGCGGCAGACCAAACCAGATGAAAGTGCGCATTCAGCTCGGCAAAGAACTCATGCTCTTCAACTGAAGTCCTCATACATTTTTCTTTCGTTGTTTCTTTCTTTGCACAGGTAAACAGCAAATTTCTTCTTCTACGCTTGCATTATCAAAAGCAGACGCTGAATGCGCACTTTCATCTGGCTTGGTCTGCCGCAGTTTCCGTAGGCTCGTGAACTCGCAGGCGCGCGCTTTTAGGAAATCCTATACACTACTGTTTATGCTCTAAAAACATTCTAAATGACTTTGTTTCGAGTAAATTATGGACGCTACCAACTCAGGACACTTGGAATACATTGGACGAGCAGTATGGAGGAATATTGAGACGTTTTTTCGGACTTTTATGGACCTTTCTGACTCGGGCACCATAGACCTCCATTATTTGAATGTCAGCAGACAGCAAGAAGCCTCCCAGATCTCCAGATGCATTTGAGATATCAAAAAAGTACTCCAGAGTGTTGTTCAGCATGGGGGTGAGTAGAAAATGAAGGCTAATCATGTTTTGGGTGTACTATTCCTTTAAGGAAGATTGTAGGAAGATGGGCTTTGTTGTTTTAAACTTTCTTCTAGGTTTTTACAGTTGGTGTCATGATGGGTTTCAGTTGCTTAGCCCACATGCAGAACACAACGGAGGCTGGGTAAAAGGTTTATTGAATGTGCAATAATACAAGTTAAGTACAGGATCTTGAACTGGTCCGGGCTGGTTCACTGAAGTCTGCAGAGATGATAGTTTGATTAGAAAGGCAGGCAGATGAGCTTGAGTCCTTAGATAATTCAGAATTCTACCTTGACTGAATCCGGGCTTCTCTTTGAGAGAAGAGGAACCGTTGGGTCCAAAGACTGTTTGTTCAGCAGAGTACACGAGCAGCTGCAGCGTCTAGCTTCTCACTTTGAATGGCAGACCTTGATTAGAGTTTCAGCTCTTCACTAAGAGCAGCAGGAGAATCCACATAGGAATCTTCAGGTTTGGCTCACGAGGGCAGATTGGCAGGTTAAGCTCATCCAGAGCTTCAGGCTAGAGACAGGTTTCCTGAGAGACAAAAACAGAAGAGAGTTAGAATCAGATCTCTCTCTAGAGACAACTAAGATTCTTATCAGTTTCGAAGGCTCAGGTCGCTAACCAAACTAAGGTCAACACTGCAGCGTCGAAGCAAGGTCTGGCAGCTGGTTATAAAGGGCAGGTCTCCTGATGAGTAGATGCGTCTCAGGAGTGCTGGAAGACTCCAGCTCCAGGAGACCCACCGCGCACTCTGCTGGAGGAAGGTGGTACAGCTCCAGATCCCAACAGTACCCCCCTCTCAATGTCGACGGGGGGGAGCTCTCATATTCCTCGATCCGGGATGGATCGAGGATTAAAGAGCCAGGAACCCATGTGCGGCCCTCCGGACCGTAGCCCTCCCAATCGACGAGGTACTGCCAACCGCGACCTCGCCGACGGGAGTCCACGATCCGGCGGACGGTGAAAGCTGGATGTCCATCGATGTCCAGGGCGGGGGAGGGGAGTCGGATGGAGGGCACAGGGGGCTAGAAACCACAGGTTTTATCTGGGAGACATGGAACGTGGGATGGATGCGGAGACTCGGAGGAAGGTGTAAACGTACAGCAGAGGGGTTGATGATCTGGGCAACCTTGTAAGGACCAATGAACCGGGGGAACAGCTTTAGAGACATACCCTTGAGGGGAATGTCTTGTGTAGAGAGCCATACCTCTTGGCCAATGGAGTAGTCAGGGGCCGGGCGTCTCTTGGAGTCAGCGAAGCGTTTAGTTGAGACAGAAGAACGGTTGAGGGTGGCGATGGTGTCCTTCCAGACCCTCTGACAACGACGGATGTGCTGATGGACTGAACGGACCGAAATCTCTCTCTCGTCTGCAGGGAAAAGTGGAGGCTGATAACCGAGAGATACCTGAAACGGGGATAAACCAGTGGAAGCTGACTTGAGTGAGTTGTGGGCGTATTCCATCCAGGTCAGGTACTGACTCCAGTCGGTGGGGTTGTTTGAGGTCAGGCAGCGGAGAGTGGACTCTAGTTGCTGATTCATTCTCTCCGTCTGCCCGTTAGACTGTGGATGATAACCAGAGGTTAGAGAGGACTTACAGTTTAAAGCTGAACAGAAGGCTTTCCAGACTTGAGAAATGAACTGTGGGCCGCGGTCAGAGAGAATTTCCTGTGGGATGCCATGGATCCGGAAAACATGCTTCACCAGAAGCTGTGCCGCCTGGAAAGCCGTGGGAAGTTTTGAGGGGAATTAAATGACAAGACTTGGAGAAACGGTCGACTATGGTTAAAATGGTGGACATACCTCTGGAAATCGGGAGACCAGTGACAAAATCTACGGCAATATGAGACCAGGGACGGGTAGGAACAGGTAGAGGATGCAGCAGGCCAGAAGGTGGTTGGTGAGAGGTTTTGTTTCTGGCGCAGATGGGACATGCCAAAACATACTCTTTTACGTCCTTGTGTAAGGATGGCCACCAGAAACGTCTTGTAATCAGGGCTATTGTTCTGCTCACTCCAGGATGGGCGGAAAATTTAGGTGCATGCATCCACTGGATCAGGCGGGATCTGACAGAAGAAGGAACATAGGTTTTATTTGGAGGGCCGTTACCTGGGTCAGGTTCAGAGGCAATGGCAGAGTTGATGAGATCAGTGATCTCCCAGGAAACCACTCCTACAGTACAGGAGGCAGGAAGAACAGGCTCGGGCGTCTCAGATTGATCAGCAGAGTAAAGAGGAGAGAGAGAATCGGGCTTGACATTCTTGGAACCAGGTCTGTAAGAGATTATGAGACTGAATCGGGAGAAGAATAATGACCATCTAGAATGACGTGGGTTAGCTTGTTTGGCGGATTGGAGATTGGCCATGTTTTTATGGTCTGTCCAGACCAAAACTGGATGTTCGGCCCCCTCGAGCCAGTGTCTCCACTCCTCCAAGGCGAGTTTGATGGCTAGAAGTTCACGATCTCCGACATCATAGTTTTGCTCCGCTGGTGGGTGTCTACGAGAAAAAAAAGGCACAGGGGTGAATCTTTTGGTCTGAGTCAAGTTGCTGAGATAAAACAGCTCCAACACCGGAGTCTGAGGCATCCACCTCTAAGATAAATTGTTTAGAGGGATCTGGCTGGATCAGAATGGGAGCTCTAGAAAACAGGGTTTTTAATTTTTCAAAAGCTTTTTGAGCTTCAGGTGTCCATTGAAAAGTCTTCTTTACCGAAGTCAGGGTTGTGAGAAGTAGAGCTGTTTGACTGTAGTTCCTTATGAAGCGTCTGTAAAAGTTTGCAAAACCAAGGAACCTCTGAAGCTGTTTGCGGTTTTCAGGTGTCGGCCAGTCAAGACCTGCCTTTATCTTGTCTTCGGATGGCTTAACCTGCCCGCTCTCGAGCACAAACCCTAAAAAAGTAACAGATGGTTGGTGAAATTCACATTTTTCTGCCTTCACAAAGAGCTTGTTTTCCAAAAGTCTCTAAAGGACCAGACGCACATGTTTCTTATGCTCAGATAGATTCTTGGAGTAGATCAAAATGTTGTCAATGTACACAAACACAAATATATTCAAAAAATCTCTGAGGACATCATTGACTAGAGCTTGAAAACAGGCTGGAGCGTTTGTGAGACCAAAAGGCATGACCAAGTACTCAAATTGGCCTAAGGGGGTTTTAAAGGCTGTCTTCCATTCGTCTCCTTCTCTTATCCTAAGAAGGTGATAAGCATTTCTCAAATCGAGCTTGGTGAAGACTGTTGCACCCTGAACAGGTTCAAATGCTGATGCCAGTAATGGTAGTTGGTACTTATTTTTGACGGTAATCTGGTTAAGACCTCTGTAATCTATACAGGGTCGTAGGGAACCATCCTTTTTGCCCACAAAAAAAAAAAACAGCACCAAGAGGAGAGGAAGATGGGCGGATTATCCCAGCAGCCAGAGACTCATTAATATATTTCTTCATGGTCTCACGTTCAGGCTTAGAGATGTTATAAAGTCTACTGCTGGGCATAGGAGCTCCTGGTAATAATTCAATGGCACAATCATATGGTCTGTAAGGTGGAAGAGACGTAGCACTGACCTTACTGAAGACTGGTGCCAGATCATGATACTCGGAAGGAACAGAAGTAAGGTCAGGAGAGTCCATCTCCCCCCTACCTCTAGGAAACTGAACAGCGGGAGCTGCAGAACGAAGACATGTCTCGTGACAGGAGGTGGACCAAGACTCAATGTGGCGTTCAGCCCAGTTGATATGGGGATTATGCCGTTCCAGCCACTCGAATCCAAGCACCAAGGGGGAGCATGCAGAAGGAAAAACAAAAAAGGTTAATGTCTCACAATGATTTCCGGAGATCAAAAGTTCTAGAGGTTGTGTTTGATGAGTGACTTGATGGAGTTTCTTTCCATCAATAGCGGATACTCTGAGAGGCTTGGATAACAGAACAGTTTCAATCTGTAATTGCTGGACCAGGTTAGAATCAATGAGGTTACTCTCACATCCGGAGTCAATGAAAGCAGACAGGGTGAGATTCTGGTTAGAAAAAAAAAGTGTAGCTGGTAACATCAGATGAGGAGCTTTTTCAGTTTTCAAATGGCCCGTCAGACTCCTCAGTTCCTCTGACGGGCCCTGGCTTTTGACTTAGCCGGGCAAGAAGCAATGAAATGGCCAGTCTCACCACAGTATAGACACAGATTGCCCCTGAATCGTCGTTATCTTTCCTCAGGGGTTAGCCTTGTGTGTCCAATCTGCATGGGTTCAACTTCTGCTCTATCTGAGTGAGAGACTTGGACTGGAACAGAAAGAGTCTGGTTTTTAACCTTTGGGTTGGAAATGGGTTCTGTGGATCCAGAAAAAACAGAAGCATTATTTAATGCAGGGGTTGACACAGAAAAATTCAGAGTTCCTTGTCTAGTGTTGTTTCTAGTTCGGAGCCTGTTATCCAATCTGATGGTTAAACGAATTAAATCCTCCAAACTATTTGGTTCGTCGATCGTGGCTAGTTCATCCTTGATGTTATCATTTAAGGCCTTAAAATAGGCACTCTTAAGTGCACATTCGTTCCATCCAGAGGCTGCGGCCTTGACCCGGAAGTCGATGGAAAACTCAGCCACTGTGGAATTTCCCTGTCTTAAATTCAGCAGGGCTCGGGAGTCAATAGTTTTATCAGAGTCGTGGTTAAAAACTTGGGAAAACTCTGAAATAAACTTGGAAAAAGTACAAGTGAAACTGGATTCAGAGGAGAACCTTGCCTCCGCCCATTCAAGGGCTCGTCCAGTGAGTTGAGAAAGAATGAATGATATTTTCTTTCTATCATTCGGAAAACTGCCAGGAGAATGTTCAAAAAGTAATCGACATTGGAACAAAAATCCCTTACAATCTTTTGGGTTACCTGAGAATCTTTCAGGCAGGCTGGGACGGAACTCAGGAAATGACGTCACTGCCGGTGACCTTGGAGGCGGAAGTGGATCCGGAACTGGACGTACCGCTGGCGTGGCGTTAGCATTACCCATGTAACTGGCATATGTTTGTAGCATCTGATATTGGTGTTTAATTTTAGTATGCAACTCACGGAGGGTATGCGCATGTCCAAGGATTTGAGCGTCCTGTTCCTCAAGCCTCCTACGGAGGTGATCTGCTGGGCTTTGTGTTTGGCCGCAGTGTTCTGTCATGATGGGTTTTAGTTGCTTAGCCCACATGCAGAACACAACGGAGGCTGGGTAAAAGGTTTAACAGAGTTTATTGAATGTGCAATAATACAAGTTAAGTACAGGATGTTGAACTGGTCCGGGCTGGTTCACTGAAGTCTGCAGAGATGATAGTTTGATTAGAAAGGCAGGCAGATGAGCTTGAGTCCTTAGATAGTTCAGAATTCTACCTTGACTGAATCCGGGCTTCTCTTTGAGAGAGGAGGAACCGTTGGGTCCAATGACTGTTTGTTCAGCAGAGTACACGAGCAGCTGCAGCGTCTAGCTTCTCACTTTGAATGGCAGACCTTGATTAGAGTTTCAGCTCTTCACTAAGAGCAGCAGGAGAATCCACATAGGAATCTTCAGGTTTGGCTCACCAGGGCAGATTGGCAGGTTACGCTCATCCAGAGCTTCAGGCTAGAGACAGGTTTCCTGAGAGACAAAAAACAGAAGAGAGTTAGAATCAGATCTCTCTCTAGAGACAACTAAGATTCTTATCAGTTTCGAAGGGTCAGGTCGCTAACCAAACTAAGGTCAACACTGCGGCGTTGAAGCAAGGTCTGGCAGCTGGTTATAAAGGGCAGGTCTCCTGATGAGTAGATGCGTCTCAGGTGTGCTGGAAGACTCCAGCTCCAGGAGACCCACGGCACACTCTGCTGGAGGAAGGTGGTACAGCTCCAGATCCCAACAGTTGGGTTGGTGAAATAAAGGCATTTTCTCTGCCTTTTTTATGTTTGGGCATAGCATAATTTTTAGGTTTGGTGTTGATGATCAGATTGACCCTGTAATTTTTGCAATTTTCTCTGTAAGCAAGTTTGCAAATCCACTGCGGCTCTAGTAGAGTGGAATTCAGGTGGTCAGTGGTTTTGTCAACCTGTTAAGTGTGGCAAAGAGAGAAGGGGTGTTGTTAATGTTTTTATGCTTACTGCAAAAAATGTTTTCCTTACATGTTTAATTGAAAAGTGATAACTTCACAGCTTTTCACTGTAGGCTTTTACACCATCTAAGCTTAGCCTTTTAACAAAGATTTTGTTCTTTTCTTACAAGTGGAGCATTTATCCAAAGTGATTTATTTCTGCCAGGCACAACATTCCTTTTAACAGGGCAGTAGAGTCCATTATATCTGAGATTTTGGAAAATAAGTTATGTGCCAGTTCATTTACCAGTTTACATTACGGTAGTGAGGTATAGGAATAGAATTGACTAAAAGTTTTACCTGTAGTGTCTATTAATGGGTGTTTTGTGTTAACATTAGTTTTTTAAAGCAAATTTACATAGACTGTACTTTGGAAAACAGCAATAAAAATATCTGAGAGACCTATGTCTATTATAGTGACCTTTGAGATATTAATACCTTTACTGATAATCCAATGTAGAGTGCGTCCTAAACTATATGTTGGCTGTTTAACATGTTTATTCAAACCAAAGATTTGAAGTACAGTCGGCGGCGTCCCCCGAGGACGCCGTCCTCCAGAGGCCCTCCTCCTCCGGCCCCACGACCACCCTTTAGAGACTCTGCCATGTTTCTGGCCCCATGGTCGCCCTCCAGAGACTCTGCCTCATCTCCGGCCCCACGGCCGCCTTCCAGAGACTCTTCCTCGTCTCCAGCCCCACGGCTGGCCTCCAGAGACTCATCTCCCCCCTTTCTGGACTCTGTTTTTTGGTTTCTCCTTCCTGGTTATGCCTCCGCCACCCTGGGTGGGTTGTTTTTTGTTTTTATTGGACGTTAATATTGGACTGTATGAAACAAAAACATAGGTTGTCACTCTAACAGACAAAAAATTATGGAAGCTACAACTTCTCTAGGTCAGGCAGTGTGTCAGAGAATCCAGCCAACTCATGGATTCTACCCTCCAAGTCCACAGCACAACACTTCGGGTAGTGGCTGTTGCTCCACTCCACAATGCATGCCTCTCACCTGACCAGGCTTCTACTACTAGAGATTGAAATAAAGCTAAAGAAGCTGAATTTTGCTGACAAGTTGTAAGCAGAGCATGGAGAGATGGTTAATATGCAGGGGATTGCCAGCACAAACTATCTCAGTTTCATCATCTCACAAAACTTTTTGTCGAGGGGCTACTTGAACTTGTGGCTGTGCTGGTTGGGTGTCCGATCACCGTCCTATTGGGTAAATATGGCAATGTTGTTATCATTTGTCAAATACAGTTTCTTTATGGACCTCTGACAGATGTTTAGATTCAAAGACAGATAACTATTTGTGTTACTGTTCTCATTCATACCAACAAACATGCAACATATTTATATACATATATAAGGTCATAATGTAACTTCTTAAATTACTAATCAAAGTCATGTAACCTAATAATATGATATCTTGCAAATCCCTCAGGTTTTCCAAATTACAACTT
Organism: Cyprinodon diabolis; assembly: GCA_030533445.1. NCBI lineage: Eukaryota > Metazoa > Chordata > Actinopteri > Cyprinodontiformes > Cyprinodontidae > Cyprinodon > Cyprinodon diabolis. Next base: position 28,314,560 of record CM060075.1, read on the forward strand.
CGATGTACTGAAGGAGAGTGGGATGTCATTCAATTATCTTAGTTTTAACTTCCAGTAGGAAATAAAGTAAGCCATTTAGAGCCTCAAGCTAGAGTCCTGCACGGGTCGAGTTTTACCAACCCGCACCCACCCGAACCCATTAGGATGACTACCGAACCCGACCCGTCACCCGCGGATATCTTCAATTCGAACCCGAACCCGACCCGACCCGTTGATATTTAACCCGCAACCCGACCCGTTAACACATCAAGTAATAGGCTATAGTACGCTGCGCTGCAGAACAGCGCCATTAACACTGCAGCAGACATGTATGCACTGACTGTGGCCTTTTTGGAGGGAAGCCCACACTGCCGGCAGGGCTTTAAGCTACAACAAGGGTGACCGCAGCGCCTGATTAATATAACATTTCTGATGTCCATAACAACACACACGCATAAAAAAAAATCACCAACTACCCGCCCGCACTAAAAAAATATCCGCCCGACCCCCGACCCGTTTATTTTTATTTATGTATTTTTCACCCGCAAAAGAGCATTTTAGCGGGTGACCCGTCGGGGACCCGCGGGTCTACCTCAAGCCCTATCCACCTCTATTTGCCTCAAGAGTCAGACTCCTCAGGCAAGGAATTATATCAGTTGCAAATAGTAGTTGATGCTTTAGAAACTTTCTTTAACTTAAATAGATTGGTGATCTCCAGCAGCACATTTACAAAGAATAGATTCTGTCCAGATTTGAAATAGTTTTTGAAATTCTTTATAATGTGTTGTTTCACCATATTAGAATGTAAAGCAATCACACAACTAATTAAACATTTTACACATTTAGTGACATTATTGTCAAAACATAGTATTATATCTTATCAGGATGTTATATGACTTTTTTTGATGAAAAGTGTTTTATTTATACTGTTCACTCCAGTCTTTGCTGTTTCTGAGACATGGAAATCCAAATCTATTTCACAGGGAAACCTTGACACGCATACAGTACAACTGAAATCATTAAAAATGATCATGGATAACTAATTTAAAGTCCACTGAAGATAAATATATCAACCTCAGCAAATGTAGATTTCTTAGAGATAAATACAGGGGAATCCAATAACACACAATCAGTCACAACAGATGGCCGCTAACACAGAGTCTGAACAGAGGTTTCTCACTGATGAATGGGAGTTTCCCATGCTCCTGTTGTGGCATGCATGTTTGGTATGAAGGACTGCTGCAAATTTAATGCTAGTAATGTCCAGTAATGTCCAAATCAAAAATGAGATAAAATCCTTATATATATATATATATATATATATATATATATATATATATATATATATATATATATATATATATATATATATATATATATATATATATATATATATATAGTGCTGATTAACAACACGTCATTACAAATAGATTTTTCTGGTCAATTTAAACAAATAAGATAGATCTAAAAAAATATATATATATATTGCTGCCCAATGTATTGACCTTTCAATTACTAATATCAGTAAAAAAAAAAAAAAACTCTGGCAGATAGCACTGTGGAGCCCTTTTACTGTGTCACTCATTGCCATATCTGTAGTTGAGGCACCCCCAATGGACGACTTGGACTGAGTCAAACTCCAAACAACGTGGATACCAAAATAACTATATGATTAATATCTTCTGATGAACATATAGAGCACTTGCTTTTTTATCTATACATTTAATTTTATTAGCTGGGAAAAGCATTGCAATATATAGTGGTATTGCAATACTGTGTGTGATAATACCATATTGTGACCCCAGAATCATGATATATATGATATTGCAACACCCATGCCAATACGTACCCCTTCTCACAATGTTAGACAACTCTTTCTTCATCCCTCACTTAAAATCTTAACATAAATCATTACGTATTGGTTTTCAATTGAACAAAATAAAAAGAGGTTAAAGTTTTATTTTATTAATATATCTTTGGTATAAGACATTATCTTTTTATGCCAAAGCAAGTTACCCCAGGAAACACTAAATTAACCCTTCTATTTTTTCAGATAGAGAAACTAAATTAGATGTTCTTTAAACTGCTTAAAAATATATATTAGGAATGTCATAGATTTCACATCGGATCATCAAAACCAGATGTTGGACAAATGTGTGGAACTGCACATATAGCCATCATAATGCAATGTTGAAAATAAGTAAAAAAAGAATAAGGCTCCCAAGTGTGAGTTTACAGCATTACAATCACTTAGCCTTTCATTCCTACTTTGTTTTTTGCTAAGCTTTGAAACTTTTTTTCACACAAATACTAAGCAGGGTTCATTTTATTTTCCTTTACAACTTGAATGTGAAGTTAATTTCACAGCAGGTAAAAGAGGAGCATTGAAAATGCTGATGGTGGATATTTTCTGCCCAGCAGGTGATCAACACATCTTCTGGCATTTACCTCATTTCATTTGCAGAAGTTCTTGGACCTGCTGTGATCCAGTCCAGCCAGGAAAGGTACAATTGTCTCAATAGTGGGCAAAGAGGAAAAAACAATCACATTTAGGGTCCAGCTTCCCCACTGGGGGAGATCGTGCATCTCTCTTGAAAAAAAAAAGCACATTTGCTAACTGCTTGGTACACCTAAGTCAACGCACTTTATTTGAACTACACTGGATATTGCATTTCCTCATATAATGAGACATATAATACTAAGACTTCTTATCTAAATCAATAAATAATTAATCTGTGTTACAGTGTCCTGCTAAAGTATTCATACTGTTCATTAAATTAGAATCACAAACTTTTAAATAGTTTATTAGGGATAAATGTGAGAGACAAACACAAGGTAGCACAGGACTATCAAACAAAAGGATACATAGCTCTGTAAATGCCTCAGGGGTTTATTACAGAACAAATATAAAACAATAGAATCATAAAGAAAATTTTGTTGAAAAAAGGACTAGGTGTTAAAGCATTATTTCAAGCTTTGAATGTCTCATGGAGCACAATTCAATTCACAATTACAATAAAAAGGATATTGATGGCATAACTCCAAGCTATTCATTGTTGGTCCACCTAAACAGACTGATGATGCCAAGATAATTGAAGCAGTAAGATGTCCGTTCCAGAAACCGAAAGCGGTCATACTCAATTTTTTTTTTCTTTTGACTTCTCGAGATAATGATATAACTATCTCATTATCCCAGCTAAACAATTAATTGTTTGATTGAGATAATAAGATAAATATCTCGTTATCACGAGAAAACAGATTGAAATCATGAGATAACGAGATGATTAACCTGCATGAGTAATGAATGAGGCTGGCTAACAGCCCTGGATTCCCAGTCCATCCATGCCTGCGGTTCCCTTAGTTGTGCAGTCGCGGTACTGTGTTTGTGCAAATAATCAGTTTTTTAGTTTTCTATTTTTCCACTCATTGTCAGGTCGTGGTGGATAATTGGATTACATGGAATACAGTAGAAATAAATCGGACTGTTTTTCAATGAAAATCTCTAATCTGGACTCATTTTAGGAGTTAATGCAGAACACAGCCGGCGCTAAGGTGCCGGAGGCATAGGTCCGATTGCTTATGAGTCAGAAGTGGAAACAAATCATCAAACCAACAACATTGTCTCATTACCTAAAAGTTAAACACAAGATTATTTACAGAATTACACATAGGCTGCCATGACTTATACTTATAAATCCTCTCCCGCTGTTGTGGTATTGAAGGATGTCATCAGTTTTAACACACATCGGTCATCTTGTTAGGATGAGAAAACGCCTTTATAATGGGGAAAAATTTTCATCTCGTTATCGCAAGAAGATAAAGGTAACTTTCGTTATTTTTAAATAGTGAGAAAATTAACGTTTTTTAACTGCACATTCAAGTCAAAACTACAAAACACGGTGGTGGCACCATTATTCTGTGGTAATTATTTCCTTCAGTGGTTACAGAAAAGCTGATGAAAGTAATAGGATAACAGATGGAGTTAAATAGAGCCAAACATTAAAGGAAGCCTCCTATTGTGTGGTCTGCATCAGACTTGAGACAAGTTTTTTCTTTAAGCATTAATTGATGTCCACTGATGCTTTTATTAATATGACTGTGCATGATTGGCTTTCTCCACTTTCCTGTGCAAAAAAAGTATCTGGTAAGATAGGTAGTAAAGACTTTAATTAGGGGTATCACTGTAAAGCTGCCGTCTCTTTGCCATAGAGGACAAAAATCTCAGCTTAAACCTGGTTGGGAGGGGTGTTTTGATTTTTAATATATCAAATTTGAAAACTTTTTTCGATGCTTAACAAATCACACAATAGTCAAATGAAACGATTCAAACAATAGATATGTAAATCATTGTCTTAAAGTCTTGCTGGTTAGCCACAAGGACATGCCCCATTCTTGTACTAATAAATGTCAAAAGTCAATTTCCTGCCTAGCAGTAATTAAATAAAACTAAAAGCCAAAACATGACTGATATGAAAGTCCAAGATAATACGGTGCATTTTACATATAGCATGACAAGGTTTATCATTTCTATCAATGTTTTTGAAAGGGAAAACTGCGCCGTAGAATGTTTTTTATTTATTTTTTTTTTCAAATGTGTCTCGTCATCAATCACCTTAACCAGCAAACCTAATTGAGGCCATTCTTGAATCATGATCAAGGGCCACATAAAATGTCTCTGATGTCTACAACTGGATGCCAGGCTGCACTTTGGTTACTTGTATAGAATGGCCTGAATAACAAAGGGAAGTTTGTGGTTGCAATATGACACAATGTGAAATGGCTCCAGCTTCCTAACTATTTTTGCAAATAACTAAAACCAAATGGTTGTTCTTCAAGTTACAATCACAAAAATACAATAGAATAATTACAGTAAAGTCCAACATGTTTGCTGTTGGTGTTTCTGAATCACACTTTCTTGGACTGAGTTCTGCATTGCGCCTGAGAGCTGTGATAGTGAACGGTGTTTATCATGTAATGGTATCCACAGTGGAGCCGCTGCAGGGTGCAGATAGCAGACTGCTGTCTTCAGATCAGTTCTATTCCAGCAGTCGTAATGCTCGCTGCTATGATTAAAAGACGGGGAGACAGTGCTCAAACCTTCATCTCATTCTCTCTGGGTTCGGTTATGGCTGTGCCATGAAACATGTCTTTAAAATTTGCCCAAAGTTCCTCTTTTTGCAGCTTAAAAAAACAGAAAGTTAAAACAACACAGCATCAGCAGCAGAAATAAATAGTAGTTTAACATCCTAAATATATATTGAACTTGTCTTTTTTTTTTACACACTCTTGTCTGAAATCACATTTCACTCTGCTGAGGGTGTACAATTTTATCAACCTTACAGCAAGGTTCAACCAATATGATAAAAGGCTAATGGCACATCCCTGGGTAGCACTGCTATAGCAGAAGTCATCTGAGACAACGCTGTCCCCTAGGTGTGGGGAATGTAATAACAGGCTGAAAACAGATGAGGTAATGGCAGAGTATATTGACTACTTACTGTAGCTGTGTTTCTTTGAATTTTATTCATCAAGACATACAAATTTATGCTTTAGGATTCTTAACAGAGCAGTAGGTTTAGCTATTAGTTAATCTAAGACAGTTGTCAGATATTTGCTTTTAATAATATTGCAAAGCATAAAATTGTAACATGTACTGTATATCAGTGCACTGTCTGAAAAAAATCTGTTTCTTTAACTGCTTGGGTATTTTGACCTTAAGCATTGTGGGCTGGCGTCAGAGATGGGAAGTAACGAAGTACAAATACTTCGTTACTGTACTCAAGTAGATTTTTCTGATATTTTTACTTTACTTTACTACTTATTTTTATGGCGACTTTTTACTTCTACTCCTTACATTTTACACAAATATCTCTACTTTCTACTCCTTACATTATAAAAAAATTGGCTCGTTACTTTAGTTTTGAATCATTTCAATGGAGTTACCGTTATTATTTTTCACATCATCAATACTGTGAAAACGGAGCCGTTTTCCCCCTCTGTTCCCAAAGTGTAGCCGCCGTCTATCACACACAGCGTCACATCCTTCACTACATTTCCCAGCATGCACCACAGACCGGCCACCATGGCGGCGGCAGTTCCAAACAATTCACCCGGTAATTTACACTAGTTCCGAAATTACAACGTCGCCTTTCATTCAACACTTTACTTACTCACCAGCGTAGCAAACTCTGAAGGTACCCACGGCGACAACTTTAGTATACATTCCGTAGTCGGCAATAAAACTTCCCAGTCAAATAACGGCTCTGTTCGAAAACCTAGGACGTGTCCTCCAAGGACGCGGTCTACCTAGACTGGATCCTTCGAAGTCCTTGAAAATAAGGAGACCGGAAGAGTTCTGGCTGTGAATTCGACCAGGTCTACCCTTCGGCGGGTTTTACCGCCGTATGCTCTGTTGCTTAGCAACCGTAAACGTTGACACACAAAGCAGGAAAAGAATGAATACAGAAGTTTTCAAAACTGTTTATTTATTTTTTTATTGTGAAGTGAACAAAGACTACACTCACAAGAATCCAGAATGGAATAAATGTTCCAACCACCGGGAGCAGGAACAAATAAAATCAAATGTAATGATAGAAACCTTAGTCAGTTAAATAACATGCTGCTGTCATTTTGCACATCACTGATGTTGCTGCTATTTTCGAATATCCATTACTGTAAAAATATCCATAGCTGCATATTGGTTATTTATTCCCCAGTTTTATATTGTTAAAACACTTTACAGAATTTTATTGCTTATATTTTAACTCTTCCCTATTATGTTATTCTTATACATTTTTCTAAGGTCCACATTTGTGTGACCATTTTCAATAATCTTTCTGCTGCTGTAAATTTCCCCATTGTGGGACAATAAAGGGATTTTCTATTCTATTCTATAAAAGGGGTAGAAAGATATAAGTAAATCTAAACAATGTATTTATAAAAAATATATCTGCAAAATCTCTAATATTCAACAACAAAAAATACGTAGTTAAGCATATTGTGCAAAACAGCAATAAAAAGATAAAAATCCTATCAGATTTATAGTCCCTACCCTGCAGATATACTAGAATCTGTCCTTAAATTCCAGCCAAACCCATTCACACAGTAACAGATTAAAACCTTTAGATAAACCAAACATTACCGCCACATATCTGACTCTATAACCATTAAAAAAACTATTTTTCATTAATCTCAGAAGGAACTATAAAATGACTTGTATTATATTAAACTGAACTTCCAATTTTCACCACTGTTCGGCGCCAAGTAACCTTTACTCTGATCACAGCTTGTTTGGTCTCGCAATGAATCCTGGGATATCCAATAATACCGAGGATACATCAGACCCGTCCTTCAAATCGGGCAAAAAGAAGGACGCATTATAAGGCCGCATAACAAGGACTCTTGGAATCCGACCAGACCTCGGCGCCGCGCTATGTCGTAATCGGCCTTCGAATCCGGTCTTCTAAGGATGCGTCCTAGGTTTTCGAACAGAACCTACACATTCTCTTCCCTTAGTCCGTCACCATACTGGTCCGTGTGGAAACACGTACCGCATCGGAGCAAGTCTCTTATCCATTGTCCCAGGGCATTGGAAAAGACTATTAGGGGGCAGGGGTGTTAAGTGGGATTTTAATGTATGGAATAATTGTTTGCATGGTAATTAGTAGGTGAAATGGTAATGTTAGTATGGTTAAATTATTTCAAAAATATGTATGTTTTTTTATGAATGATGCTATTGTCTGTATTTATTTTTCTACAATGTTAAATGTGATTTATTGGGGATTTGCCTTCCTGTTGAGTTGGGCTGTCTCAATTGGCAGGTTATTGGTGTTTCTATTTAAGGGGCACACTCACAATGGCTTGGGAGGGCTGCTTGGAGAGACTGGTTGGAGAAACTGCTCTTGAAGGTCTGCTTAGAGAGACTATATTTAAAGTCAGCTTGCTGTGAGGCTGTCAGTGTTTTGTATTGCCTGCAATGGCCGGTTTTGTTTTCTTTATTTGAAAGTATTTTGTTTGTTTTGTTTTTTTTGTCCTCACCATTGCACCAGTAAATAAACCGCTACACGCTTTTGAACTGGAATTTTGTTGTCCGCTGGTTCTTACCACCTTTTTGCAAGTCATCTGCTTACTCCTCCTCTGACGTGAGACGGGAGCTGGCGAGCTGTTTTCTCACAAATACCAAATTCAATCTAATTGGATGGGAATCTATGTTGCATTTGACGCACCACTACAAGATGAATCGACAGATTCGGCGGTATTCATTCGCGGCAAATCATTGCAGCTTGGTGGCGGTGGCGTTAGCAGTAGTAGTATGGACGACGAGATGATTGAAAATGAACACAACGGAGATCTAGTCCTATTGGCAGACATCCATTTAAAATGTAGGCAACGGCATTAAAAAAGTGGTTTCTACTTTTACTTTTATACTTTAAGTAAATTTACAAGCCTGTACTTTGTTACTTTTACTTGAGTAAAGAAGTTTAATCAGTACTTCCACTTTTACCAGAGTATTTTTTAACACAAGTATCTGTACTTTTACTCAAGTACGGAAAGTGAGTACTTTTGCCATCTCTGGCTGGCGTCGAGCAAGGGCATAAAGGGGCCACTGGTTTATAGAACAACGATACACACACAAAAAAAATAATAATAATGTGGGGAGACAGACATTGATTGACAGTAATAATTAGCCTGCTGAAGTTATGCCAACGGAACAAGAATAAGAGAAGGAGCCCAGGTGTTTACTGAGAATCTACTGCTTTTTCATACACACATATGGATGTAAGTGACCACTTTAACACTCATGTATTGAATGAACCATATACAGCTGATGAAAAATACCTAATAGTCCTGATTTTAAAAAACAAAAATCAGCATAGACTTGTTGAAATAGGTGAGAGATAAATTCATCCATCAGATACACTCACCGGTCACTTTATTAGGTACACCTGTCTAACTGCTCGTTAACACTTAATTTTAAAGCAGCCAATCACATGGCGGTAACTCAGTGCATTTAGGCATGTAGACATGGTCAAGACAATCTCCTGCAGTTCAAACCGAGCATCAGTATGGGGAAGAAAGGTGATTTGAGTGACTTTGAACGTGGCATGATTGTTGGTGCCAGAAGGGCTGGTCTGAGTATTTCAGAAACTGCTGATCTACTGGGATTTTCACGCACAACCATCTCTAAGGTTTACAGAGAATAGTCCGAAAAAGAAAAAACATCCAGTGAGCGGCAGTTCTGTGGGCGGAAATGCCTTGTTGATGCCAGAGGTCAGAGGAGAATGGCCAGACTGGTTCGAGCTGATAGAAGGGCAACAGTGACTCAAATAACCACCCGTTACAACCAAGGTGGGCAAAAGAGCATCTCTGAACGCACAGTACGTCGAACTTTGAGGCAGATGGGCTACAGCACAGAAGACCACACCGGGTGCCACTCCTTTCAGCTAAGAACAGGAAACTGAGGCTACAATTTGCATAAGCTCATCGAATTTGGACAATAGAAGATTGGAAAAACGTTGCCTGGTCTGATGAGTCTCGATTTCTGCTGCGACATTCGGATCGTAGGGTCAGAATTTGGCGTCTACAACATGAAAGCATGGATCCATCCTGCCTTGTATCAACGGTTCAGGCTGGTGGTGGTGGTGTCATGGTGTGGGGAATATTTTCTTGGCACTCTTTGGGCCCCTTGGTACCAATTGAGCATCGTTGCAACGCCACAGCCTACCTGAGTATTGTTGCTGACCATGTCCATCCCTTTATGACCACAATGTACCCAACTTCTGATGGCTACTTTCAGCAGGATAATGTGCCATGTCATAAAGCTGCAATCATCTCAGACTGGTTTCTTGAACATGACAATGAGTTCACTGTACTCAAATGGCCTCCACAGTCACCAGATCTCAATCCAATAGAGCATCTTTGGGATGTGGTGGAACGGGAGATTCGCATCATGGATGTGCAGCCAACAAATCTGCGGCAACTGTGTGATGCCATAATGTCAATATGGACCAAACTCCGTGAGGAATGCTTCCAGCACCTTTTTGAATCTATGCCACGAAGAATTGAGGCAGTTCTGAAGGCAAAAGGGGTCCAACCCTTTACTAGCATGGGGTACCTAATAAAGTGGCCGGTGAGTGTAATCTAATGTTTTCCAAGTTGTTACTAAATAGAAATCATGTAATTTGGGCCACTTGCACAACAGCAGCATGCATAAAAAAAAAAAGATCCTATCTGCAATAAGCTGGCTCTTGTCGAACAAGCATGTGAGGACCTAGGTGGAAGATCAGTAGTCTCGTGTAATTGTCTGACAGTCAACATCTAACTTTAAGAGGCAAGAACGTGCTTCATTTAGACCTTAAAATGTTTATTAGAGGATATTTGTGTTTTTACCGGGGCAGGTGTATGTAATTTCTGGATTTTGGTGATGTACACACAGTATGTCTCATTGGCACAAATTTAGAACTTGTGTAAAAGAGGACACCATCTTTTCTTGTTCTATGTGACAGGGTTCCATCCGAGAACACACTTGTGTTAAAGGAATGAACACCCCTACTAGTTTTTTTTTTCTTTCTTCCTTTTTATTCCTTAACTTCCCCAACCAGTGGTGGTTCCAGAAAATTTCCATAGGGGTAGGTAGGCAGGGACCAATGTGCACTGGGGGATGGCTGAAAAACATGAGGCACTTGCTAGTAAAGCTATGCTTATATTTATACATCTATACATTTATACACTTGGTTCTGTTAATTAATTCATTAATTTATGGTTCTACGTAATTATAAATTAAGTGGGTTGAGCAGTTTTTCTTTATCTCTAATTGCAAAGAAGACTCCTAGATGACTGCAGAGACAAACTCTTCCCTAAAATACCTAAAAACAAACTCATAAAAAAGCAATTTTATTTGTAGTATATTGCTATGAATAATGTATCTATTTTGTTGTCAGTTTTTGGTTAATATAGTAATTCTAAAATCTCAAAGGAGGTCAATTATCCCTGCTCTTACCTTTTGGTTTAGTGATGAATTATATCCACATGGAAACAAAAACAATCACTTAGTGGGGGTCACAGGGGTGGCCAATGATTGGCTAGAGGCGGCCATAGCCTCCCCCCTAGATCCACCCCTGTTCCTACCTAAACTGTTTTCACTTTAGGACATTACGTTTTTTTCTTTCATTGTCTATCAAAAATCAACCATTGTGGATGTTAAGTTGGTGGGCTTACTTTAGCACAATCTTTTGTTTTGGTTTTCCTCTGGTTGTTTTGGAAACATGTAATGATCTAGGCACTGATGGCTGGCTAACTGCTCACTCCATTCACCTGTCTAACCCTGTCCAGTTGTTCATTTCTGCTCATCTAATCCATCCAATCATTCTTCTCCTGCTTCTATTTATAAGGCTCAGTCCCAGCCATCAGTGCCAGCTTATAGCTCATGTTCCAGTGCTCGTTCTCGGGGTCAAGTGAAGAGATGGTTCTGGGCGTTCCATAGTGTATCTGATTTCTAGCATGCCTGTTCCCATCTAAATGTTCTGCCTGAACTGTGTGTGGACTCTGGGACCCTGGACCAGCCTGTTCCTATTCTGATCTGTTTCCTGACCTGGCTCGGACTCCTGTATGTTCTCTGGGGCTGCAGCATCCGGACAATCTGGGTGGAACCTGCCGCATCTTGTTGGCAGCCTACTGGCTGGATCCTACCTTGTTCTCTGATGGACTGAACCATTAAACCAGAGTCTCCAGTAGCTGCTGATACCGTGGATCCACAGCCCGCTTCTGTTTTTAATAAACGCTTTCAATTATCCCACTATCGTTCTCGCCTTAAATACTGGGTCCTTCTGTCCTTAGTCATGAAAACAGATTGTGAGAAGGCGTGCAAGATCTGACTCAATTTAACTTCAAGTATAATAATCTTAAAATATTGCCTCTCTGTGATAGGTAGCAAAAAAACTAAAGATTAAAATTATAATTGGTTTTAGATATATTGGAATTTATGGTATAAAATATATTTTGAATGAATTGCTGTCAGCTTAAAATCTTCTGAAGAAAAAAAAAGTAGGTTTATGTTAGTTAGGGGTCTGGATCCTTGGAACTGACCGAAATAAATTCATTACATATGTGGCAAGGTACGCAATGTAGGGCCAGGGTGGGATTTGATCGCACTCTCGGGTGAGAGTTGTGGACACAGGACTACAAGAAATATTACAAAATGGTAACTTCACAGAATTCACCAAATTCCCACAGAAAAAAGATATAAAGACCATAGAAAATTCCTTAAGAAATGCTGATATGAACCACTTCAAACCACTAGAAGAAAGGCCAACACACCGAAAGCAAAGTATCCAACACTTTTGGAGAGTACATATTAAATATGAGAATCGGCATAACAATTCAAGAGTTATGAAAACAGTTTGCCTTTTACTTTAAACAAACCTAACTGGTAGGATTTTTAGTACCTTGAACAAGCAAACGCCTATTATGTATCATAACTATTAGTGTATCTTTATCATAAAAAAGTAATTTAGGTAAAACGCATGTTTTATAAATCCCAGCATGGTGTACACCTTACAGCAAAATGAGAGTCAAAGAGAGAAACTCAGACACAGCATTAACACAATTTAAGCTGCAAACCCCCCAACCCAACAAAGCAATAACGGACAAACCCTGTCAGGGCCTTGAAGCTACACAACTTCTGATCACGTTAATGGAAGTTTTGCACCCCTGTCTCGCTCCTCTTGGCTCCTTTTATGTGGAATATCATGTCACTGTCAGTGTGGCCATTATGGCAGAACGGGTAGAAGGAGAGAAGTCTTCGTCTCTCTCTGCCAAATGGTCCACAGAAATGAGGATTCCATCAGGCTGACAGACCCCGTGCTGGCTTTCTGAAAAGGTGTCATTTGGTTTAATTTGATTGTTTTCTTGCTCTCCAATAATATAGCTTTTATTTAGCCCACCTGCAGATCTCCTCACTGGCCCTTTCCAAAACAGCTTACATGTCCCCGCACATGGGTGTCTTCAGACTGCTCAATATTCAGGGACAGTGCTGTGATCATGATCTGTTTGTAAAGCATTTTCCAAACAAAGACATTATGTTCTTATGAACTGTGAGAAAAGTTATCTTAGTGTCACATTTTTAAGAAAGTATAATTATAAGGAGTAACTTTGAACTTATAAACGCCACACATCTGTGCCTGAAGTTACCGCCTAGGGCCATATTGGGTGTTAACACAAGCAAAACTGCAATCAGACTGTAAGTAATTAAAGTAGATTATGGGCAGTGTAGGTATAAGTTTCCAAAAATGCAGAGAATAAAAACATCTGGTTCAGTAGCATTCATTTTATCATGTATATGCAGACAGTTTATGCCCCCTGCAATCTTCTAATGTTTCCTCAGGGACACATTGGCTTTGGCTAGAATTTGCACTTCCACACACAAAAAGGTCCTTTATCTAGCTCTCTCTCTCCTCTTTCCCAGTTCTTTAGACAGGGGTTTCATGTAAACTTTTCATTTTTTTATGTCACAACTATTAACTATTTATTCTTTAGGGATTGAATATTACTTAGTGGGAGTTTTTGATATGGGCAACATGGACAGTGGTCACCCAGTAATCACACAGTCGTAACAACATTCTCTTAAAGGGTCATTCTTTATCAATTTACACTTTAATGTAAGTAACCAAGAAAGTGGTTACAAAGATCAGCGCTGAAGCTAATGCTAGATATCACAGTTTCAGAATGAATAAAAGGGCAAAGAAATGTTTGTCATTTCACCTGTTTCGGATGTGATCAACCATTAAATGGCCCTTATTAGCAATGATCAGTCCCGAGAAACTATCAGCATATCGACATAGTTCATTATGCTTTATTTCTGAACAAATGAAGAACCTCTCAGCAACCGCTGCCCTTAAGCATTGTTCTCCAATCTTGTTTAAAAGTATTGGTTTTCCTAATCTTCTTTTTTTTTGTGCCTTAATATATAAATACACATCTTTGAAAGACCTTTCATTAACACCAATGTTTTTTTTTACATTCTTACAAACCAATTATGGTAATGAAAAGTGACACTTTAAGTTAAAACATTCCTATGTATGGAATTACGTAATTTTGATTTTATCACGTATCAATGCAGTTCAACATTAAGTTAAATAAGTAAAATCTAATAAACATATTATTTTATTCATCATTTATTTTATATTTTGATCTATTTATTGAATTAACAGTTTTAATGTAGCTCATTATTGCAAATTTTGTAAACTGAACATAACAGAATTAGGATCCACTCTTGTTGTAACTGGGGAATTTTGTGTTGAAAGCTTCTTCCCCCTTTGTGGATTGTGGTTTGTGTGTGTGTGCTGAGCAAGGGGGGGTCGCGGCGTGGTTACCTGGGGAACCATGACCCAGATGTTATGTGAACCGGAAGTTCAATAAAGAAACGGCGGGCGTGCTCCGGCGTGTTAGAACGAAGTGAATGGCTTTATGGTTTTATTAAGAAATTCGGCTGAAAGTTAAGTTCCAACAACACTGGAACCCTGTTTCTGAACAGCAAAAACAAAACTAAAAAAACATCTTCCAAACATAATAACTACACTTCCTGTATCTGTTAGGATCATATATTTCAACCTGGAGAGAATCAATGGAAGACAAGGAGGCAATTGGAGAGTTTATTGACATGAACTAATGTAAATGTTTTTGACATCAGTAGAAGACATAGAGCTGAGCTTTGTTGATGATGATAATATGGGCAAATCTATTAGAATGGAGATGAATGGAGAAGGGAGCTGAATTGAGCAGGAGGTAGACCAGGGTTGTAGGTAGTTAAAGGCAGAGATGGGTAGGAACTAGTTACATTTACTCCATTACATTTAATTGAGTAACTTTAGTAAATTTAGTTTACACCATTACTCCATCCATTGTAACTTCACTTAATGAAAACAAGCTTGTTTTAAACAAATATGCACCACTGATAAACACACATTCTCCTTTTGTGTACTCAAGGCTAATTGATTAAATGCTTTTTTTACATCTGCTGAGTCTGTCTTGTCATTTGAAGAACAAGTGAAAATAAAGTAAACGATATATTGTAATTTAAAGTATTCTTACAAACTGTAACTATTGATTTTGTACGTTTTAGAACTCATAAAATAGTAAATCAGTTTTTTTAGGTAGTAAGTACATTAGTTACTCAGCACTTGAGTAGCCTTTTAAACAAATACTTTTTTACTTTTACTAGAGTAATTTCTTTAATGGATAATTTTTACTTGATGAAGTAGTGCTCCACTTACTTTAGTACCATTTTTGGGTACTCTACCCACCTCTGGTTGAAGGCAAGAACTTGACCCTGTTGAAGCAACTTATGAAGGAGAGACTTAGATGCTATTAGCTGTTGAAGAATTTTAACAAGCAGGAGAAGATTGACAGAGGTAGATCTTAATGACATAGCACATGTACTGGAACTGTAAGCCCTGGCAGAGTTTTTCAGACTGAAAATATGCCCATGCTCCATAAGGCCAGTTTGTTTTTATAAGATGATGATGAAGTGGCTGTTTTTACTACATCATAACCATCATGAGGAAATGCTAGGCACAATATGGGGCAAAATTTGCTGCTTGGCGTAGGTCTGTGTATAAAAGTTCTGTTATGTGGTGCACGCTGGAATAAAGTGGTACACTGATCGGTAACATTTAGAAGTGGGCCTTTGTATAGGGGGCCAATTAGAGCACTGATCAAAATAATTTCAATCCAGTTGCAATCAGATCAGTCAATTTTACTCAGAATCTTTTATCTTTAGTAAAAGCACTTTGGACAGAGGTACTTGTATTAAATGTGCTATGAAAAATAAAAATGCCATTTATTTTGAGTGGTAGGCTATCTATCATATCAATCCACACAGAAGAACCTGTTAATGTGTCAAGAGAACATTTGTTTGCTCTCTTTTTTGAACCTGTTTTTCTGAAAGGTCCCCCCGGACCAAGTGAGCAAATCCGTGTCAGGGTTAACCTCAATGGAGGGGGTAGCTAACCAAAGTTACAACTCTTCTTCTATTTACCAAGTAGCTATCCCTGTAGGTAATTCTCTATAACATTTTCACACATAATTTCTGTTCATCAGTGAGCAAATTTAATGGCCTTATACATATCTAGTTAATTTACATTATTAGCTGGAAATAAAGTCAGTCTTTTTAATATTACCCCAGACTACAAGGTGGTGTGATAAGCATTGTTGTATGGCTTAAAGACGGTGGAAATGAGGAAGAGAGAAGAGGCAGAGGTGGACATAGCAGACATGAAGATATTGAGGTTCTCTTTAGAAGTGACAAGGATGGATAGGATCAGGAATCAGTACATCAGAGGGCCAGCTCATGTTAGATGTTTTTCAAGATAAAGCCAGAGAGGCCAGAATAAGCTGGTTTGGACATGTACAAGGGAGGGATTGTAAGTACACCAGTAGAAAGATGTAGAAGCTGGAACTTCCAGGCAGGAGATCTAAAAGAAGACCATGGAGGAGATAAAATGGATGAAATTAAAGAGGAAATAAAAGCAGCTAGTGTGATAGAAAACGGATGCAGAAAAGATGGAGAAAAATGACTCACTGACCCTTGAACTGAAAAATCCAAAAACGACGTAGAAGTTGATATAATAACTTTTTCAACTTCTGATGCAAACAGTTACATTGTTCACTTTTATTTAAATATATATATATATATATATATACACATACACACACACACACACATATATATATATATATAAACATACACACACACACACACACACATATATATATATATATAAACATACACACACACACACACATATATATATATATATATATATATATATATATATATATATATATATATATATATATATATATATATATATATATATATATATATATATATATATATGGCTCATTTCTTGACTTGACAAATCTATGCATCTAGTCATTGTTGCTATGCAACATGACTATATACCATCATGGTTTTTGAGCTCTTCAAAGAACCAGATCCATGTGGACTGGATCCTTGGAAGGATGCAGCCTCTGAATTGGGACAATGTGTCACCATTTTGGTGTTTATCTGATGGGTTGTGTGATAGCAGGTGTTCAAAATCTTTATCTAAGTGTTGCTGCAAAAGTATTATCGACCAGATAACAGATTGTTTTATTATTAAATTCGATCATAGGAAGACACTGTGTCTCTATGAACTTTAAAATATCTCTCCATTCTAAACACTTTTTTCTAGCCCTAAGGGTGTGTTCACACGAATTAGATGATTGAGAGAGCTATTGAGGAATTCCCTGTTTAGTAAGACTTAATAAAATACTTTTTAGACCATTGACAGATTGTACTTGAAGTCTTACTGACATACAAATTTAATGGCAGCTTACTGCCAAATGAAATCAGTACAACTTGCCTTTCCAGTAATGTATAAGGGAGTTGGTCCCTCAGCATCTGATGATGAGCTGTGGTATCTTCACTGGTCTAGGACTGAGTACACCCTCCCATCTATCCTTTCTCATCCAAGCTGCTTTCAGCATGTAGCCAGCACAGGGCTTCTGGACAGCTCAGCTGCTTCATTTCTCAAGATTTTTCTAAAATATTATAGTCACAACCTCTTATTTTAATAATGCCCCACCACTACCAGACTACACCATAATTCTGGTTAACGGCTGAATTTAAGAAAGCTGTAATAATCCAGTGCTGATTTGTAATGGTTTAGAGGGTGGTTCTGTTAGTTTGTACTTTCACTTAGACATGAATAAGACAGTTTACTGTAAATAAAATCTCAAAGACACAAGTAATTACTTTTAACATAATCATCTGAGATAAAAAACAAAAAACAAAAAACATATCATGATTAAGAAGTAGAAATATGAGATTATTTGGAGAAATCAATTGAAGAGGTTTAAAAAATGATGATAACATCCTCTTTGAATGAATGTAATGGTGGTCGTTTTTTTTGCAAGCATGGCACTATATCCATTGTGCACAGTAGCACATTATGACTTCACTGCAGGGCTCTCTATTGAAGCACAATATTCCTACCGTGTGACTGACAAGTGCTCACTCCTCAGAGACCTTGTTGGTACACTCAGGAAATTAGAAAATGAAAACAGATTAGAAAAATGCCACAGGACTGCCTCCATCCGTAGCAGATAAAATGGCATCACAGTATGTCACTGCAGTCACACGTCAGCCATATCGACTTCACACACCTTTCCAAAGCTGCACAGCAATCTTTAAAGCACAAACTTCCCTTGCCTGCTGCTCCATCTCTGATGGTTTTGCTTGGGCCCACTAGCCTGCGGCTTATAATGGCACACTATTTGTCTTCTCGTGAAAAGTGTTCAAATGCAACGTTTGGTGCCAGTAAAGTTTTGGAAAAAAAACACGAGTGATACCTTTGGGGGGTTTTCACAGAAGCAGTTCAGCATCAAACTGGGAATAGACTTATTAAAATTCAATATATTAATTTCAACTTTAAGCCAGACTAATTAGCGTCAACATAAACTTCAGGAGAGTTGTCCAAGCCATGTTTGGTTCAGTTTAAAAAAGCTGCCTTTAACTTGGTGGTGTATTATTACGACGGTGTTGGTATGTAAAATTAAAAAGATATAAGGTCAATAATTATTTTGTAAATAGGACTGCGACTTAAGATTATTTTGCTAATCCATTAATGTGTCGATTCTTTTTTTTTTTTTTGATGAATTGAATAAATTAAATTTTGAATAATAATTTAATCCGATTATTTAATTATGAATTGAATAATCGGATATCAAAATGTTACTTTTCAGAGTATAAGCGAGGTAAAACTAACACTTTTCCACCTGAGGAAGAGTTGTTTTTAATCTTTTTGCAAAATGTTCATTTTTTTTTTTACTATTCTAATGTAATTATTGTTAAATGTAATTACAGTTAAAGGCATGTTTCAGAGTCTCTATACTCCGGTTAATGATTAATTGGTAACTAAATTAGTTAGAAGAATAGAAAATCCCTTTATTGTCCTGCAATGGGGAAATTCTGTTGCTATAGCAGAAAAAAGATTATAGAAAAACAAATTTGGAACTTATAAAAATAACATAATAGTAAAGAGTTGAAAAATAAACAAAATACTGTACTGTAAAGTGTTTTAACAATATAAATACTGTGCACCTTGTGAATAAATAACCAATATAGAGCTATGGACATTTTCCAGTAATGGATATTTAAAAATAGCTGCAAGATAAGAGATGTGCAAAATAACTGCAGCATGTTATTTAACCGACTAAGATAGAAACCATGCAAAAATCAGCATGAATGCAACAACCTATTGAGGTTGTTGGGAACAATGGTTATAAAGTCATACAGCCGCTGGGAGGTGGGAGACATTATCCAACAGAGATGTTAATTTAGTTAGGATCCTTTTGTTTCCCACCTCCTGCACTGAGTCCAGAGGGCATCCAATCACAGAGCTGGCCTTCCTGATCAGCTTATCCAGCCGCTTTCTCTCAGCTAAAGATAAGCCACTGCACCAACAGACAACTCTATAGAAGATGGCTGACACCATAACAGTCAGACAGTCTTTAGGACCGCCCCCTGCACTCCAAAAGACCTCATTCTCCTCAGCAGGAAGCGTCTGCTCTGACCTTTCTTATACCGAGCCGCATTGTTGTATGTACAGTCAAGTTTTATAAAGTCCACCACTACCCCCTTTGTTTTTCCTGCATTAATGAGGTTCGAGTTCTGGGTCCACAGTCTGTACTCTGAGTGCTCTGACTCCTGACAGCTCCAGCTTGTCCCTTAGGAGTCCTGGCTAGATGATGTGAAAGCACTGGAGAAATAAAAGAACATGATCCTCACAGTGCTTCCAAGTTTCTCTAGGTGAGTCAGAGCTTTGTGCAGGAGGAACATGATGGCATCATCTACCCCATGCCAGGACGGTAGTTGACGATTAATTTCCCAGTAGTAAAAAAATAAACAAAATCCATAACAAAAAATTGGTACGTCTGATAATGTTTTTCTTCTTTTTTTGGGGGTCAAATCTACCTAAAATGAAGTTGCTCTTTTTCAGCAATTATTGCTATACTTAAAAATAAAATCAACTGTTAAGATGTCCTCAACTGAATATAGTGATCCTTTTTTCCTTTGCAAAATAAGGTTTCCAAGTCCAAAATTGTGGCGCTATAAACCTACTGTTTACTGGCAGGTTTAATGCTGCAATCCCTTAATTGCATTCATTATCTTAAGCCCCAGGTCTAGGCCAAGGCTGCAGAAAGATTGGGGAGTTCATTTATCTCTTGTTTATTCAAAAATATATATAATAATAGCTGCCAGTTGCGTAGATAAGAAGTAATGAACACATATTGTGAAAAATAATGAAAAGCAGAAAGACTTTCCATTGCACTTTTATCATCCCCGTTTTTCCATACAGAAAAGAAATAAGGATGCGTTGGCCATCATAGCTTAAGGCGCTCTGAAATCCTGGGGGAAATGGAAGTTTCTTTGTATGGGAGAAAACACAATAAAGTCCAGCCTTCGACCAAAGGTGAAGAGTAAAATGGACAAAATATTGAAAAGCAACGCATAAACTTAAAGTATCAACACAAAAAAAGTTTTTTTTCAGCTTCATAATTAAGGAATTGATGTTAAGTAGAGTGACTCAAAAACATTAACATGAAGATTACATTGCATATTTTGGACAGTTGAAGTGCATGAATTAAAATAAGTGTTTTTTTTGCATTGAGTGATGCAAAGATATCACAGTCTGGTATGGATTTTATGTGCGAGAACCAAAGTTTATCTTGAAGAATTTGGAATGAGGTCAAATTAGCTTTAAAGAAATTTAGAGCAACTGGAATTTGTTCTAACCAATTCACAATGCAAACCCAAGATGTCATTAGAACATTATGAGGTAAAATAATATTTGATTAAATGATTTACTTACTCTAATCAGAAATCAATAACCTTTATATAATTGATTCTTAAAATTCTGTGACTGAGGTAGTAGCTAGCTGACATGAGAACACTCATATTAAAGACTCTTATGTTGGCGTACAGGTGGCGCAGCGGTTAGCGTGCACGACCCATGTATGGAGGCCTTGAGGGCTGGTTATACTCCTGCTGCAGTGTGTCGCAGTGAGTTTGATGCAGACTTTTTAGATTTATGCTCAATATCTAAGCATGGTCTGTGCTATACGCTGTGGGTCTAGATACGGCCGAAGGGATGAGGAAGTGGGGGCGAGTTTAGTCCGACAACGGAGGGACATGACAGCGAAAAAGAGTGGGGATCCAGGCGTAAAGCTCTTCTAGCTGGTCAAACTTCACGAGTTGTTTTCCGCAATTTCGGTCATAAAAACAAAACAATCCAGCCTCCTGTCTGCGGTCAGTCACAATTTGGGAGAGGTGCAGCGGAGTGCCTGCGGAGGGGGCGGGGACGGCTTTTTGTTCACTGCAACACCTACGCAGGGGACCTGGTTTGGAGGTATAAATCGACCTTTAGTCCTCGACCCGCCAACCTGGGTTCGAATCCAACCTGTGGTCCTTTGCTGCATGTCTCTCTCGTAACCCCTTTCCTGTCAGCCTACTGTCGACAAAACGAGCAACTAGTGCCGTAAAAGCTCCACGAAAGAAAAAGACTACTCTTATGTCATATTTTGGTAATCAAATGTTATGACGATTTGAGTGGGGATCACATGTCGGAGTAGGAGTGTGTTGTGAGAAGGGAGTATGCAGAAGTTTTGAAAGGAGGGTCCAACAGCAGAACAAAACTGCATCATCATATACTAATAATAAGAGCTGATCTCAGCATGAACATTGGTTGTTAATTTCCAAAATTAATATAATTTATGCCTCTTCAACATACATCTGACTAATCACAGTAAACACAGCCTTTCAAAATGACAATACCCAACACCAAAACTTATTGTATGTTCCAAAAGTGGAATGTACAATGACTAAATTAAAGGCTATTTTACTTACTCTTTCAATTTGAGCATTTATCAATGTGTCAAAGCTGAAGATCAAATCAAACATATAAGAAAATCTTACGTTTTGGTTGATAAAAATGTTTCAGTCGGGTCTTCACAAAGCAGAACAGACCCCAGCCCTATTTTATTTTACTACCTAAGAAATAAAATATTTCCATGTACGCCTTGCAATGCACTCGTGGACCATGAGGAATACACATATCCCCTGTTGGGAATCACGGCCATATACAGATAACAGAACAGGGAATAAGACATTTACAGTATTTCCAAAATTTGTCTTTTCTAGACTATGCCGGAGCTTTAAAAAGAGTTGGATTTGGGGACTGAAAAGATCAATTGCTATGAGTGTATGCTCCCACTGTTAGTAAGTGAGAAGAAAAAAATGACCTTTTTTCATTCTTAAGGAAAACTAAATACTTCTCTACTAGCCTACATTAGTATTTATCAAGCGTAAATCAAGAGTCAGAGCTGTGTCAAGAAGAAAGGTCAGTCAGTAGTTTTTTTTTCCAAAAGCTTGAATGAATCCCTGCTCAAAATGAAAGCATTCCTACATAACCGTCTGACTGAATAAATCCTATTACTGCCACCTGGCAGCCAAGATGTACTGATTTTCACTCTGTAAGGCAAAAGCTTGCATCCCCATTGTGCTACATCAGATGGCATATGTAGGGGCAGATGGGATGAGGTATTTCTTCCAGGTTTGTTTATCAAGCTTGTCGGAAAAAGTGTTGTACCAACTGATGGAGCCAGGTGCCAAATCAGAAAACAACCTGATTGATGAAAGCTGCTGCAACAAACATCCAGCTAAATATAGGGAACACCCATAATTGCAATCTTGTTGACAATAAAATTTATTTATTTACTGCACAGGCTTGTATCAATTGAGGACAGACTAAATGAAGGAGTTTAGCTTATATGACTTACCTCACAATGATAGATCACACACTGTCATTATTTTCCAGGACAGATATTATAAGAAAGTAAAACAAAGCAATTCAGGAAAGTGTTTTATTTTTTACCACAACTCTTCCCATTCCCTATCGTTTTAATATTCATTCTCTTCCTCTCGCTATTACTTGTGTCTTCCACTCTATCAGCTCCCAACCTGGCAGCCATCCTAGGCAACGCAGCAGCCTTAATAGAATCTCTGGAAACTACCTTTCTTTTCATTACCTTCCCTCTGACACACGTACAGTCAGTCAACTGCCACAAAAAAAAAGGCCACCCATCCCACCTGATTCTTAAATAGAAAAACTGTAGGAAGAAACTCAGAAATACTGCATGAGTCATGTCACATGTCACACTGACCCCTCAGTTAAAACACAGCAAGGAAATAGCGCTGTTATCCTCCCACTCGTCCCTTAAATCCAATTAGACCTCACAGTGATAAAGATGATAGAAGATGCTTTTTCATCTCAATTATCACCTCCACTGTAGCAATAAGGTGGACGATTCTGCATATACTGTAAAACAATGGTAGCTGTATGTAATGCAATAAAAATGCTGAACTTTATGATGCAGTGAAGTAAAATAAACAAACAAGCTGATAAAATTAGTGAGGAGGCAGATTTTAAATACATTCTCGAAACACCATTCTCCTTTTTAGTTTACGTTAGCTATAAAAAAAATAATTTCAGCTGAATTACTTCTGTAATAGTGTTACCCCCTCGCTGAATATATAAACCTTTTAATATGGCAGAAGATGGCAGGGACGAAAGAGGGAAGGCGGAAGACGATTTTTATCTGAGAAAGGAAGAATGACAGTTCCATTACCTGGGAGTCGCGCATGCTGGGTGCAATCCAACAAGTACACATCTTCCCCCCTTCCATCCTGTGAGTGCTTATCAATACTGAAAGCGTGCCATTTTGAACCATCAGTGGTCAGAGCTCTCATTGATCTCACCCTTAAAAGTCAATCATGTTTTTTTGCTTGTTTGTTCTTCTACTAAACAGAAGCCACACATCTTTACAGTATGATTTTGCCTTCTTGGAACTCTCACACTTAGCAACATGTGTGTCATTAGAGTACTGAAGTTGATACCATAAGCATTTCTTACTTTAATGGACATGGACCAACGTTGTGTTGCGACATGATGCATTGTAATATAAAAAAAAAAAGCAAATGTTATGTACTTAATTGATGTGGTGACTTTTTTCTACTGACTGAAGTAACTGTCAAACTATTATGTACTGTATTGTTCTGTGGACATAGGTCCAGTTGGCTGTGTTTTAGGACAACAGATGGAAACATGATTTATGCTCAAATCATGATCAGTTAACTCTTATGAATTATATGAATTATATTACAAGAACTTATACCATTTTACATTAAAAATATTAGCATGTCTCAACAAAAATAACATATTTCAGTTAAAAACTCTTGACTAAAACAGTGAAATAATTAGTTTCATTGTACACACAGAAGGAAAGACAAATGAAAACACAATCAAGGATATAATGAAAAGCTCTCCCTTTTCGATATGGATTTTATGTTATAGAACCAACGTTTATCCTACAGAGTTTGGAAATAGTTCAAGTCAGCTTTTAAACTAATTAAGAGCAATTTAATTCTGTTCAAACCAGTTCACAATGCAAACCCAAGAGATAAATATCATTTGATTCAATAATATTTTCCTACATGATTTGCCTCATCAAAAATCAAAAACATTTTAGATAATTCATTCTTAACATTGTTTTATCTTTTCTGAGGGAACCCTCATGATCAGGGCTCTCAACTCTCATGGATTTACATTGTGATGGATTTCATCAAGTGCACACACTCACACTCCTCACTTTGAAATTCTCACTTTTAAACAATTAATCCACACACTGTAATGTGTGCATAGATGCTAAAATATAGATACCTCAGACACCAGAACATTAGGCTAGAAAATCATTTTTTAAATTCAAATTTCAATACTTTTGATACTAGAATAATTTTAGGCAATGCATGTTAAGAAAAAAATTGCCTAAATGCACAGGTGTGATTGGAACTTCTCCTGCCACCCGGTACAGTAAGTCTGTAATGCATCATTACCTAATGCCAAGCACAGCGTGATGTGTTGCTTATTGGCAGATAATAAAAGAAGACAATGGGGAGTTAATTTAGTTCCACAAATGTCCAAAATGCGACATGTAATGTTTGTTGGAAAACATACCTGTCAAACACTGCAGGTTAAACCATACAGAGAATATGCAGAATTGATGATGATGGTTATAAAATATAAGGTGTCAAGTAACAAAGTACAAATACTTTGTTAACTTACTTAAGTAGTAGTTTTGGCAATCTATGGTTTTTATGGAGTTATTTTTTAAACAACTTTTTACTTCTACTCCTTACATATTTTATTTGTTTGGCAATTATTTGTTTCAATCCCTTAAATTTTAAAAATAGACTTCTTAATTTTGTTTTATTTCATTATGGCCTGTTGGTATTAAAAAAAAAAAAAAAAAAAGGTAAAATTGGTTGTTTCATCCAGAAAATTTCTTTGTGGTTGGACTTGTTCACCACATACCAAATTTATTGTTAAAAATGATGCAAAGTTAAATTTGACACTGTTACCATTAGATATAAAACTAATAAAATTATCTATAATGAAGTTATCATCCAGAATTGCAGACAAATGTTCCTTTAGGGTAGCGTATTAAAGCATTTTAATCTTTTTTCCTGTATTACTTTTATCAGGTTGAGTGGAGGTTTGAAGAGGACCAAAATGGAGGGACAGATGCAGTGGTTTCCTCAAGGTTTACAACCCCACAAATTTAATACCAGAAGCAAAAATCCAAGATAACAAAATACAGAAAACCTCAATCCAGGAGAGGTCAGGGAAAACACAAATGAGGGGCAATGAAACTACGAGGAACCAGCAAGAGTAACTTAAGAGGAGGATTATACATGGGAGACTAAACAAAGACTAGGCTAATCAGTAGACGAGGAAGAGGTGTGGATGGAAACATTTAGAAGGGAGCTAGGGAGGAAACTGACACAAGGGGGCAACACAGGATTAACAAGAAATATATAGGAACTCAGACACAACCAAAAACAACTAGAATAAAACTAAATGGAAATTAAACCAGTTAAAACTAAAAAAGAAACCTTAAACAGAACCAAAACCTTTTACTTTTATACTTTAAGTAATTTCAAAAATGGTACTTTTACACTTTTAGTTGAGTGGAAAGCTTAAGTCAATACTCTACCTTCTACAAAAGTGTTTTTAAACGGAATGATTTATACTTCTATTTGAGAAAAAACATTAATACTTTTGACACGCCTGTATAGAATAAGGAACAGAATAAATATGTGCGTCCAATTAATAGCTGCGTTGATTCTGCTTTTAATACAGGCAGATATGTTGAGAAAAGTATAATTTCCTAACAAATTAATAATCTATAGTTGAATACATTGATCGAGCAATTGTATAAAAACTGTTTGGGTGAATACAAAAAAAGGAGGTAAAAATAAAAGTTTATGAAAGCCATGTTTTGCTATTTAGAACTAATCCAATTGTGGCATTCTTATTAGCATTTAGCTGTTATAGCTTTTATTACTAGTTTTTGCACCATTAGAGTGCTTATAAGCTGTGACTGCCTGCGCAGAGAGCGCACTTTCTGCAGGTGAGAGCGATCCAAAGTTAAAGTGTTCCTAACCCAGGACAGAGGGGAAATTTAGGTTCTGTATTTTTCTATCTTCCTGAAGCACAGCAAGCTTTATATATATAGCAGCTTGATAATTTTAAAGATTCTGTGTCAGCACCAATTATTTTGAAAAAAAGGCGAGGATACTTTCCCAATACGGATAATCAGAACAAAATAATAATAGGAATATATTTTATGTATCTTAAGAATATGGCATTATGCGCTTGCAAACCATGGGGTATGGAAAGTAGACCTAAACCAGAAGACTTGAGAGCTCTATTATGTGTTTACCAGAAGTCTGTAATGTGTTTTTGTGCTAAGCCAATTCTGTAATTTATAGAACATTCAGTTGTTTAGTTTTTTAGAAAAAAAAAAAAGCAGATCACAGATATGACACAAAACTAAATGGAAACTGTCTGGCTTTAAGAAACACATAAATTCCATAATTTTTTCCTCAGAATTGAATGATTCCATGTTTCCCTCTGCTTGGTCTAAAAAACAAACCGTTTCTGACTAATATCCGTAATAATTGTTTCCCAGTTGTTGCTGATTGTGAAATGGATGATTACTTTAGCATTGTGGCTACAGTCCACCTAAACTCTAGAATTGTCCCTGGATGTTACTCACAGGTATAAAGAACAATGAAGGAATTTGTCTTTTATTTTTTTTTTACTCTTTAACATTTTTCATTACAATGAAACAAGCAAAACGCATAGAAACTTGGGGCAATGATTTGTAGTCAAATAGAAAGAAAAAAACAAAAACTACAAGATGTCATGCCTAGTAATGCTTCCTTACTCTTGTATGTCAGCCATTTAGTCCAGTGTTTGTTGTAGGAATGTCCTTTTATACGTAAAATGTGTCAGTTTTTTCATGGAGTGAATCTCCTCCATGACTTCATGCCATTGGTCTAGCTGGGGAGGGCATTTATTTAGCCAAGACCGTGTTATAGCTTTTTTGCTTACAATTGATAGAATTTTTTTTTAAAAAGATACTCATCTTCTTTTTTAAACACTTCTCAGAATATCAGCTCCAGCAGAAAAATTCTGGGGTATTTGGGGATGATATATCCCAAAACGTTTCCGGTGGTCTGACATATTCCATCCAGGTAAGGTGCCAACTTTGGGCAGGACCAAGATACATGAGAGTGATTGACGTTCTGATGGCCACATAGTCTCCAACATTGCTGTTCTCCTCTAAATCTACTGGTAATTTGGGGTGTAATAAAGTTTATAAGTACTTCCATCCGAATTCCATCCATCTTTTAGAAGATGTAGATGTCTGTTGTGCCATGCACATTGAAAGCCAATCACTCTCTGCAATTCTTACTTCCAATCCCCTTTCCCATTAAGACTTAATATTCAACGTGTTATTGCCATTAAGTTTCTGCAGCCCTTTATATAGTTTGGAAACAGATTTGCACGGGAGGTGAGTATAAGGCTGTATAAGTGTTTGTCGGTCTTTGATAAATCCCGTCTGGTTTTCGTGTATTAGGTCTGTCAGGTAATACTACATTCTCCGAGAAGTTATTGATGTAAAGATTTTATATTCGACATTTAGAATTGATATTGGGCAATATGACTCACAGTATTCAATATTTTTCCCTTCTTTAGGGATGGCAGATATTATGGCCAAGAAACAATTATTTTTAAAGCATTTGTTACTTGAAGCTATATCAGCCAGCTGTGTTTATTGGCAATATCTTAAGCAGGGCTCACAAGATGCAGTGCTTTGTGTTTAAACTGGATATCAGAATCGCTGCCAATGAAAACATTATGCATCCATTTTCAATCTGTATTTAGCCAAACAAAGCCATACCTACCTCAACTTGTCACCACTTTGGAAAAATTAATATTGAACCACACTGGGTGAGAGACATATTTTTCTAAATGTGTGTGGTGAATTACAGTCAAAAGAAAGGAGAAATGAATTTGCATCTAAGAGGGGTTCATTTGTAAATTAGTAATAGCTAAGAGTCAAGCAACAGTAAAACTATATATGCTAGAGTAGTGTCAGAAAATTTCAGTCTAATAATTTTAATTTGGATGTGCAGACAGTATATTATTACTTTAAAACAGATTTTAAAAAAAAACAACTTACCACTAAATGTCAATGCTTTCCCATGGCGGAGCCAGAGGGTTGGTTGGGGTGGGAATTGCCACCGCAGAAGAAATCCTTGCCACCCCTGCTGTCACCCTGCGGAAAACATTACACTGTTTGAATTTTACGAACATTTAAGAAGAAAACAGTAAAATTTCCCAGCGGACTAGAATGCATGCTCACACAGAATGCGACTGCTACACTTTTAGTTGGTTAAGCTACCAACTATGGCAGGCCATTTTGACATTTATTAGCTTGAATGAATATGTAATCCAGATGTCTCATATGCATTTCTTCATAGTCAAAATGAACATTTTAGATATTTATAATAACACTGTACCAACATCCAGAATATTTAGTATTGAGAGCCTTGTGTATGAATTGAGTGGTATAAAAAACATGACTTACCTATGACTGATTATAGTGGAGATTGTAGATGTGACTAGAGATACAAAGCTGAAGTTTGCTTGCGATTCTAACTTCCAATTCTGGAAATTAATAAAGGATTTTTCACTACCTTCAGCATCTTTGATCTAATCTAATTAAAAAACTACAGTACTTAGACATGTAAAACCTGGACTAAATTATTCTAAACTACTTGTAGAATAATTAAAACCAGGTGTGGGATTTGTGTCCATGTCAGAGTTAGACTACTTCTAGTTTGACGTGGACACAGAAAAATTGTTAAAATCTGTCTTTATTGCAGTTTCACAAATAGGAGAAAGGTTTAAAAAATCCCAAAGTTGGTTTTTATTTCATTATACGTAGTTTAGAATAATCTATTCCAGGTTAATTGTGGGTAGGCATTGTAGTTTTAGAGCCAGACCTCTTCTAGTGGGACATGAACACAAAAAAATGTGTTAAAATCGTTGTCTATTGAATTGTGACTTCACTATAACCTATTGAAGCCGAGAGCAGCCGTACTCGACTTTTTTTTCCCTTTCCTTTCACAAGATAATGACATAACTATCTCATTATCACTGTTAAACAATTCATTGTTTTCTAGTGATAACGAGATAATCATCTCGTTATCATGAGAAAACAGTTATTGATTTCTTGAGATAACGAGATGATTAACCTGTATGAGTAATGAATGAGGCTGGTTAACAGCCCTGGATTCCCAGTCCATCCATGCCTGCGGTGCCCGTAGTTGTGCAGTCTGGGTATCGTGTGTGTGCAAATAATATATTTGTCATGAATGGTTCAGGAAGACCCAATATGCAGAACACCACGGAGACGGAAACTGGAGTAAAAGTTTAACAATGTTTATTGAACAATGGTAAAATGAAAGAGTCAAGTACTGGTTCACTTCTGGGGATCTGGTTCACAGGCAACTGGAAGGGAGACAGTTCAGTTAGCCACGTAGCTGGTGAATGTGGAAATGTTATCTTCAGAGATCTACCTTGAAGAATCCGGGTTTGGCTTTGAGAGAGGCACTGTTGGTTCCAGAGACTGTTTGATTCAGCAGAGTTTAGTTTCAGCTTCAGCGTCTTGCATCTAACGATAGGACAGACCTTGGTTTTCCAGCTCTTAGTCCAGAGCAGCATGGGAAATCCAGAGAAGGTTCTTCAGGTTTGGCTCTGAGGGCAGGCTCGACAGGTTAAGCTCATCCAGAGCTTACAGGACAAAAACAGGTTTCCAAACTGGATAAACACTGTGGCGTTGATGCGAGGTCTGAGGGCTGCTTATATGGTGGAGGATCCTCCTGATGATGAGATGGGTTTCAGGTGTGTCGAAAGCTCAGCTCAGGAGGATCCACAGTGAACTCTGCTGGAGACAGGTGGTACAGCTCCAGATCCCAACACTATTTATTATTTTCCCTTTTGTTTTCACCCGTTGTCAGGTTGTGGTGGAGGATTGGACAGGTGGTACAGCTCCAGATCCCAACAGTACCCCCCCTCAACGACCGCCTCTTGGCGGTCCAGAAGACGTCGATGGGAGGGATCGCTCATACTCCTCGATGAGGGATGGGTCGAGGATGTAGGAACCAGGAACCCACTGACGATCCTCCGGACCGTAGCCCTCCCAGTCGACGAGGTACTGCCAGCCACGACCTCGCCGATGGGAGTCCACGATCCGGCGGACGGTGAAAGCCGGATGTCCATCGACTTCCAGGGCGGGTGGAGGGGAGTCGGACGGAGGGCACAAAGGGCTGGAGATCACGGGCTTGATCTGAGAGACGTGGAATGTGGGATGAATTCGAAGAGTCGGAGGCAGTTGTAGTCGTACGGCAGACTGGTTTATGACCTGGGAAATCCTGTAGGGGCCAATGAATCTGGGAGAGAGTTTACGGGACATCCCCTTGAGGGGAATGTCCCGAGTGGAGAGCCATACCTCCTGACCGACGGAGTAAACAGGTGCAGGGCGTCTTCTTGAGTCAGCGAAACGTTTAGTGGTCTCTATGGAACGGTTGAGGGTGGCTATGGTGTCTCTCCAGATGCGATGACTGCGGCAGATGTGGTGGTTGACTGATTTGACCGAAATCTCTCTCTCGTCTGCGGGGAAAAGTGGAGGTTGATAACCAAGACTGACCTGGAAAGGAGACTGGCCGGTGGAAGCTGACTTTAGAGAGTTGTGAGCATATTCGATCCATGGAAGGTGTTGGCTCCAATCGGAGGGATTACTAGAGGTCAGACAACGAAGGGAGGATTCGAGCTGTTGATTCATTCTCTTGGTTTGGCCGTTGGACTGTGGGTGATAACCTGAGGTGAGAGAAGATTTGCAGTTGAGGGCTGAACAAAATGCCTTCCAAACCTGAGAGATGAATTGTGGACCACGATCGGAAAGAATCTCCTGAGGGATGCCATGTAGACGGAAAACGTGTTTAATAGGGAGCTGGGCGGTCTGAAAAGCCGTAGGAAGCTTCCTGAGGGGTACAAGATGGCAGGACTTGGAAAATCGGTCAACAATGGTGAGAATTGTGGACATACCTCGAGAAATGGGAAGACCAGTAACAAAGTCGATTGCGATGTGAGACCAGGGACGAGAAGGAATAGGAAGTGGATGCAACAGGCCAGAGGGAGGTTGATGTGTGGACTTGTTTCTGGCGCAGGTAGAACAGGCCAGCACATACTCCTTAACATCTCTGTGTAGAGTGGGCCACCAGAAACGTCTTAAAATGAGGTTGATGGTTCTACTCACCCCCGGGTGAGCGGCAAATTTGGCATTGTGCATCCACTGAATTAGGCGAGACCTGACAGAAGAAGGTACATAAGTCTTGTTTGGGGGACCGTTACCTGGATCTGGTTCTGAAGCGAGGGCAGAGTTTATTAGATCGGTGATCTCCCAGGTAACCACCCCAACAGTGCAGGAAGTGGGTAGAACAGGCTCAGGAGTCTCAGATTGATCAGTGGAATAAAGACGAGAGAGAGAATCGGGTTTGATGTTCTTGGATCCGGGTCTGTAAGAGATGATGAGATTGAATCGTGAGAAAAATAGTGACCACCTTGACTGTCGAGGATTGGCCTGTTTGGCGGACTGGATATAGGCAAGGTTCTTATGATCTGTCCAAACAAGAACCGGGTGTTCTGCTCCCTCAAGCCAGTGTCTCCATTCCTCTAATGCCAATTTGATGGCCAGTAATTCGCGGTCACCAACGTCGTAGTTTTGCTCAGCAGAGGAGAGTCTACGGGAGAAAAAAGCACATGGGTGAACTCTTTGGTCTGAATCGAGTCTCTGAGATAAGACAGCACCAACTCCTGAGTCGGAAGCGTCGACTTCGAGGATAAATTGTTTCGATGAATCAGGCTGGATTAACACTGGAGCTCTGGAAAACAACATCTTTAATTTGTCAAAAGCAGTTTGAGCCTCGGGAGACCATTGGAAGGTTTTCTTGACTGATGTAAGAGAGGTTAGAGGTAGAGCTGTCTGACTATAATTCCTGATGAATCGTCGATAAAAATTAGCAAAACCCAGGAATCTCTGCAGCTGTTTGCGGTTTTCGGGAACCGGCCACTCCAAAACTGCCTTTATCTTATCCTCAGATGGCTTAACCTGTCCGCCCTCGAGCACAAACCCCAAAAAGGTGACTGAAGGTTGGTGAAACTCGCATTTTTCGGCTTTGACGAAAAGTTTATTCTCAAGGAGTCTTTGTAAGACCAGGCGGACATGTTTCTTGTGTTCTGTGAGGTCTTTGGAGTAAATGAATATGTCATCAATGTAGACAAAAACAAACACGTTCAAAAAATCTCTGAGAACGTCGTTGACTAGGGCTTGAAAACACGCAGGAGCGTTTGTTAGACCAAAAGGCATGACTAAATACTCGAATTGACCCAGAGGGGTCTTAAAGGCAGTCTTCCATTCATCGCCATCTCTGATTCTGAGAAGGTGATAGGCGTTCCTTAAGTCGAGCTTAGTAAAGACAGTGGCCCCTTGAACTGGTTCGAAGGCAGAAGCGAGTAGAGGAAGTGGGTACTTATTCTTAACAGTAATTTGGTTCAAACCTCTGTAGTCAATACATGGTCTGAGAGATCCATCCTTCTTACCCACAATAAAGAAACCTGCTCCTAAAGGAGATGAAGAGGGGCGGATTATTCCAGCAGCTAGTGACTCATTTATGTATTTCTCCATTGTCTCCCGTTCGGGTTTGGAGATATTATAAAGTCTACTGCCGGGTAGAGGAGCTCCTTGTAAAAGCTCGATAGCACAGTCGTATGGTCTGTGAGGTGGAAGGGACGTAGCACTGACCTTACTGAAGACAGGGGCTAGATCATGGTACTCAGGAGGAACAGAAGTAAGGTCAGGAGAGTCCATCCCCCCCTCCTCTAGGAGATCTTACAGCGGGGGCCGCTGAACGAAGGCACGTCTCATGGCATGAGGTCGACCAAGACTCAATATGACGATCGGTCCAGTTTATGTGGGGGTTATGTCGTTCCAGCCACTCAAATCCCAAAACCAACGGAGAACATGCAGAGGGAAAAACAAAGAAAGATATGGTTTCTCGATGGTTACCTGAAACCAACAGTTCGAGGGGTTGTGTCTGGTGAGTCACTTGGTGAAGCTTCTTTCCATCAATCGCAGAGACACAGAGAGGCTGGGTTAGAGGAACAGTTTCAATCTGTAGTTGTTCAACTAAATTGGAGTCAATCAGGTTCCTTTCACAGCCTGAATCAATGAATGCAGATAAAGTGAGGTTTTGGTCAGCAAAAATCAGCGTGGCTGGAAGTAATAGGCGAGGAGATTTTTTAGAAATAACATGGCCCGTCAGACTCCTCAGATCCTCTGACGGGCCCCGGCTTTTGATTTAGCTGGGCATGAGGCAATGAAATGGCCACTCTCACCACAGTAGATGCACAGCTTGCTCCTGACACACCTTAACCTTTCCTCTGGAGTTAGCCTCGTATGTCCAACCTGCATGGGTTCGGCCTCCACTTCAACCGCATGAGAGGCCTGAACTGGCAACGGGAGAGATTGGATCTTAGTTCTTGGCTTAGAAAAAGGTTCTGTGGAAGAGGAGAAGGCAGGTGCAATGTTAGAGTCAGAAACAGAACTTAAAGGACCATGATTCCTTGGTTTAGAGCTATTTCTGGCTCGAATCCTATTATCCAGCCTGATTGTCAGGTGAATTAATTCCTCAAGAGTGGCGGGTTCGTCAAGGGTAGCAAGCTCATCCTTTATGTTTTCATTGAGAGCCTCAAGAAATGCTGTCTTAAGAGCACATTGGTTCCAACCGGAAGCTGCGGCTTTAACCCGGAAGTTAATGGAGAATTTCAGCTACAGAAGAATTTCCTTGTCTTAGTTTTAAAATAGCTCGAGAATCAACAGTTTGATCTGTTTCCTGGTTGAAGACTTATGAAAACTCAGAGATAAAGTCGGAGTACTGGCAGCTAAGGCTTTCGTCGGAAGAAAACCTAGCCTGTGCCCATTCCAGGGCTCTTCCGGTCAATTGAGACAAAATAAATGATATCTTCTTATAATCGGTGGGAAAACTGCCAGGGGAATTTTTGAAGATTAATCGACATTGAAATAAAAATCCTTTACAGTCACTAATGTTACCTGAAAACTTTTCAGGGAGGCTTGGTCGGAACTCTGATGATGACGTCACCGCTGGTGACCTCGGAGGAAGGACTGGACCCGGAAATAGTTGTGCTAGCGGCGTGGCGTTAGCGCTGTTTAATTTGTTAGCGAAGCCTTGAATGATTTGATCCTCATACAGAACCATTCTGTGTAACTCACGTAGTGTTTGGGTTTGTTCCATAATCTGGGCATCTCGTTCCTCCAACCGACGATGGTATTGGTCTGCTGGGCCTAGTGTTTGGCCGCAGTGTTCTGTCATGAATGGTTCAGGAAGACCCAATATGCAGAACACCACGGAGACGGAAACTGGAGTAAAGGTTTAACAATGTTTATTGAACAATGGTAAAATGAAAGAGTCAAGTACTGGTTCACTTCTGGGGATCTGGTTCACAGGCAACTGGAAGGGAGACAGTTCAGTTAGCCACGTAGCTGGTGAATGTGGAAATGTTATCTTCAGAGATCTACCTTGAAGAATCCGGGTTTGGCTTTGAGAGAGGCACTGTTGGTTCCAGAGACTGTTTGATTCAGCAGAGTTCAGTTTCAGCTTCAGCGTCTTGCATCTAACGATAGGACAGACCTTGGTTTTCCAGCTCTTAGTCCAGAGCAGCATGGGAAATCCAGAGAAGGTTCTTCAGGTTTGGCTCTGAGGGCAGGCTCGACAGGTTAAGCTCATCCAGAGCTTACAGGACAAAAACAGGTTTCCAAACTGGATAAACACTGCGGCGTTGATGCGAGGTCTGAGGGCTGCTTATATGGTGGAGGATCCTCCTGATGATGAGATGGGTTTCAGGTGTGTCGAAAGCTCAGCTCAGGAGGATCCACAGTGAACTCTGCTGGAGACAGGTGGTACAGCTCCAGATCCCAACACTATTTATTATTTTCCCTTTTGTTTTCACCCGTTGTCAGGTTGTGGTGGAGGATTGGACTACATGGAATACAGGAGAAACAAACCTGAGTGTTTTTTGGTGAAAATCTTTAATCTGGGCTCATTTTACTTACACTTGTTACAGGCATACGGTAACACCGGGGCTGTTCAGAAAACACCCAGACCCTTAGGAGGCTTAAGTCTAATTGCTTATGAATTAGAAGTGGAAGAAAATCATCAAAACAATAATGTTGTTTTGTTACCTAAAAGTTAAACACAGGATTATTTACAGAATTACAAATTTATCCTTTATTTAACCAGGTAATACCCACTGAGATTAAAAATCTCTTTTGCAAGGGAGACCTGGCCAAGATAGGCATCAAAATTACATCACATCATTACATACGTACAAGACACACACATAAAAGCCAAATATGCACTTACAATAAAATTTCAATTAAAACATTGACATGTGAGGGAGTCTAACTCAAAACATCTAATTCTCAGCTTAAAAGTATTCAAAGGAACCAATTTACTAAGTTTCAAGTTATTTTGCAGCAAATTCCATGTAAAGGGAGCAGAGTAAGCAAAGGCCTTTTTACCCAGCACATAGGCTGCTATGACTAATACTTATAAATCCTGTCCCGCTGTTGTGGTATTGAAGGATGTGATCAATCTTAACACACACCAATCATTTTGTTATGATGAGAAAGCAGGTTTCTAATGGGAATAGCTAACATCTTGTTATCTTTAGGTAATCGAAAATTAGCTAGTTTTCTGAGAGAAATCCACCGTAAAAAGGTATCTGAAGGACACGACGTTCGGCTTCCGTAGTAGTCACATACAAACTTGATGATTTGGAAACTAAGTATTCTAAACAAAAAATTATAATTAGACTGACTAAATTATTTTTACTTTGTTTCCATCAAGACACATGAGCTACTTTGATGAGCTACGATCGGAGGGAAAAACAGCTGATCCCAGGCTGTTCTCTACATCCAGTCTGTTCCTCTGCTTGGTTTGGATATGTGTGTCACAGCTGAAGTTAAACTAAAAAAAAAAAACTTACTTTTTGGTTGAAAAAAAAGCTTGTTTTATTTTTTTAGTTGGTTCCTCAGAAAGCAAAACAGACGAGAGCCCTATTGTATTTTACTACCTAAGAAATAAAATATTTTTATGTACATCTTGCATTGAACTTGTGCACCAATAGGGGAACCCCAAGGTTGAGAATCACTGGTCTAACTGAACTCTTTAAATATTGAACCCCCCAACTAATACCTTGCCATTCCTTTGCCACCCCTGTTTTAAAAGTCTAGCTCTGCCAGTGATTGCTTTCTAAACCACCCAAAATTTGGACACATTGAAATATCAAATTTGAACAGTTTGCTTTTAACAATAAAATAATCTCATCTAATGCTAACAACCTTTATTCCAAACCAATGTGAGTCCTGACCCTAGAGTTGGCTGCTTTAAACTTTAATATGAATGAATAATTAAAGCTCTGCTAAGAAGACCATTAAGATGGCCAATAAAGATGAAGAGAACTGCCACATTAAATGCTGAAATTACAATTTAGACTGGGATTTGCCTAATTTGTTGAGTATCAAATTACAGTGATTCACTTCTTGGTCAGTAGGTTAAAAGCTATCAGTTCCACTAAGTAATGAAAGAGAAGGATCCTTAGAGCTTTAAACACAAAGTGCTTGGAAAGTTGCAGAACTACAAGCGCTTTTCAAACACACAGCTTTTAAATTTGTTTGCGCCAACAAGATTTTTTACATGTTCTCAAAACCAAGCATGTGAGGAATATATGGGTATTTTATTTGTACAGAAAAATTATGGATAAAATAGGTCTCGCCTTTCTAGGCTATCAAATATCAGTTTATTACAATGTAAATGGCAGGAAATAAATTAAATAGAGTCATCACTGAGGATTGATGCCTAATACCATTACACACAGCAGGAGTTGGAGGCAAATGACACAGTATAAAGAAAACAAGTAGAATTTGCGCTCTGGCTTAATGTGAGTGTTCTGTGTCATCATTTTTGCGAGCATTAATGACATTTGCCATCACTACTGGGCAAAAAAACTTCATTACACATGCATAAATGCATTAAGAGTAAAACTTGGGCCGCTGGGTAAACGAGGCTCTTCTTCGCCAACTAGAATCCATGATGAGTATTCTTAAACTCAAACACTTTTGCGTGATGCATTAAAGCAGGGGATAATATAGAAAAGTCCATTTAATTCAATTTTTTCGCTGTAGCCAAAAGTTTGTTTGTTTTTTATAGACATCTTTCTCTTTTATAATATTGAACATTTGATAAGAATAAATAGTTACATCTGACTAATATGAAACAAATCACTCAAGCATGCTGCGTATCAACTTTTGGGCCAGACCTTTACTGATGGCAACTGCTTGATTTGTGACAAACAAAGTTTAGTTTACTGACGGGTTCAGGTTCAGAGAGATTCTTAGGCATGGGTTGTTTAGGTAAAGGTCCTGATTTTGCCCTAATGTGCTTGCACTTTTGGAAAACATTGCTCTTGGAAGCCTTTTGATGCTACAGTTCCAGTTCCTGAAAGTTTATGGGCCTCCAATGTTAGGTTAGTTGTTAGGGTCTCTGGGGTTTGCTATTTTTCGGGTAAGTTTCCTGTTATAGAGAGGATCTTTGCTGGTGGCTGGGCCGACCTATAAGATGACTAGCTTATATATAGGGAGGTGAAGGATCATCTCTCTTCACCAGAGGATTACCCCTGATGTTATTCAAGCCAAAGACCTGAACCAGGAATACTGTTCTTGTAAATATAGGTCTTCTTTTTAATATATTATGTGGGCTCTGTTATTGTTCCACAGAACCAGTGAAACTCAGTTTGTCTCCGATCTTCATGGAAAAGGTCTCTGTCTTCATGACCTACCTGCCCGCTCTCCGGCACTCTCTCTTCTCTTACAAGTACCAACACTCTCAGTCTCACTTAGACTCTAATGACCTCTGGGTACAGTCTGCAAAGCCAGCTGAATCAAACCCTTACAGATCCATGCTACCTCCCCTTTATCAGTCAGTAATCAGTTGCTATCAACCAAGTCCTCCCTAATCAGTTTGTTGTCTCCCCTCAGACCAAGCAGAAAGTTCAACAATTCCCTGAAGGTCTCCTGGTAATTAGTTGCTGTTTGTAAATAAAACTTTAGAATTCACTGGTTCTCCATGCATGTTGATCCGAACACCCTCAAACCAACATGACATTTGGATTTTGTGTAATGCTTTCACACAAACATACACATCTGTATTTTAGAAAGGCAGTAACATGATTTTTAATACATTTTAAAAAGAAATATCATTATGTCTGTGACGATTACTGGTACAGTATACCCCAAAGCAGAGACAGATTCTAAAAGCAGTCTTAACAGTTTATTTACAAACAATTTGGAGCAGAGAGTGGTGGCAGGGAGCTGCTTAGCTTTATTAGATGGAATTAATCAGGACACCAAGGGGACCTGGACAGAAGAACAGGCAGGTTAGCACTGCAGATTAAAGTTGGTCCAGTCAAAGAATATAAAATCATGATGGAAGTCTAATGTAGCTCCAATGAACAGGACAGAATTGTAAGACAACCAGGCATCCAGCTGATGGAATGCAGGTGTCTCAGTTCACAGCCCCACGGTGCATCAAGCTACGCCCCCTGCCAAAACATTGCTCTGCTGAAAAAAAAAGGGAGAGAGAGACATAAACAAAACCACAATAAATCTGAAAAGTATGAAGAGGAAGTTTAATCCAGTTCAGCTGCACTTCAGGTTGGATTTTTCACCACTGTTCTCAGGGCCCGATATCCAGCAGGTTTTGGGTTTTGAGGCGATGCACAACACATGCGTATCTCTACACATAACAATTTCGTATCTCACCAGAGACTTGGGGAACTGATCACCAGATTTATGTGATCAAGTGGACATCAGAGGTTATGTTGGTTGGGGGGCAAACATAAAACTGTACTTGTTGCTCTAACAAGCTCAAACAAGAATGCAATATATTATATATTTATATTTTAATGTGCTTCTGAGCTCTGAACATGAGTAAGCACCCTGTTCATTTGCTTTACGCTATATAGGCTGCTTATGTTCAAGTCTATTTGACAAGCTGTATCTGCACAAAATGTGAATATTTTTATTGATTAGCTTATAGCATATGTTTTGACTTTGCTTTTATTCCTTTTCATGTTTTTTTTGTTCTTCTGAATTGTCTGCACTGCTGTTTGATGTAGCGGCTGTTGTTTTTAAGAGTGCATTATAAAGTTGTGGTAGCAGTAGACATTACTAGCAGCCTGTGCAGCCCCATTCACTCCAACACACAGTCTTTCTACAGAAATCATAGAATCCTATATTTTGCTAGACTGGATGCCACATTGAATCAGTGGTGTTTTGGCCTTTGACTTTTTGTTGCACACCAATTGTTAATGTTAACTAACAAATTCAAAAAGATGGTTTACAAGATGTTTCCGTGGCATATTAAATGGTAGCTCATGCTTAAGGCAAAGGAGAATTTAAACCGTGTCAATCCCATTAAGATGCATCTTCTAATTTGTAAGCCTGTCTGTCAAGACAGAACTTTACAAACTGTTGGCAAGGCTGAGATCAAAAACCCACAAATCAATCAACCATAAACAACACAACAAGATGAACTTGCGTCTGAAAACAACTGCAGCATAAAAAGGGATAATGAAAGTCAAGCAACCCGGCCAGTAATAGCATGAAGCTAATAAAAGAGATAAGCAATCAAATGGAAAGCTGAGTTGCCATAAAGGGACCAATATCAGTTATCATTCTCTCTGATGGCACATAAGGAAGGAAGGAGCTGGAGCATCCGGACAAAAAGACTAAAGTATTACCAAACTTTGAAATAGAAATTAATTAAAATCCCTAATTTTACAACAATAATTTTGGTTGATGTGGGGTACATGGAGTGGAAGGCTTATTTTTTTTCTGAATATCTTTTTTTCAGTGCTATTTTTTATGAAATGTACTATAGTCTGCTACCTTTCTGAGTATACTTTAACAGTACACTCAGACCAAAAAGCAAAGAGTAAGCAAACTGTCCAAACAAGAGTGGTCGGGGGAAGGCTGAGAGCTGTCGAGGGAGAGCATTGGCAGAAAGGTATGGAACAGGAGCTGTGTAGCTGCAATCTGCGTCATCCTCTTCACTCCATCAACTCCAATAAAGCCGCTCAGATGATGCATGAAAATCCATTTGCGGTACGA
Source organism: Cyprinodon diabolis (assembly GCA_030533445.1). Taxonomy (NCBI): domain Eukaryota; kingdom Metazoa; phylum Chordata; class Actinopteri; order Cyprinodontiformes; family Cyprinodontidae; genus Cyprinodon; species Cyprinodon diabolis. The sequence goes on from CM060075.1 coordinate 28,355,360, forward strand.
GCAGGAGGGAAGACTTCAGAAGAGAGACAGGAATAGATACAAAGGATGGATGATGGATCTCTGGTAGCAGATATGTGTGACCACAGCCAAGAGTACCACTGAACAAAGTCATATCATTAAATGAAGGCTGTTCACTTTAGGGTTTTCGGTGGTTGATCAATACGAGGCAGGTGTCAGGTCTGAACTGTCTTGATGACACTTTGTAAATATATACTTGTGTGCTAAAGGAATAAAGATAGGTTTTTAGGCTTTCAGTTCAATTGTTCATCTTTAGTGTCTGTGTGCTTTTTCTGCCTTTATTTTGACAATCCATCTACCTGGGGTTTTCTTTTTATGTAGCCAAAAGATAAGCATCCAAGATTTTAAGGCTTGCTATGCAACAATCTTTAATATGAGAAGCCATGCACTATGCTGTGACTTAGTAGAACCATGTCAAAAAGCAAAAAGCAAACACTGCATTGTTAGTTGATATTTAAAAATTTGTTGAAATTATGCTAGAGTTGCAAAATACAGTGGATCACAATAACAATATTTAAAACTTTCTGAAATGTACATTGGCAAGATACATTTTCAGGGCATTATATTAAGACCATTTTGGATCCATTATTTGTTTTTGCTATCCTTGCACACAATATGTAATTCTAGAAGACAGGATGCTAAGGTTTAAAAATATAATAATGAAATTGGAAAGATGAATATGACAGAAAAGAGTTATAAAAATGTAGCACACTCATTAACTATATAGTCTAGGGCGGAAACTGATGATTATCTAAATAATTAATTAATAAGACAATATTGATATGCAATGAGTGTAAAAGCAAAAATATTTCTTTTTAAATAAAACATTGACAAAGCAAATAATTGGTTTTGTCAGGTCAGCTGTGGCTACAATGTAGCGTGCCATCATCAATTGTTATGAATAACAATTGAATAACACTTTGGTCAAGTCTGATGACTTCAAGAAGCACTATACAAGTAAAGGCCTTTTGCCAATTTCTATTGCGATATACATGCATATTTATATTTCTAATATGGCACCTATTTGCCTTAATCAATTACAAAACCATTCACGCAGAAGAAATGCACCTATTTTGGATTTGGGGAAAAATGACTTATAAGCATGTCAGGTCATCAATAGAAGCAACTAGTAAGTGAATTTTAAAGCAGTTCTCAAAAACATATTTAGTGCAATAAGCAGTAGGTTGTGCACAGATCTTTCACAGTATTGCTACACACTGTTGAACAAATTGTTGTGAAATAAATATCATTTTCTTATTCTTTTCTTTTCTTCTGTCTTGAGAAAAAACTGCAGCGCTGTGTGCACTCCTCAGTTGTATGCACCTAATATAGGAAATGGCAAATCTCATTGGACACACTTCTTTAATACAGAAAGACTAAAATGAAGACTTATTAGTATGGATGGCCAAGAGTTGTAAAAAGATGAAACACAGCAGTGTTCCTTGCTGAAGTGAAATCTGCCTCTTAAGTGCTGCATGGTAGCTCTTTGGGCCTGATTGTCTGGGGAGACAGGTCAAAGACATTTTTAAGAACCCCTCGTATCTTTTTTTTTTTCTTGTTTAATGCAATTCATACACAAGATCATTAATACTACTAGGTTCAAATGTCTCTTGCTTACTTTTTGCTGCAAATTATGCCAAAGTTAGCATCTCCTTCAAAAACTTGAAATTAACAGCATGTTTAAGAGCAGTGACCTCAGCTTAGCAAGGCAGTACAAGGACAATTCAAAGGGCTAAAGATAGAAAACAAATAAAACCAGAATAGGATAAAAAAAAACATAAGAAAGGCAGATAGTAAAACAATAAAACAGTTGGACCACATCCTCAAACTAATAAAATCAGTGTGTGAGAAGAGGGGTACACCCAGGACGGTCCACCAATCCATCACAGGACCATAGAGGGACTCGCAGGACAAACAACCTCACACTCACTCCTAAGGGCAATTTGAAATGTCTGATAATAAAAAATCCTCATAGTAATAAATTATTTTATTTAACAAAATATAAAGCTTGTTACCAGATATAAGAAATACAAAAAGTGTGTATATCTATATATATATATATAGATATATATATATATATCTATACATATATATATAGATATAGATGCTCAAGAAGAGATGGACCTCTCTGCAGTCTCTCCCATGGGGACCGGCCTCTCCCTGGCCTGTCAGCGGTCTCCATTATGCCTCAGACCAGTGTTTGGAAAAGGCATGAAGAAGAAAGTGCAGGAAAGAATAGAATGAATATATTTATAGTGTGAAATTTTAGGGGGAAAAAAAAACAAGAATGGCTTTTAAAGTTACCACACGAATGTGCAAAAGCACAATGTCCTTTTAATGGCAGTAATTTATTTTAATGCATGATTAACGCACATGCTTTCTTCTTTGTGTAACTCTTCTACTTTCCTAAAAAGCTTGTAGACATGTCCACTCTGTCCGCCTCCACTCCACCTCTTCTATTCAGCAAGCTCTGAGCAGCTGTGCAACTAGAGCTGCTCTGAGCACAGAAAGGAGAGATACAGGATGAAACTTTAGATTTTCCAACTGTAGACAGAAGACTGTAAGAGAGCATCGTTGTACATGCAGTTATTTACTATCAAAGCAGACATAAACTGCTTTAAACAAACAAAAAACATGAAAATGATAAATGGAGAAGCAACAAAGTCTTAAGAAATGTCACCAGATTCATCCTATTTTTATTGCCCTAATTAAAAATGATTTAGTTTGAACAGCAGCTTTTGTTAATATATTTAAGTTTGAGAATATCTGGTTTCGATAAGAGCTAATGTTTCTTTCCATTAAATTAAGAAAGCAAATTTTTTCCTTTTTTCAGCTTTACAATAATATTGTCAAATTGAGCTAAGTCTTTCTGACCCACATGCAGAATTAGGCACAGAAACCAAGTAAAGTTTGGAATTTTATTTACAAACTCAGCAAGGTAGTTTACAGAATGAAAAGGGAGTACCTGGGGGTAAAACAGCCAATGGCTGTGTAGGAGGGTGAAGGCTTTTGCTGGAGGAGGCGAACATCCATTGGATCAGAGAGCAGTTTCTGAGGCGGTGGAGAGCAAGCAGACAGAAAGACTCTGAGGGGAGTGAATCAGAACTGCAGGGAGGAGGAGCATGTATCGGAGGCCAGCAGCGATTGCGCTCAGTTCTGAGAAGTTAATGCGGTGAGCTCTATTCCAGCCAGTATTATGGGACCAACATGCAAGGAAGAGATGTCTGCAGCTCATTAAATCCCAAACAAGTAGATGGGCAGATTGACATCAGGTGCATCTGACAGCGAGACATGCCCACCTGCTGTGTTCCAAGGGGAGAAAACCATGCTCCACACAGTGGTGTTTGACTTAATAAAGCACACTTTCCTATATTTGTGTTCTTTTATAAAAATATTTAAGTGGACTTCAGTGTGCCTTTAAAGTCTGGCTACGGCACTGCCTCCAGCTGACTACTCCTCAAAGGAATCCCAATTTGGTCTCTCTAGTTGATCCCAAGGAATCCGCTAGAGAGGAGCAATTGTTGCTGTCTAGAGGCTTTCTTTTTTTTTTTTTTAACAGTGTCCTGTCTGGCGATGTGGCAATAAAAATAACTGTCTTGATGCCAAAAAGAGCCCGACAAATTTTACTTTCACAAGTGGAGCAGCACGGCTATCGCCATAGTGTTCCGCTTGATTTATGCATATAAATAATTTTATTATAACTATGCAGGGCGTTTTACAGATTATTATGGACACTACAATGTAGGAAGAACAGGAAAGGAAAATAGAAAAAAAGGAGAAAAGATGAAAGAAAGAGGAGATAAAAAGGAGAAAAAAAAAATTCAGACTGCTTCATCACATGCAAAGAGATGTAAAAAGAACAGCACAACCAACGGACATGGTATGAGCCAGCAGCCTGCCACCCCGAAGTGAATCCGGCCAGGGGCCCCAGGGATCCAAGGCCCCAGGGGCACCCCAACCCCCGGTGGGAGCCCCAGCCAGACCCCCGTCGGCAAGGCCCCGCGGAGAAGCCGCCAGGAATGAGCCAGTAGCCGCCCGGCAAGCCCAGGCGCCAGCCAGCGGAGTGAGAGCAGGACGGGGGAAATGGGCTACACACTTGGCAGAGACTTGATATGTGCTTGAGAGGGAGCAGTTCAGACCCCAGCCTGGGAAAAAAAAAAACAGCAAAAAAAACATAGTCTCAATCACGCCTTCCCACCCTAGTGCCCCCACTCACGATCCACTCACGATCCACTCACTCATGATCCAAAAAAAAAAAAAACGTGAATAAGTGAACCTAAAATCCGAATGGGGGGAGGGGAGCGGTAACGCTGCCACACTAACCCATCTCGTTCCTGCTTCAGGCCCACCCCCCGCCAAGATCGGGGCCCAAATGCCCTGCACAGGCCACCCAACCAGACCAACAACAGGGTTCTACAGAACAAGGGAGAAATTTAGCATTGGAGGGACAAGGGGTCCCTCTCCCCAAGGTTTAGTTTAAAAACAGATTATTGAGACCTAATAATAATAATAATGAATTTTATTTGTAACGCACTTTACATTTGACTTCAAATCTCAAAGTGCTACATTTAAAAAAAAAGGGAAAATTAAAACAAGGTTAAAAGACAGTAACATTAAAAACAGAGTAAAAAGACAATCCTTAAAATCAATATATTCAAAGGCATACGTAGCCTATTAAAAAAAATCTAAAATCAACAATTGTAGGCATTTCTAAAAAGGAAAGTTTTCAGTCCATTCTTAAAACAATCCACCGTCTGTGGGGCCCTAAGGTGGTCTGGGAGGGCATTCCACAGACGGGGAGCTGCGGCTTCGAAGGCCCTGTCGCCCATTGTTTTTAGCCATGTCCTGGGTGGGGCCAGACGGTGCTGTTGGCCTGACCGGGTCCGGGAAGAGGTGTGTGGTGTGAGCAGTTCAGTGAGATAGGTGGGGGCCGCACCGTGCACACAGTGATGGGTGTGCAGAAGAATCTTGTACTCTATACGGTCGTGAATAGGGAGCCAGTGCAAAGTGTGAAGGATAGGAGTGATGTGCTGGTGTTTCCTCACCCTCATCAGGACCCTGGCAGCGCTGTTCTGTACGTACTGGAGCTTCTGAAGGCTCCTGCCAGAGATCCCGATGAGGAGAGCGTTGCAGTAATCCAGCCTGGAGGAGACGAAGGCGTGGACGAGGTTCTCTGCAGCAGGGAGGGCTGGAGTTTGGAAATATTACGGAGGTGAAAGAAGGAAGTTTTGCAGATAGAGGTGACATGATTGTCAAAGGAGAGGTGGGGGTCAAGCTTGACCCCAAGGCTTGTAACAGAGGGAGACAGGGGAATGGTATGACCACAGAATGAAACAGAGGTGAGAGGAAAGGAACAAAGTTGATGAGGAGTACCAGTTTGGATGGCCTCTGTTTTTGAGGCATTAAGCTGCAGGAAGATTTGACTCATCCATGCCTTTATATCCTCCAGGCAGGAGCTGAGGCGGGTGACAGAGGTGGCGGGGGAGGTGGGGGGAGTCATTTTAATGTAAAGTTGTGTGTCGTCAGCATAGCAATGGAATGCTAAAGACCTAATGCCGGTCCACAAGAAAATATAGGTTTCCTGGATAGGAGGAGCTCAAAGGGTACAGAAGGAAAAGGGGTTCAAAACAAGGTACAGATCAGAGATGAGCTGATATAAAAAAGAGTCTGACCAGAGTATGCTTGAGAGTGAGTATGATGGTAAAGATCAGAGTAAGCAGACAGATCATTCAGTAATGAAAGAGATTTCCAGGTTGTTGGTTAATCAGATCAGCAATCCCTCTCAATCCCTTGCTGGCATGACTAGGCATGGACTTGACCTTTACTACTTACTCTTTCCACTTAGTTGGAGAAGGGGGCCATCCTGGTAGACCCCCAAGTCTCAGATCTTACCAGGAAAGAATTCTTGAACCAAATTCATCCACATGTTTGTTGTGTCCTCTAGATTACTTTTGGCATATTGGGGATGAGATTTTCAACAAATACTTTATTTTATCTACTTTTCCTTGTAGGCCGGATTTGTGAAGTTCACAATTGTTGAACAGTCAGACTATTCTCCCTCCTGAGATGTGGACCCTTGCAACTCCTCCAGAGTTAATGGACCTCTTGGCTGTCCTTTGCACAGGCTGTAAGCTTAAATTGTTTGTGATGTCTTAAAAAGTCTGTAGTCGTACTGTACTCGTCCATTTTACGATTATGGATTCCACAAAGCTCTTTGAAATATCCAATGCTTGGGGTGTTATGTTATAACCTAACCTTACTTTATTTTTTTAATAACTGAGCTTTAGCTGCCTGCTGTATCCCTTGGTTTTCATCATAGTGTTTGTTCCTGAATGTTCCCATTCAACCTTTTTAAGAACCGTTGCAATAAAACTGGGATGTGAAAGCAACTTATCTCACTGGATTTTATTTATGGATATCAGAGCAAAGGGTTGATGATTTTAAATGCATCTGAGATTTTCCATTTTAAAGTTAAAGAAAAGTCTCTGTCTAAACCTGTTTTGTGTGTGATACGTTTTATACTCTCACCAACGGTCATTATATAAATGTCTCAGAAAGTGTGAAAGTGCACACACACAAGTGTTTGTTTATCAAAGCTGGCCAAAGTGGTATCCTGCCTCTATGTGTCAAAGTCCATTTATCTTGCTGAACAAGGTGGCAGGAGCTGACCGGGATTAAAGAACTGGGTCTCTGGCGGACTCTCACCTTCAGCACTCTCTTAAACCGGAATGAGAGTGCTCCATCATGCTGCGGAACTTGTGACATCTGCTGGCCAACCAGGTGGAAAGAGCAATGGGGTGTCATGCTCTCCACAACTACCTTCCTTTCTTGGTAAGACAAGGCCTGCTTTGGTTTCAATTCTCACATCAGCTTCAGTGAAGAGGCATCTCAGTGACTGGTCATGATCAAGGTCATTACTGCAACCCACACTTCTGCTTTTTGTTTTACCACAATGCCAAATATATATTGCTTTTATAAACCCAACATGTCACTACTGACTGGTTTAGCTTTACAAAAATAAATGCAAAATAAACAGCAGAGTGTGGTTTGACCTTCTGTCCTTTAACTTGTTTTCCAAAAAGAAAATACTTTGGTTGTTTGCAACACATTCATTCTCATTAAGGACTGTGGGCATCCCGAGATGACAACATGCATTTTAATTTAATCTAATTACCTGAAAAGCAGGACTCTATCCATAACTGTCATTTTTTAATCATGGGGTCCCATTACAAGAGCAAAAGTAAATAGAAAATATGTGTAACTGGTATACTATCACTGAAAAACAACCTACTGAGGAAATGTATTTGTTCTTTTTCTTCTTTCACATTCATTGCATTAAAAAAAATCTTACAATCAGGAGTGATTGTCAGTAGCATGAAAATATGCACTTAAAATGGAAAAAAAATGATGTGTGGAATAAATGTTCTTTCACGTCTGGCCTCAAACAGTCATGCTGAAAATCTAAGGCAAATTTTCATTTTACGGCCTGTCAGCTCCCTGATACAGAGCAAATGAATGCGGCAGCAAACAAATCTATCAAATCCTAAATCAAAACAACTCTCCTCTCACTCTCTCTCTCTCTATGTAACTTCAGGACGTCGTCATACCGGAAAAGACAGGCAGGGGAGCAGTTAAGGAAACAGTTAAAGAATGACAAACAAAAGGAAACAAGGTAACTTCACCAAAAAAGTACCTTGACTTAATTTATTTTTATTCCAGGTCACATATTTAGGCAAATATAGTAAAAAGAAACCAGTAAAAAAAGAACAATAAATGATTAGATGTAATTAGACAATCACCAGTGTGACATCCTGAAACGAATACAAGTCAAAAACATATGAGAAGCGTATGTAACTCAGATCAGCTCATGATATTCATGGGCAGAAAATTGTGCAATCGGAAGCTGAATTTGAATTACCCTGACTGGATCTGCCTCCATGTAATTTGAAATTACATGCATTAAAAATATAAAATTTTATTTCACTAAATAGAATCTGAATTTAATGGTTTAAAACTTAATTCCCTCCATAAATTTGTTGGATTACTCTATGGCTTAAGGACCAAGTTTTCTTGACACAAAGAGCCTGCATGTTTAACTTGGAAGTAATCTAAAGACCTGAAAATTCACAAAGTTTTCAAAGTATTTAATTTTCTTTTTTTATTTCACCTTTATTTATACAGGTTGTCTTACTGATATGTTCAATTACTGTACAAGAGAGATCTGTTTTGATAAAAACAAACAGAATTACAAAAACAGCAATAAAACAAGAAATGAAAAGTAAAAAGATAATGTGTATGTATATATATATATATATATATATATATATATATATATATATATATATATATATATATATATATATATATATATATATATATATATTTTAACTGGCTCACAAACACAATAAGACAGTCTTTTTTTTCAAGTGTGAATTGGGTAAGAGAAGAGGTAAATAAACTCTCCACAGCTTTGCAACAAATACAGGAAATAATAAACTAATAGCAGCCTTAAAGTAGTCAAATACTTTGTTACTGTACTTAAGTCCACTTTTTAGGTATCTATACTTTACTACATTACTTATTTTTCTTACTACTTCTGACTTCTACTCGTTACATTTTCACACAAGTATCTGTACTTTCTATTCCTTACATTTTAAAACAAACATTACTCATTACTCTTGGCTTCAGTTTAATGTTTATAAATATTTATTTCACGCCATGTGCGCCATCCAATGCAGAAAGGGATTTTAGAAACAGTTACTATAGGCTTCTTGCTTCTCTGATGACTGCTTCCATTTCCCACCCTGTAAGGTTATGTAGATTATCATATTTTTTAAAGTTTTACAGATTCATATGTGTAGAAATTATAAAAACATTGTATAATTTTCCTCTCCCTAATATAAATTGAATATTTTGTACTTGCATTTCACATTGAACCCTAATGTAAAGTATAAAAGCTATGTGGATATAACCCTCAATTATATGAAAACAAATTTGACACACCTAACACCTGTCCTGAAAAGAAAAAATAGGACACCTCAAAGATGGATGCAAATACATTTGTTCTAGCTGTCAACCAAGGTGAATGGCAGCCTAAAGCAACAGCTGAGGACAATTTTTGGATTTTCTGTGGCTCCACATTAAAAGTAGTTACAAGCCTAAGCATATGGTTAAAAAATACTTGATGATAGATCTCAGCAAAGAAGAAACATTGCCAATGTTGGGTTTATAATGTGGTTAGAACATTTCTATGGGCTTCCACTGAGATCCTCCTCACTGCCAAAGAAAATAAACAATTGTTTTTTGGGGTTTTTTTTTAGACTGACAAAACAAAGACTCTTTAAGATCCTCTGATGCGTGAAGACGGCAAATTAAAATACAGGTTAGAGGAGCGACAAGTGCATTGACATATACCACAGGGCAGCATCAGTGCAGTTCAATGCTCCTCAGGAGGCTGAAAATGTCAATTTCATGCCATATAGACTTTGATTAAAGGGCCTAATGGATACCTGTCTGAAAACATGACAGGTTAATCAGTTGCTTTTTGTCTATTTCTGCTCCAGTGTTCCCTGCCTTCGACATGAATGGCGACGAGAGGAGTGGAAAAGACTCGCTCAAGATGAGACATTAGACCTTTTATTAGAAGCCCGCCTATTGAGGAACAGTGTCTACCTCAGTGATTTCTCTAAATGCATGCTGTACAAAGATGCTCTGGAAAACATATTATGCTTGTTCTTAGTCCTCCAAGCGTAAGAGCAGAATCGGACCTTTAATTTCAGACTATACAGGTGTATTAAATGTTGGAGGAACAGTTCAGTTCTGCTAGATATTAAACCCAAAATATGCTCAGGCTTTCCATGTATGTCTTTTATTATATGACTTATAGATGGACATTTTTATTGCCATCACCGATGAGGAGCTACTAAAATTAGACTCTCTTCATCTGAGTTTTATTTCACCAGCTTGTCACTTTACTTAAAATGATGAGTTTGGAGAAATTAATACACTGCTGGGTTACTTTCAGAAGGCTGGGAGTACTGTGAGTGGAAGAAATGCAATCAGTCATCAATGGACATAAATTTCATTGCAGAGCCAAGACTAAATGCAGGATTTGCTGATGTGGTGAAATAGTTCGACTGACGGAGCTGGCTGCTTTTAGTGTCACTTTTTGCTAAATGAGTTTCTCCATTAGGTAAAACTTCCCTGCTGGTAAAAAAATAATAAAAAAACTTTAGAAGGGATGTGGATAAGTGTTATTAGGAATTTTCACAATATACTTTCATTATTTAAAGATTTTAACACGCCGCAACATAAAACGTCAATGTATCATACTGGAATGTTATGTGAGTCAAAGCAAATGTGCATACAAATTCACCTTAAAGATTTTTACTTATTAGAGACAAAAAAGAAAACTTTCCAAATTTCCAATAGGCTAATTAACACATAAAAAATAAACGTGTGATAAACTCATTATAGAATTTTTTTTTTAAATATTTCAAGAATGTCTCAAACTAAGTTTCTTGGTGTTATAAAAGATGACAAAAAACCTGTCAAAGATGGCTGCAAATTGGACTTTATTTAGCCTTATCTGTATCTTTTGTCGTGGAAAAAAGGTATTCAACTATTCACCCCAGTAAAATAAACAGATAGCGATGGATATCATTCCGTCTGCATTTTATTTATCTTTGCAAAGAGAGAACAACACATTATACAGCCCTTATTACATCAGGGTAATCACCCCTGTTCTGACTAGCCAGCACACTTGTCGATTTAGCCAGCATATGCCTGATGTCCAAAAATCTCCTAAAACGCTGGCATACACTGAACTTTCTATGTTTTTTTTTCAATTTTGGGCGTATACATAGCGTATTCATAACGAGTCCAGAACTTATGTCCAACGACAGCCTAGCTTATGCATAACGCACAGCAGTGTAATGCGCATGATATGATGCACAAGCATCATTTCATGGGCATTATGAAGCATCAGTTAAAGCTGCTCGACTCAGACGCATTGCTGCTCCTAACGGAAGGAAAATGTGTTTCAATTGTAAAATGTCAAAAACTGGTAGAGAGTTATTCACAAGAACCTGCAGCTCTAACTGAGATGGTTCCACAGTGTCTGGTTTATATTTGTCTGAATATTTGAAAAGCATAGATAATTTTCCATTTGCTTTACGATTAAGCGTGTGCTGACCAGTGTTGGGCACGTTACTTTGAAAAAGTAATTAGTTATAGTTACTAGTTACTTCTCCCAAAAAGTAACTGAGTTACTAACTGAGTTACTCCACAATAAAAGTAACTAGTTACTAGTAAAAGTAACTATTGTGTTACTTTTGCGTTTCTCGCCCCCGTAACCCTCACCACCCAGCCCCCACCTTCTCGCGGTGTGTTTCCAAAGCCAGCTGAATAGAGTGGATGACAAAGACAAGAACCTGCAGAGAGTTTAGCATTGATTGCAACTCAACGTAAATGACATCAGGGGGGAACGCTATGTGAAGTTTTTTAACAGGGCATTCAGATCTGGTGAAATTAATAACTGGGGATGTCTAATTCTGAAAACCTGTGTGTTTGGGTTGTTATAGATACTGCAACATCTATCTATCCATCTATCTATCTAGATGTATACTCTGCGTGTGACATAAAATATGGATCTCCATCCCTGCCACAAAGGCCATTAAATAATGTTTAAAATAAAAAATACAGTAGGTTGAAAAGGCAGAGTATCCATCCATCCATCCATCCATCCATCCATCCAGATTTCTCCCTTTCATTTGATGGTTCACGCTCTCCATAGTTCTCCTGTGGCGCGAGCACAGGGCGACTGTTGCGCGCCTTTAGCGAACATGCACGTTTCCTGTCGCTTGCGCAGTGACTCGTACCGCCTGCGCTGTGCGGAGATGCAGAGAAAACCGTATGTGATGGGGAAACGCAGCTCGACGTAACACCGGTATTTCCATCAGGAAAAAGCTGTTTTGCTGCTGGAGTCATCCTCACTCTCCATCTCTCTGTGTGTGCTGTACGTTAACACCCGCCAGCGGAAACACCCACCTACCCAACTGACAGACGGAATCTCACTATACATCAGCCATTCTCATCCTCCCCTCTCTCATGACAAGGCGCGCACCTCTGGATGACCTAAAAAATAATCTTTAATATCTCTTAAACAAAAGTAGCACAAACAATATTTTTTTTCTGCACAAATCTGCACTAACGTTGCACTAACCATTCAGTCTATTTGCAGAGTTTTTTGACGTGGTTGGGGTGTCAGCCTCACGCAGCTGTGCACGAGTCCTATCATGAAAAAAGGTTCATTGTGCGACCTGAGTAACGCGCAGTAACGAGGTGTCTGCAATGGTAACTCCGTTATAGTTACAGTCAAAGTAATTAGTTAGATTACTCGTTACTAAAACAAGGTAACGGCGTTAGTAACGCTACGTTACTTTCAACGCCGTTAGTCCCATCACTGGTGCTGACACATTTGCTGGATACTACTTACAATCTTTACTTTCTTCTGTGTCGTTTTACTACATACCTTCATATCAGGCATTTCTTATCGAGTTTGAATGTACATACACTCACCGGCCACTTTATTAGGTACACCTGTCCAACTGCTCGTTAACACTTAATTTCTAAGCAGCCAATCACATGGTGGCAACTCAGTGCATTAAGCATTTAGACATGGTCAAGACAATCTCCTGCAGTTCAAACCGAGCATCCGTATGGGGAAGAAAGGTGATTTGAGTGACTTTGAACGTGGCATGATTGTTGGTGCCAGAAGGGCTGGTCTGAGTATTTCAGAAACTGCTGATCTACTGGGATTTTCTCGCACAACCATCTCTAGGGTTTACAAAGAGTGGTCCGAAAAAGAAAAAACATCCAGTGAGCGGCAGTTCTGTGGGCAGGAATGCCTTGTTGATGCCAGAGGTCAGAGGAGAATGGCCAGACTGGTTCGAGCTGATAGAAGGGCAACAGTGACTCAAATAACCACCCGTTACAACCAAGGTGGGCAGAAGAGCATCTCTGAACGCACAGTACGTCGAACTTTGAGGCAGATGGGCTACAGCAGCAGAAGACCACACCGGGTGCCGCTCCTTTCAGCTAAGAACAGGAAACTGAGGCTACAATTTGCACAAGCTCATCGAAATTGGACAATAGAAGATTGGAAAAACATTGCCTGGTCTGATGAGTCTCAATTTCTGCTGCGACATTCGGATGGTAGGGTCAGAATTTGGCGTCTACAACATGAAAGCATGGATCCATCCTGCCTTGTATCAACGGTTCAGGCTAGTGGTGGTGGTGTCATGGTGTGGGGAGTATTTTCTTGGGACTCTTTGGGCCCCTTGGTACCAATTGAGCATCGTTGCAATGCCACAGCCTACCTGAGTATTGTTGCTGACCATGTCCATCCCTTTATGACCACAATGTACCCAACTTCTGATGGCTACTTTCAGCAGGATAATGTGCCATGTCATAAAGCTGGAATCATCTCAGACTGGTTTCTTGAACATGACAATGAGTTCACTGTACTCAAATGGCCTCCACAGTCACCAGATCTCAATCCAATAGAGCATCTTTGGGATGTGGTGGAATGGGAGATTCGCATCATGGATGTGCAGCTGACAAATCTGCGGCAACTGTGTGATGCCATCATGTCAATATGGACCAAACTCCCTAAGGAATGCTTCCAGCACCTTGTTGAATCTATGCCACGAAGAATTGAGGCAGTTCTGAAGGCAAAAGGGGGTCCAACCCGTTACTACCATAGGGTACCTAATAAAGTGGCCGGTGAGTGTATATTTTATTTATGCACCTCAGCTGTACAGATCAATGCTTGCTGACAAGACAATGAACAATAGCCATTATGTCTTCTTGCTACTGCTTTTTTTCACTGTCTCATCACCGTAACTCTTCTGCAAGTCCCAACCATATCAATCCCCCAATACCATGCAAACACGCGCTTTAATCATTTAGATTTCCATTATCACTGCATCCCCTTCTCATTATTCAAACTACTTCTCCTCACTAGTGAGCCATGAACCAAAATTAATTCACTGCCTTGTCTTCAACAGAAGATTTCTATCTTTCTCCCCCCCACAGAAAGGTAGAATTTGACATTCTACTTCTTCTACAGTCAAGACTGATTAAGAATATTTGGTAAAACATGTTTAAAAATGTAAAAGACATTACATATAGTAAATTGGAGGAATATTGGAAAGAGATGTAAAAACAGACTTTGAGATTTCATTCAGAAAAGTGTGACTAAGAAGTTTCCATTCACACCACTGCTTATAGTGGCTTTGAACAGTGTGCGACTATGCTAAGCTTGTTCTTTTCTCCCTTTGTCACTGCACATCTCATCCTCGAATACCCTCTTGCTTCAGTACACCTCACGTCTAAGGGGAAAAACAAACAAGTGATGTCATTCCCGTCTTATTTGCCGAGAAGCCCACTACTCAAGTCTTGACACCTGCATAATGAGAAGTAGATGTACATTCAGGCCTGCTAACGATGAGAGCTTTATTAAACAATCTACAACAGTTTGGAGTTTAGAGCAAAAGGAAAGATGCACAGGCAGAAAACCAGGGGAGATTTTCTCAATGAAAAAAAAAATAATCAGTGCCTGGTAGAAGTATTAAAGCAATTAATACTACTTTACACATTAATAGACAAAACATGCTGTCCATCTTTACTGAAAATAAGGTAGCCTAAGATATCTAGCTGGAGTTAGATCTGGACTCTGAGTGAACCATTTTAAAACATGCATGCTTCATCTAAATTATTGCAGGTATTATACTTAAACCTATGGCCGCACTCTATTAAAGTTGGTATCTCCTTTTGTATGCACTTTTCCTCCAAATTTGGCAGAGTCGGATGATGCACCTGTAGATTGAGCTATACACACTGTTTTAGCTGGAATACCCTCTACTTATTTTTATTTGTGCCTTTGTGGATGGGAAAGATGTTTGCACGTTCCTCCCAACCAGATTTGGCAAGTGTTTGATTTATCAGTTAAACCCTGTAGTTGTGAAACAAATCAAGAAGCTGCAGAGGGGTCCGATTGTTAAAAGCATGTTTCCTTTAGTAACTCTCACGAACGATCATGTGAAAATTTGGGCCTTACTGCTCTAAAACTTGACAAAAAAGTCTTCAGTGGAGATTAAAAGCTGGTATTTGGAAGCCTGGAGTCATGGCTGCTCTCAACTGTAAATGGAAAGAAATACTTTGATCCAAAGTGAACCAGGAAAACATTGCTGGAATTTCCTCGGATGAGGTACATTTACATAAAACACACATGTGCACTCAGGATACATCACAGCTGCCACTGCTGCTGTGATTGGCTAAAATCCTGACATGGCAGGCAGGTATCCATTATTTATCCAATCAGCTAAAATAGTTTGAATTTAATGTCGCCCTTTTTTGTGAACTTTCCACAAAAGGAAGATGGATAGTGTGTAGAATTCAAATTGAACTATACGTTTTGTATCAATCTGGCTTATGCCAGGATAAGCTGTGTTTGTTTGTGCACACTTTTGCCTGAATTCAGTTAGTTTCTTTGGTCTCCTTTTATGAGTTAAGTATTTTGTGATTTCAGTTTTGGGGTTAAATGAAAAACTCTGCTTTCCTAATAATTCCTGTAAAAAAATACTTGCTCCACAGTGGGATTTTTTTTTTTTGTATTGACATGTTTGGCTTTCATATAAGAGAGATACTTTTTTGACTGTTTTGAAATAAAAAAAAAATAAATCAGAAAGGCATCAATCTACTATGACATTTCAGCAGAAGTTTTTTTGAAGAGGTTTCCTATATATTTAGATATATAACTAGAAACAAATCAGCTACAGTAATTGTTCTACTGAAAAAAATTAGACTAAATATAATTTATGTCATAGAAAGTAAGACTAATAATACAGTTTTTTAACAAAACAAATACATTGCCACACACTTAAATACAATTGGGAACATCATACATACTCAACATGTTTTAAATGTTTGTTTTTTTAAGAAAAGAAATAACAACCAAGCAGCTTAAAAAAAAATAACAAAAAACATAGGAATTTTTTTGTTATCTCTGATATAAACCTGTGTTGACATGTTGAGTATTTAAATCAACACTTTCAAGCTCCACTTAAACAAAATCATACCCATGACTCTAAAATTTACACAACACATTTTTTCTTTGGGAATTTATTTAATTATTGTGGCACTTTCTGAGAGTATAAAACCTGGAATGGGAAATGTCAGGAAGCTCAGCATTTATGCTTTCTAGTTAAACCCCAAAAAAAGAAAAATTAATTGGGAAACTCTGGTCTAGGGTGGTTTTGACTTTGATCAATGACTAGCAAAACTCATTACCAGCGTGGGCCAGTGCGTGAGGCGTACCCTAATTGTGTGGCAGTCTGTAATTCTGTGCTGTAATTGACAGCTGGATGAAGCAGGTGTGCCCGGTGACAAGGCGGCACAACAAGGGAGAGAGAGGAGAAAGGGACAGAGATCAAAAGGCAGGCAAGGAAACTGGGGTGATAATGGATTAACAATTCAGATTGCAAAAGGGACAAAACTTATTTACATAAACACTTAAGAGGCCTCTGCTATTTTTTTTAGATGTCTGTGTAAGTCCTATTTTTGAAACTCATAGACAAAAATCTGGCTGAGTGAAACATCTATGATTGCGAGCACTATATGTAGGGACAGATACCCTTAAATTATGCAAAAGTTAGTTTCTTCTTTACCAATGAATGATTCCTAAAGTTAGCATAGACTTTGAAGATTTCTTCTGATACCAAACCAAGTGGCCAGCCAGACTTCATCACGTGGAGTATAATTCTGGTAAAACGATGTTGACTCACAGGGCAGGAGGCGGGACTTTGCAATACGTCATTTTCAGTGCCTCTCTGCTAGCATAAAAGCAAGATAATAATCACAATGGAGCAATTCTGTAATGATCCCCTTTCTAATGTTGTAAGTGAGATTGATCTAACTTTTAAAACCTCAACAACAGACAGGAAGTAAAAAATACATAATCGCTTTTCTAGGCTTGACATACCTCATGGAATACAAAATTACGAAAACAGAGCTTGTCGTTTTGAGTTTTTGCATCACATCTGATTGGTTCTAAGATTGGGCGATGTTAATAAAATGTAATATCGCAATATCTTTGGGCTATATCACGATACACGATATGTATCACAATATGATCAAATAACCTTGAAAAACAAATGTTTTTAGTTACATAGTGCATAAAGTTGTCTAGTATATGTCAAATTAACATGTCATTTTTTGTTTGAAAAATTGTAAATTAAAAATATATTCAAAATCTTTTATTTGAACAATTTTAACCATCAGCTGCACATAGAAGTTTTTCACAAACTACAATATTGCAAGATTAGAGCTCTTTCATGGATTTAGCCATGCTTAACTTGTTTTGGGCAGAGCGCCAGAGGCCCTCTAAAGATACTAAAGAAGCAAAAGTATTAAAAGTTCTTAAGCTAGGCCTTTTAATAAAAATGCTTCTGCCGGAAAGTGTTAGGAGATCATTTTCATGATCATTTCATTTCTGATTTCTGAGGTAGTGAAATAAAATAGGGCTCTTATCAGTTTGCTTTCTGATGATCCAACTGAAAAATTAAACAAGCTTTTATCAACCAAAAATTAAGTTTTTCTTATATATTTGAGTTCATCTTGTTTTATACATTGAGTTATAGGAGCTCATCAAAGCAGCTCAGTGTAATGATGTCGGCACTGATGCTGGGCTGATCATTCATTCCATAACCTGCTCAGCTCCACTTGTTCCAGAATCAGCTCTCCCCCGTTTCCTTCACTATATAATCACCATCAGACCATTCATTGGGGCCAGGTTATCTCGTGCCAACCCAGTAAGAATAATCCAGCATCTCCGTTGAATTATCTGTTGCCTGTCCGTTTACTGACCTGTTCTGTCTCCTCATACCAAGCCTGCCTGATACCGTTCTGACCCTGCCTGCCTGGATATCCCTTCTGTTCTGCCTCTGGATCCCTGAATCTGTCTGGCCCGGACTGCCTGCTTTCCTCTCTCTGGATCAGACACATGGAGAAGCCCCGCATAAACTGTCTGCCTTCCTCCCCTGGATCACAAACTGGTAAAGCCTTACCCAATCTGCCCGCCTGTCTGTCTGCAGCCTCTCTGCTCTACTCAGACTCATCCTCTCTCTCCAAACATGCTCCTGAATAGATTTTGTTTAAACGTCACTGACCTGTCTTAGTTTTATTTGGGGTGAGCTTCTGTTCTTCACACTTAGGTGTTTCAATGAAAACAAAGTCAAACTAATTAAGTCACTCTGACTATAATTTTTGTTCTGTATTTTGTTCCCAATTCATCAAGTTTAAATATGATTATAGGGGAATTACTCAGAGGAGCTTTTATTAATACAGATATAAAATATAGTTTTATTTTCAATTTATTCTGATTCCTTACTATCTTCTAGGCAACATACTTATGTTGATTTTGTTATTTGAGATGGAAGGAATAAATTCATAAAAATGAAATGTTCAAATTAAAAGATTAAGTAAAATAGTCTTTATTTCAGTTATTGTATATCTACTTTTAAACAATCATCAATACTTTTTTTTTTTTTTTACGGCGCTAGTGGCTCGTTTTTCTGACAGCAGGCTGACAGGAAAGGGGGTATGAGAGAGGGGGGGGGGACATGCTGCTAAAAACCACAGGTCGGATTTGAACCCGGATTGGCCGCGTTGAGGACTAAGGTACTAAGGTCCGTACATGGGTACATGCTCATTAACCACAGTGACACCTGCATGCCCATTCATCAATACTTTTGACTGAAAGGGGAACTCATGTTAAGACAAAATGCCCAAAGGGGTACACAAGTCAAAAAAAAGTTCTCTCTCCCTCTCTGTGTCGCCTTTCCACTTCCCTTCCCTTTACCACGTTCTAAGCAAGTTCATTGCTTCTTATCCTAACTTGCACCACAGGCTAGCTACACACATCACAGCAGCTGGCACCAGACACATTTCACACACACTGCTGTCCGTGTGGTGGATATGGACTGTTGGGGTCCAATCGTCTTTCCCTTCCCACATCCTACTGGACTCACATGCTATTGTCTCTCTGATGGACATGCCACCACTGCAACGGCAGCCTTAAAAAAAAAAAGAAAGATGCAGGTCAGCAGGCCAATCCCAGGCCAGCGCTTCAGGAATACTCCCGGGTTCTCCCTATGACCAGTCCGGGTATGTGTTCAGCAGTGTTGTGCCTGAACGCGTTCATTGAACGAAAGTTCATGAACTCGTTCATATTTTGGGAGAATGTGAAGTGAACATACTGTATTACTGCCTGATGAACGTTATTGTGAACTCGTTCATTCTGGTGTCTGTGAACGGCACGCTCTCTCAGTTCAACTTCGTTCAATAGGTTGCCAGATTTCTATAGAGCCCTCCAGGCGAAACCCCGGCTAAATCACACCGTAAACAAGCCTTAATATATAGCGGGAAAAACAACCAATCTGGCAACACCAGCTACCAGTGTCATAGCCTACAGCCGCGTGCGTCATCAAAACACAATGCAGCGTGGAAGCCACAGCAGCATGGAGGCGACAGTGGAGGCGACAAAGCAGCAGTATGATCACTGAAAACAGTTTTATGACCAGGTGGTCAGTGAGGATGATGGCAACAATCTTACATTTCTCTGCAAACTTTGCCTGCTGGCTTTCAGTAAAAAAATCCGCACTTCAGTAACATCCAAAGCAAATCTGAAACGGCATATGTACTGAAATGGAATTTCAAATGGGAAAAAAATTATTGTTTTTCTTTCCTGTTTTTCTTTTAATAATTCCTCATAAAAAAGACCATTCAAGCAGCACATTTTTCCTGATGTTTTTGAGAACATACTGTAGGAGTGAAAGCTGCAGCTGCTACTAGTGTGAAGTGAATGGACAGCAACAAAGCGTTAAAGCAACAATGGGGAAATGCTGTCCCCTCAATCCTAATGTAAACCCTGGTTGGATAAGGATTCAAAACTGGATATGAAGATGAAATCTGACGCACAGTTTCAGTGCTACAACTGATAAAATAATTGCTGTCTGTGGTTCTACAGTAGGCTATGATGTAATTGAGCAATACATGAAAAAAAAAAAGAACTATGAACTAGTTCATTTTTTGGAGCTGTGAACTTAGTTAAAAATTTTGAATTATGAACTATGAACTGAACTAGTTCATTTTAAAATGTGTGAACTGAACTTTGAACTAGTTCACGTAGAAAGAGAACTTTCCCAACACTGGTGTTCAGCAGCTCAAACCCACAGCGGCATAACTACAGACAGTTATATTTGATCAGGCTAACTTAAGGCCATCTAACTATAAACTTTTTTTGAAAAGGAAAATTTCAACCCAAGTTCCAGAAATAAACAGGGTGTCACTAAAAACCTTAATTTTTAGTGACACTATTTCACCTACAACATGTTTGATGATGGTTGCCTCTATTTGACAAACAGACAATGGTAGGGCAAAGCAGAGACCTGAAAATTTACTATGGGAGTCCCTCATACAGCACCTCTGTTTTAAACATCTCTGCTGTTAGTACAACTCAAAGATTCTGTCAGGGAGCAACTCATTCAATGTATGTTTTGATTTCAAAATTTTGAATCGAATTAATTTTAAGTCTCATAGAATGCGTTGAAGAAGATTTGCTGCATGCTGGCAGCAGTGTTGCTAAGCAACAAAGGTGGGCCAGCTATGATTGCCATACAACAGTCACTGTGGCCAGTCCTAGGAGGAGTGTGTTTTTTGTAGTTGGATCTCATGGTAGCTGCTTTTGTATTCATACCACAAGTGAATCGTACCAAAGTCCATTTGCAGAGATGGGCAATCCAGGTTGAGAAAAAAAGCTGTGTACAGATTTTTCACTGTCAGTGTTTTTTTCTGGATTTTCCACCTCTATCTGTTTGGATGACCAAGACCCCATAAATAAGTGGGTCTAGTTCTACTTGGTGTTTGGTCTAATTCCCAACAATAATCTGCACCTTTGTTACCACTAGACTGGATTACTTTCTAAAGGTATAGGTGATCCCAGCATTTCTCAGCTATGGGGGACGCAGAATGCTGCAGCACAACTTTTAAAGTGGTAGGGCAGTGGTGGTTCCATCTGTTGCCTTTCCGAATTCTCCTGAGTGGTGCATGACTTTACACGAGTGAATAAAGTGAATGTGATCAGTCATTGATCAAGGGGGCGGGATTGTTGTGGCGGAAGGTTCGCAAGCAAGTTTGGTTGTGGCCGGTGTCTCGGAAAGCATCTTGCTAACCAGTTAGCAACTTAGTGCTAGTAAGTTCCCAATGGGAAATTACATTGGGACCAAGTAGCTCTAAATTGGTGACTTATCAACGACACCCTCAAGGAACGCTATGGACAGGGGAAACATGCAAGAGGAGGAGAGTTTTGTGCCGGAGGTCGAGGATGAGTCTCCTCCGTCATACATTTTTTTATCTAGAGGAGGAAAGCAGGGACAAAGTTGTTGTGGAAGAGGACGCCAGTACGGCAGAAGCTTCGTTTGGTGTATAAGGCTCACAGCCTTATATGTTTGAGCCCTTTCCTCGCAACGCTGCCACTTCTGTTAGCTCTACGCTTGCTGAAGACACAGACGGCCATCCCCATGAAAACTGGGAGGTTACTTAATGGGAAAGTGAATGATTCTTGTTTCTTATTTCAACCGTTGCGTATATTAGCTGCAACATATGAATCAAGATACTATGACCAAAAAATTTGATTGACAGATGACCATTGATCAATGATAGGCCGAATTTAGGTGTACAAGCTGACGTATAACTAACTGGCCTACATAAAATAACGAAAAAAAGCACAAAATTTAAGACAGGATTTTTTTTAAATAGAAATTTTCTAACTTTTGGGACAATATAATCTGATAAAGAATACCTTTATATACATGTTTAAGCCAGAATGATTTGACATTTAAATGACTTCCCCACCATTTTAACTGGTACAGAGAAGTTTGACAACATTTCTCCTTTTTTAGCCTCCCTGACCTGGCTGTACATTGACCACATTAGGAATAATTTTAAAATGATTTTACTTGCTTTTAAAGCTCATATTATTGTTGCCCAGCACTGCTAGTTCAAGCTGCTATCTCCGGACGCACCCTCTGGTTCGTCAATTCAGCTGATCAACACATTCTATGTGTGCCAAAGATGAAGCGCAATTTAAAATGTGGTTTTGCTGTTGCAGCTCCTAAAGTTTTGAAGGACTTTCCCTTTTGACGTCAGACAGGTTTCTACCCTGTAAAATCCTGACTTAAACCCATCTCTTCCACTTGGCCTTTGACACGATCTGAGATAAGTTTTTGAAATGCTTTTTTATTATTAATTTTATTTTTATTTTTTCACGGAATGCATGATATCTCTACACTATTAATTTAGTATTAGGCTATTTTTTTTTCATTTTAATTATTAGATGAATTTATTATGGAATCATATGACTGCAGTTTATTATCTGTAAAACACTTTCATCATGTCACTGTTTAAATAGGTCTCCTGACAATGGTATGGTACTTACCTACTTTGCAACTCCTCTATCAGTTGTGGGTCTGTAAATAACTCCTTTACCTGCTATTTTTGTCTTAAAGGAAAATTGGGTTTGAATGTGTACAAACTCATCTGACAGAAGAGCTCCTACTTGTGGAAAATGTTCGGCCTGCTCAGTGTGAGTGAAACATGTCGAGCTCCGAGCCATGATGTGCCCCATGTCTGCTAACGAGCTCCCTGCAAACAAAGCTGCTCTACTTGCTTGAAGTTATACACATGTAGAAGGAGGCTTTTGAGGGCTTTTTATGCCTTTTTTCGCCATCTTCTGGTAAGCTCCTACAGACTAGGGGCAAAAAATGTTAAATTCAATCAAGCACACTATAATTCCTTGCAGTGTACCAGTGCAGCTGACTCACAGGATTCTAATGGCTGCTCATAATCAAGCACCATGATTAAGCACTTGGGGAAGTGGGCCCATACTGAAAAGCCGTTGGAGATGTCCTTTCCCTTAGAGCTAAGTACACTCATTACCTTGCAACAGCGGGTACGTGGGTGCTTCATTAGCTTTTATGCCGATTTGCCTGTATTCGCTTGTGAGTTTTTTTTTTTTCCATAGAGTAAAAAGGTACCTGAAGAGCCCTTTACTGTAAAAGTTTGAAGTCTGTGTGTGTACCAGAGAAAGTCCCAAATTGATTATCAAGTTTCATTGTCTAACTTTAAGCTTGCTTTTTTCTCCTTTTTTTTAAAGACCGGAACATTTCATCCCTAACTATTTTACATAATGCACTTTAGGATTATTGAGGATGAAATTAAACTTTTACACAAATGTGCACCCTGCAGCTCTAACAGAAACTTGAGTGCACCCATAAAATCGCCCTTATGTAACCATTTTTCTGAACAATAAATGCAATGTTTCATAAGTTATGCAACAGTCTCAGTCATTTCTGATAATTTAGTGTATTTATTTTCCCCTTTGAGCGGACTATTACTCCAGTTTCCTTAAAGATATGCCTTTTTTTGTAGGTCTGGATCCTTAAAAAGAAAACTAAACCTTAGGATGTTTTGATCGTGGCCAAATTAAGATGTCAACCCTGCCTGTAGAGACTCAAAGAAAGCTACAAGGCCAGATGGCAAATGATATTCTCCACATGGTGAGCTGCATTAGACATTCAGGCAGATGCTTCAGCCACCCAGACTCATTAGTAAGAGCCATCAAGGTTCTGAACCAACTACAACTTTGACCGGAGCCATCTGTATTGTAGAAAAACACAATGCAGTCATTTGAAGAGCTTCATTAAGCCAATAGGACTGAAGATTTAATCTTTATTAGGCTTTGTTTCTTCCTTTTCATCAACTATAACTCATATTGTCTTGCCTTGCAAAAATAAGAAAAAAAAAATCTAATTTTATTTGTTGTTGTTTTTTGTTTTAAATAAAAAGACAAATTCCCTACTTTCAGTTGAAAAAAAAAGGAAAAATTACCCCTTGAATCAATATTTTGACTCATTTGGTTGTATCTATGTCCCTTTAACTATGAGAGTTAATGGGGTGTGAATATTTTAGCAGAGCACCAAATATATATGCTGCTCAAAAAAATAAAGGGAACACTGAAATAACACAACCAAAGATCTGAATGAATTAAATATACTCATTGAATACTTTGTTTTGTACAAAGTTAAATGTGCTGACATCAAAATCACACAAAAATATAAATAAAATTCAAATGGATTTTCAGGCCTGGATTTGGAGTGACACACAAAATTAAAGTTGAAAAAAATGCTACTGGCTGATCCCGATTTGATGTTATGTCTTCAAAACAGGTTAAAATGAGGCTCAGTGTTGTTTGTGGTCTCAACATGCCTGTATGTGGCAGATGGGCTCCTGAGAGATCTCCTCCTAGACCTGGACTAAAGCATCTGCCAACTCCTGGACAGTCTGTGGTGTAATGTGACATGGATGCATTGAGACATGATGTCCCAGATAAGCTAAGCCGGACGCATGTCTGGGGAACCGGGGGCCCACTCCATAGCTTCAGTGCCTTCATCTTGCAGGGAATGCTGACACACTCCAGCAATATGAGGTCTAGAATTGCCATGCATTAGGAGAAACCCAGGGCCAACCGCACCACATACGGTCTCACAACGGATATGAGTATCTCATCTTGGTACCTAATGGTCATTTTGCCGGGCTCTGGCAGTGCTTCTCTTGTTCCTACTTACAAAAAGGTAGAGGTAGCGGTCCTGCTGCTGGGTTGTTGCGCCACTACGGCCTGCTCCATGTCTCCTGGTGCACTGGCTTGTCTCCTGGTAGCACCTCCAGCCCCTGTTCACTAGGCTGACCTTCTCGATTAGCTGTACTACCAAAGCCCCTTGTGTTGGTTTTAGACTCTCTCATGCTACCATGAGTGTGAGAGCACCACCAACATTTAAAAGTGAGCAAAACATAAGCCAGAAAGCATAGGTATTGAGAAGTGGTCTGTGGTTTTCACCTGTTGTCTATTCTATTTGCAAAACAGCATATGAAACCGATTTCAATCAGTTTTGCTTCCTAAGTGGACAGTTTGATTTCACAGAAGTTGATTGAAGTTATACTGTGGTGTTAAACGTGCTTGCTTCATTTTTTTGAGCAGTGTTTATTCATAACCAGTGTTTTTTTACAGCCATCTTAGATTTAGACTTAGCCTTAGTTTTCAGGATGAAAACGATTATTAGTTTTAGTCGCATTTTAGTCATTAAAATATGCAAAAACTTTAGTCAGATTAAGTCGACTAAAACTTAGAGGTTTTAGTCTAGTTTTAGTCAGTTTTATGTTGCAAAAAAAAATGTTTACCTTTACAATTTCAAATAACAACCGGATTCTTTACCAGACTGACAGCTCTTGCCCATATACTACAATTGCTGGGTATAGAATGTTGCCATGCATTTCATCATTGCTTTAGAGGTCAAAGTAGATTTAAATTCACAGGGTTTTGACATAAAAAAATACAGAGATAACCTACATAATTGCCTTGTAATGCCATGAAAAACCCAGACATAAATTTAATAAATATGCTAACTACAATGTTGAAATATTTAAAGGAAATAGAGAAAACGTTTTAACGACAATACAAAGAAACATTTACATCATATTTTTTTTAAAAGTCGAAACGAGAACAATGAGAAAGTTATATTTAAAGATGTACCTATATACATTTTCCCCTGGCTCTTTATCCAAAAATACCATTTTGGTAGAAATTAAAGAATGTTTAATATAACATCTTGTGAGCTGGAAGAAATAAAATCTTGATAGTTACAGTAGACGAAGGGATTTTTTAAGCTTGGCAGAGGATGATCAGCCACATATAGTTTATTAGGTAGTGAGGGCAGGAAGACCCATACTGCTAAGAGTGAACCATCGGTGTGGAGCGAGAAGCACAGACTTGGCGCAAATTTCTGAACAAGCAGAGCTGGAAGATCAGAGTTTGTCAGAGTTGAGCATGCACGGACCATTCCAGGTTATTTTTACCCCTGCCACTGCTGTCATGGTACATCTGTGGTCATGCAGAATGTGCACTGATGCACGGCAGGTGGGCTGTGTGACCAAAGAAGACGCAGCTTCACGGCTGATACTGCTTAGCAGATTACAGCACAATGATGCATTTTAAACATCTGACCAACAACCCGCTAACATTTTGAACATCACAAAGAGCTCAGATTTAAATACTGTCACCCACATGCCTGCATGCTATTAAGCAACAGCCTTGGGGTATGGTTAAAGATGAATTCACACAAATATTTCCTAAATCATATTTGTTATCTTGCAGCTATTATTTGTAATACACCTTTTGTAAATCTCACAGTCATGATGCATTGCCTTTAACCTTTTGAGGAGCAAGAAAACCCCTGCTTTAACCAAGTTTTATATATCTAACAGTTTATTTATTGTCGTCATCGAAATGGTCCTTGAAATGTTGTCCAATGATTTGCTGAAAAGGATCTACATAATATCTGTTTGTAAAACCTAGACCACAAAGAACCTAGAAGAAAAATATAAATTCATCAGGCTGCTGCGACTCTTCAACAAGAAAAACATCTTCCATCAAAGTTTGATCCCCTCTTCTCCTCAAAACTATAGATTAGATGATACTCATCTCTCACTGCTAAAATAAGCTCAGACAGATGTCTGATAGATATCAGGACATTTGTCAAAGTAGTTCTTCCTTGTCTTGTATTTTCCCCTTCCTGTCCATGCAGCTGCTGACAATAAATCACTGCATCTCATTCCAGCTCTCAAAATGTCTGCACAATGTCACCACTTTCAGACTGGCCAGCGTGAGCAGTGTTAGCAAACATTACATGATTCATGTGTGTCCTGTGAGAAACTAATGCACAAGCACAAATAGTTTGTGCACATTGCATGCTGTCTCTGCGTGTAAGCACATGTACACGTGTGAAGGGGCCTTATCCAGAGAGGAATAATTCAAATCCATTACCCGCCGCAGCTCACGGCAGCTCAATCGATGGCACTTTTAGTGGCTGCTTATGAACTTCCCTCTCTGACAAGGTGTATCATTCAGACCTGTAGCAGGGCAACACTGGCATTTTAAAGCCCAAAGAAGATTAGTAGGGAAAATTTTGACTTGTTTGCTCCCACGTTACAAAGCAGAGTCCAGAACTCAAGTATCTTCTTAGGTCGAGTGTTGTGCATGAACACCTTCAATGAACAGCGTTCACTGAATGTATTCTTATTTTTAGTGAACGGAACAGATCAGTTTTTAAGTAATGAACATGAACGAGAGCGACATTTACTCTGAGAAAATTTAGCGATGCACACAGCTCGTGTTCCTGTTTAATTGATAATGACACTTTTCGATGGATAATGTCTGGTTTTATTATGGCAAATAGCATGACAGACCACCATGTCTACTGCTAGTACAAATCAGATCTACAGTACTGGTATTTCGATGCGGGTTTTGCAGAGCGCTTGCAGAGTTTTATTAACTAACAAAGAAAGATTCAGACAGAGAACTTATGTTTTTGTGCAAACTGTGCCCACGGGGACTTAAGAAACAAGTCCATATGTTAGCCAGATGTACTTAAAATTCAAATTGACATATCGAGTTAAAGTATCAGGGCTATCTTGGGAAATATCTGCCACTGATTGATGAACGTAAGAAACAATTTTCTGACAGAACTTTTCAGCAGGACCTGAATGGGCTAAGGCTTCACTGGACATCCAGTATAACTTGACTGCATCAATTATTTTCCAATTCTTTCTATATATTATTATCACACATTTAAAGGGTGAAATATGAGGTTCTGTTGTATAGGATTGCCGCTTTATTTTCCAAATGAACTAATTAATTTACAGTTTTGTTGACTTTGTTCATTTTTTGAAGAAATGAAGTATGAACGTGAGCTATTTAATTTTTATCTGTGTGTGTGTCAAAGATTGTGGATGTGATAATGGACCCAAACGCAGAGTAGAAGGAGGCAGAGATTAGTTTTTGCTAATTTAATGAAGATGCAAAAAGGCAAAAGAAGCAAAATCTGAGAAGTAGATACAGAAAACCAAAAACCAGGAGACACACATGAGAAGTAAAGTAATGACGAGAAACCAGCACTGAGGCACTGGACAGGAGGTGTATATACGGGGGACAGAACAAAGACTAGGGTAATCAGCTGACGGGGAGCAGGTGTGGTTAGAAGCAACTAGAAGGGAGCTAGGGTAAAGGAGACTGGCACAAGGGGGCAACAGAATGCAACACGAAAAAACCCAACACTGCTTAAATATAACTTGAAAACAACTACAGTGAAACAAAATGGCAAAGAAAGCAATTACCAAGAAAATGGGAAAAGACATAAATAAAAATATTAACGAAAACTCAAAAAGAAATTTAAAAAGAACCAAAAAGTCCACAAAGGCAAGGTCATGACAGATTGAACTGAACTTCTTTTTAAACTATCAACTAACACAACATTGCATAGGTCAATTCCAATAAATAAGTATATTATTAATAATATTATTTATTTCAGTAAATATTTTTGATAAAATTAAAACATTATATATCAAATGCTGCAGGCCGTGGCACAAATGTATATACTGTATTTTAAGTGTTTGCTTTAGCCTCTTTAAATCCACCGGGATGTTAAGTGGGGTTAATAATGCATAAAATTGCACCGGCAAAATGTTTACCAATATAGACATGTTAGACATCATTGGAAAGCTTAGATTCTCCACCATTCAACCACTAAGATCATTTTATGGACACAGCGAGCACCAAAGCACAATTGAAACAGATTCAGCATGTCGAAATGTAAACAAACAAAGCAGCCACAGCTACATACCTTTAAAGGCATCAGGAAGCCGTTTTATAGATCCAATCTTCAACTGTTTATACTCCATTCTACCATAAGGGTCCACAGATTAAAGGTAATCCAGCAAATATTCCATTATGAGAAAATCAAAATTTATTCTCCAGGTGCACAGTTTGATATTTTTAAAACACTTTACAGTACAGTATTTTACTGTTTATATTTTAACTCTACATAATTATGTTATTCTTATACAAAATCTGCCAAATCTCTAATATTCAACAACAAAAAATACTTAGTTAAGCATATTGTGCAAAACAACAATAAAAAAATAAAAATCCTATCATATTTATTGTCCCCACCCTGCAGATATATTAGAATCTGTCCTTAAATTACAGCCAAACCCATTTACACAGTAACATTTAGATAAACCAAAAATTACCACCATACATCTAACTCAATAACCATTCAAACAACTATTTTCATTAATTTCAGGTGGAACTTTTCACATACTTGTATTATATTAAACTGAACTTCACATATTCACCATTGTTCGGCACCAAGTACCATTTCCTCTGATCAGGGTGCAGCTGGCTTGCTTGGACTCCCTATGAATCCTGGGATATCCAAGGATAGCAAGGATACATCGGACACGTCCTTCAAATCGGGCAGAAAGAAGGATGCATTTGTAGGCCGCATAAAGAAGAATCTGACCAGACCTCAGTGCTGCACTCTGACGTAACGGTCCTTCAAATCTGGCGTTCTGAGAACGCAGCCCATTAATTTGAACAGAGCCATAGTCCCCGAAATCTCACCTCTGATTCACTGCCGGTTCACTTGCTGTCAGCCAGTGACACGTGATATTATTGACGTTATATTCTCTGCTGTTATTGGTTAACACCACGTAGGATGTTGGGCTTTGTAGCCAATGAAAAAAGATTTTGAATGAGCCCAAATATGTGTAGTTTATTTAAAGGGGTACCGCATTACAGGCTTGAGGCACACAGACAACTGTAGGTGGAGCCATTGCATGCAGCTCCAAGCTGACACCAAAAGTTCAAAACACCACAGCTCTGGGACTGTTATTGTATTAAATTTGTTCTACATCATGTCGACCACAAATGCAGAACATTTCAGACCTCTAGCTATGAGACCTGCCTTTTCAAAAGAATGTCTTTATTACTGCTGTTCAAAAAATACCTATCATTTCCAAGAATAAAAAAAAAAACAATCAGTCATGTTTGAACTGATGGAGCTTGTTCTGTGTTCCACAGACCCAATTTTCATTTAAATATTCAGAAACTAGAGGATGGTAGCTTTCAAATAATGTATTGCACATGTAATTTGGGCCTACAGTTCCTTAGTTATTTGCTTTTCCATTTGGGTATGCAGAATAGGTGAGGATTACCCAAAATGAGGTGGATGTTAAGAGGTTCTGATTTTATTGAGTATAACTGATAGCTAATGAATTTACAGAATTAATGTGGTCAAAAAAAGAAATGAATATTACATAGGATTAATATAAAAATATTTTTAATAGAGAAGCACTAATACCAGTTTTCTTTAAATTGAGTACAAGTAGGTACTTGGTACTGGGAGATACTGAGTTATACAAGAACTAAATAAAAGGTTGGTCATAAAAATAAAAAAAAATCCAGAATCCAGAACGACTAAGAAGCAGTTGTTTTTTTTTTTCTTTTCCCTTTTTACAGGAACATCTAAAATCATCTTTGTTTTAATGCCATCAGATTCAAAACAATATTAAACAAAAAAGTGGTATCAGTCCTGAGTTTGTGTTAACAAGTATTAATATTGCACTGATTCAAGGACACCCACAATAAGGAATCTGGGGGGAAAAAGGTAATTGCTAAAGAACATGGCAGATGAGCTGCATACAACCGCTTTACAGAAAATTCAGCGAAGGAAAAAAAGATTGTCAAGAATTTTTGACTGTGAACTGAAGACTATGTGCAGTTAATACTGTAGTGTATTGGGGAAGCAGAAGTTAGTTTTCCCAGCATGTACTGGGCAGCATGTTCAGTATAAGAAGCTGCCAGGTAATGTCAATCTTTTCCAGGTTATTAAGTTACATATTTGTTACTGTTCTTATGTCTGTTGTATCATCAGAGTTTCTGTTATAATCTGAAGTACTTGTTGTCTCACCATGAGTCTGGAAGGTATTGCCGCAGTATGGAACTGACCATGCCTCCCTCACTTGGCTCCTCAACTTCAAAGTACCTGAAGGGCAGCTGGCCAGGTGGTTGGAGGCATTACAGGACTACAACTTCAAGATCAGTCATCGGGTCGGTAGCCTTCATGCCAACGCAGATGCTTTGTCACGATGTCCCTGTGAGGAGGGTGAATGTTAGCATTGTCAACGTGTTGAGAACCGAGAAAAGGCAACCCTGAGGGTGGCAGCTTTGTTGTCTCACCATGAATCTGGAAGGTATTGCCGCAGTATGGAACTGACCATGCCTCCCTCACTTGGCTCCTCAACTTCAAAGTACCTGAAGGGCAGCTGGCCAGGTGGTTGGAGGCATTACAGGACTACAACTTCAAGATCAGTCATCAGGTCGGTAGCCTTTATGCCTACGCAGATGCTTTGTCATGACGTCCCTGTGAGGAGGGTGAATGTCTGCATTGTCAACGCGTTGAGAACTGAGAAACAGCGACCCTGAGGGTGGCAGCTTTGCAGTCCACCTCTGTGAGCAACAACAATGCTAGCCCTCCAGTTTCTTTGCCAGCTATAACAGACAACTGCTTGGCAATAATAGACTCTAAGCAGCTCCAAAACGACCAGAGTTGAGACCCGGTACTCTCCCGAGTCCGGGACTGTGTAGGGGCAGGACAACGACCAACATGGGCAGCAGTTTCTGCGTGAGACCCAGAAACCAAGTCCCTCTATGGCCAGTGGCATAGCCTTACCATTAGGAATGGTCTCCTCTACCACCATTGGCAGGCCCCCAGGGGTACCCGTGACATCTTCCAGCTCCTGGTGGCATGCAAGCTTCTTCCCAAGGTCCTCCAACTGGTCAAAGGCTAAGTTGGGACGGGCCACTTTGGGGTTGCCAAGGCCTTGCACCGGCTCCGGGCCCGCTTTTACTGGGGTGCCAGGGTGTCGGCAGGATGAAGAACTTTATGTTCATCAGTGTGACTCCTGCACTGCCCAGAAGGGTTCAACTCGGTGCTCTCATGCCCCCATGTAGCAGTAGGTGGGAGCTCCAATGGACTGTGTGGGGGTGCACATCCTTGGTCCCTTCCCCACCACCGACAAAGGAAAATGCTATGTAATTGTGGTCATGGACTACTTCACAAAGTGGCCTGAGACATATGCCGTTCCGAACCAGAGCACTGCCACCACTGCTGAGTGGCTGGTCAATGAGATGTTCTGCCGATTCGGGGTGCAAGAGGAGTTACACGGTGACCAAGGTCAGAACTTTGAGGCTGAAGAGTTCAATGCAGTTTGCCAATGATTGGGCATCAAGAAGACTCACACTATATCTCTACACCCACAAAATGACGGGTTAGTGGAACGCTTCAACCGCACTTTGGCCACCCAGCTTGCTATCCTGACCAGTTGCCAGCAGTGAGACTGGGACCTGCACTTGCCCTTGGTCTTGTGGGCGTATCAAACAGTTGTCCAGGAGTCCACTAAGTGCACTCTCATGGCTCTTGTGTTTGGATGTGAGCTCCGCACTCCCGTGGATTTGGTGTTTGGTGCTCCCCCAGAACCAGAAGTTGGGGGAGGGCAAGGCTTGGATTACCGCATCAACCTGAAGGAACGGCTTCGCTTGGTGCATGAACTGACAAGGCAGGCCTAGCTGCTGGGTCTCGACAGAAGCGGGCTTACGATTCTCGCTGTAAAGGGGAGGACTTTCCACCTGGTGGACGGATCTAGGTTTACAGCCCAGAACACAAAAAGGGATTGTCCCCCAAGCTGATGAGTCAATGGATTGGCCCCTGCACTGTGCTCGAAAGACTGGCAGATGTTGTCCACCGAGGTCGGGTGGTGGTGCTTCATAGGGATCGCCAACACCTTATCGCCCTTTATCAAAGCCGATGGAGGGGTCAGGGGCTCAGGACCAGTCCCAGACCCTTACCCGACCACCAGGAACTAGCAAGGAAACCGCTAGGCCAGGTCAACAACGTCAACTTCCCCAACTCCTTAGAAACTTTGTTGTGGACACGTGGGTTGCTGGGGACAACTAACCACCTAGGTGGTGGCTATGTAGTGTGTTGGGGCAGCAGAAGTTAGTTTTCCCAGCATGCACTGGGCAGCATGTTCAATATTAGAAGCTGCAAGTTAATGTAAATCTTTTCCAGGTTATTAAGTTACATGTTTTATTTGTTACTGTTCTTATGTCTATTGCATGATCAGAGTTTCTGTTATAATCTGAAGTACTTGTTGTCTCACCATGAGTATGGAAGGTAGGTACGTTGATGAGGTCTCCTCAATGATTGTACATAAGGGGTGTGGTTAAATAAAAGAGGAAGCCTTCCGGGGTAGTGCGGTGTACGGGGCATGGAAGCTACCTTTAAACTGAAGTCATCTCTCTGAGTAATTATTGCTATAGCAACCCAATACTGCTACAATACTGCACATAGTAAGGGTCTTTGTATGAATCGGTGCCTCATAAAGCAGATAGTCCATGGCCCTGCTGGAAACTGAAATTAGCATATCCATAAAGCTTATCGACAGCGCGATGTACTGATTGCTCTTAAATTTCTTGATAGTCGGTGGCGGTGGTACTGACACATATTTTGGTCTATATAAGAAATTTTTCAAAACTACATTGCACCTAAAGCAACTTTGATTCTTTTCCTATCCATTCTTTGTTCAGGCTCTTAGATGTTGATTTCCACATGAAAAGCAAACTTCTCTTTAACTAATAAATTCCTTTTTGTCAATTCCCCTTTGGAAATATGCATTATATGTTGTGTCTGCTTCAGGAGTTGCTTTACACCAGATGACAGCTGTAGGTTATGCCCTGGTTTAGTCTGTGTGATGCATCTTGAGGCAAGACATCGGCCCCAGTCTAACCTCTTTCCTTTGGCTCCCTTATCAACCAAATGTTTTGAACGGATACAGCACTTCTGAACAACCAGCTTCTAAAGCACCAATCTTCGGTTTTTACCTCCTTCGTTGGGGTGTTATTAACTGCGATAGCCTACTTTCAATTTAGCAGTCTCTGTCAGGGGCCTCTGTTAGGGGCCATTCAGAAAAATGTGGTTTGTGCCCATGTGTGCTACTCTCCGCTGGCTGTATGGTGCTGTGATGGCTAGATGGGTGGGTGTTTGTTGTCAGCAATTTGTCAGCACTAGCCCAGCTTGTTTAGAGAAAAGGAGCAGCAAGATGGTGGCCTTAGAGGCACCAAACCCTGGGTCAAGAACAGACTGAGGAGTTCGATCTTGTGAAAGCTAGAGCTCTGTTTCCACAGCAAATGCAATCAAAAACTTTGGTCATATAATGCTTTGGATAATTCAAACACATGCAGCAATAGCTTCTACTTCCTTTTGTCTTCTGGTCTTTCCCAGTTTCTATTAGCTAAGTGTGCATTTGTTCATTTGTTACTGCATTTGTTACTGTGGATCTCAGTCAGAATTGAACGGTCAAAATTTGACACAAAAGCCTGCATAGCAATGCACTGGACAGCTACAAACCACTGGCGGCTGGCCAAAAGAGGGCACTACGGTGCCACCCCACCAGCCCAATGACTTTTATTAAGACATTAAAAAAAAACAAAAAAATTAAATTAAATTATAAAATTAATATGTTATAATCTATATTTATAAAAAATATTTCGAAATATATTGATATATATATTTTTTGATGTGCAAGATAAATATTTAATCTTTAATGACAAGTAAAGCATAATTTCATTTTTCATCAGATTAGTGATGTATTTACACCCTAGGGCGCAAAAATGTTTGCCCATTGACTATTGTTAAAAGTTGTACATGTGCAGTAGCTCCTCTGCAATACAGAAGTATAGGAGAGCTCTGGGCACACCAAGGCTATGCCCTGAGGTGGAAGGATTTGTCGTCATTGTTGTTGTCTTGCCAACTTGCCAAGAGAAGCTGGAGGCGAAACCATTTGCACCTGGTCAGCCAACCATCAAAATTAATCAGCAATCCAAATGACAGATCGAGATGGTACACTATGCACTGTCTTTCTCCAGGACCTGGTTTAGCAAGTCTTGGCTAACTGCATGCAGCGACGCTAACGCTTTATTCTGCTTTCCCTGCCTGCTTTGTCTAACATCAGGATCTGACCCAGCATGGATAAAGACAGGTAGGACTGATTTAAAGCACTTTTTAGAAAAGGCAAAGACGCATGAACAATCAGGGATTTACGTGGAAATTAATATATATATAATGTACTTTTTCAATATGTTTGTTTATTTGCATAGTTTCTCTTCAATAAACACATTCTCAGAAAATAAATTGTTTTTATATATTAAGAAAATATAAAGCTGACTAATAGCTTGCCATTATTAAAATGGTACATTATTTCTTTCGTTTTGGGACACAATATTGAACCATGCAAAACAAAAATTTGCCTTCACAAAGCCTCAGAAGGACACGATTCATGTACAAAAAGTAAACCTGTACATGAAATTATGTTGTTTTTATAAAGTGTTTTATATTGTTTTTCCTTGTTGGCATGCATAAAAATATACTGGTG
Organism: Cyprinodon diabolis; assembly: GCA_030533445.1. Taxonomy (NCBI): domain Eukaryota; kingdom Metazoa; phylum Chordata; class Actinopteri; order Cyprinodontiformes; family Cyprinodontidae; genus Cyprinodon; species Cyprinodon diabolis. The sequence goes on from CM060075.1 coordinate 28,390,883, forward strand.
TGATAACTTAGTGTACGTTTGATTGGTTTTTGCTAATCAAACACCCCCCCCCCCCCCCCCCCCCCAGAGATAACTCCACCAGTGCCAGCCTTCGAAAATAATGGGTTTCAGTGTGCAGCAATGAGCTCGGCACACCTGGTCTGAAAAGTCCTTCAGTGTGCCCCAGGGCAGCTGCAGCCACAATATAGCTTACCACCATCAGTGTGTGAATGCTGCTGTGAATTGGTCAATGACTGAATGTCTGGTAAAGTCATTTGTATATCCTAAATTGAAAAGGTGCTGTATAAGTAGGGGTCATTTCTTTTTGTGACCAGTTTGGCAAAGAGTGGAGCTATTATAAATGTCCGTAATGTTTGAGTAGTGCTAGGCACTATTGAAAGCATGTATTATCAGTTCATACTTGGGTTGAACATAATATGTAATTATATTCAGTCACACTGAATAGGAAAACACTGAATAATATCCCTTTGGCATGTCGAATCTGCAGTCCTCTACAAGCGAGATTTCTTATCATCGAGCTGCCACTTCCCTTCAACCTGAAAAAATACGAGAGGGACAGGGACAACGCAGAGGAGCAGTCAGTGTGAAGAAGGAGATCAAATGGTGGGGCAGTTATGAGATGCAGGTCTGATGCCTTTTCAGGCTGCTCTGTTTTGGCCGCCACACCAGTCAATCACAATTACAATGGCAAAGAGAGATGGGAGCAGTGGTGCAGAAAGAGCAGGAGTGATAATTACAATGCAAGGGACAAGATAATGGGAACACGCTGCACTCTCACAATCATTTCATGTATCAGCCTCTGACTGACCCACCCCCGCACCCCATACCCTCACTGACAACCAGCAATCACAGGTCATATTTGTGAAATCCAAAATGAATTAATTTGATGACAGCAGTGGGGGCTGTGATCCGTCTGCAAGTTGTGCATGTGTTTGCCTGCGTGCATAGTTTTGTAAAAATGCCAAAGAATATTTACCACTCGTTTCCTTTCTTCCCTGCAAAATAGGCTCTGCGAGGCATAATCGCTGCAAGGTGAGGGGGTATAAACACAGCTCAATAAGCTGTTTGTTGAGAATAGGGTGCCACTGGGTTAGTCACTCCTTGATCTGAGAGGGGCATAAATTTAGACTTTTTCACCCTAAACATACAACACTGAATAAATACCATTACTTAATGTAGGCCTCTTTCCAGTACTTATAAGTTAATAGAATAAGGGTCTGATCTACTGAATCAAGATCCCAAATAAGGAGTGCTACATTGATATAATGTCATCTGTATGGCAAACAATGATCTGACAAATGCAGGGTAGTTTTACCTGCGACAAAGAAAAGCACAGCATTATCTGAGGCATTTCTTGAGACATTTTGCTTGATAAGCAGACCTTAGGGCAAATACTTTAGGATGAAATGTTTTTTCATATCAAGTCAGTGAAACTATTTCAAAGCAACAATCAACAATGGACAAACCAGCATTAAAGTCCACACTTTACACAGACAGAAGAAGATTTAGAAGTGACATAAAGTAATAATGGCTGCGAGTGTAGCAGTTTTCTCTGATGCCTTTTGCAGTTACAAAATGCGGTGAGTGAATATAGTACATGAATGAGTTTAAAATCTGTTGCATGTTTATATTACTTGTTAATAACTTTGCTCTGTTTGAAAATCTGTTGCCCATGTCATCAACATTGCCTTGGATACAGTTGATCAGCATATGCGTTCATAATTTACTAAGCAAAGCATGCTATATCCAAGATAAACAAAAGCAAACAATGTAATAATCAACAATGTAAAAAAATGAAACATTTTTGTTACCTTCATACAAATGAAGACCCAATTACTATTGTGTTCACCTACCTACAGAATGCCTATACATTTTTTTTATATTTCTTGGTTTTGGGAATAGTATTTACTGTGCTCCACCCTCTAAATACTTTAATAAACGTATCTTCATTTTCTTCCCCTTTGAAAACATTTAGCCATTTATCAGATTTTTTGCTTTAAACAAATGTCCAGTGTTGGCTATACCTTTGTATTGCAAAATCTTTGCAACATTGTCAGAGAGAGAGAGGCTGCTGCTGCAGCAGGTAAGGGGCATTTAATTTCAATACAAATAGTAATCACTTCTTAGTCAGTTGCTGGCGAGCCTCCTGGATTGATTGACAGATACCATCACGTCAAATGCTTGTGCAAACAAAAACTGCATATGCAATTAGTGGGTGGGTTGTGATCTACATAGAATGCAGACACAACTGGCTCTCACCATGGAGAATCCAGTTTATGTTGTTACTTTGATGGGCGCTGTGCAAAATGGTTTGGCTGCAATGAAAGTGAAGCTTTACACCAGGCTAGTTTTATTTACCTTTAATATCCTACTGGAAAACTGCAGTATAAATATGGAAATTGATGATTTGCTGATCTTCAACACATGTCTGCAACCACAGTGAAACTACAGGAGGTGAATTTAGACTCAGTTTACACACTGTTGCATTTTGCTGGTCTGCTGTAGTTTTCTCTAAAAGAAAACTACTATACTTTTCTTTGGTTTAATAGATAAAATATAAATTAGTTAAAAGATATTATGGAAAACATTTCCTGTATTTCCCACGGACACTTTCAAATATCCCTACAATAAAAGTTCTGTTTTAAATTCAGTGTGTTCCAATAAAGAGGGAAGTATATATACATTTGTTAATGTAACAGTGTGTAAAAACTCAGCCATCAATTTAAAAACTTAGTTCTTAAGGTAACTGGTTATTATCATCGTAACCTGTTGTTTTGTGGTACGTTCAAAATAGACTAGGTAACATTTTGCCACCAATAATAAATGAATAAAGTAGAATCAGTTGTTGCTTTCCTTCTTAAATAAGTCAAAAACAATGTTTCTAATATTTGTTAAACCAGGATGCCTTTAGTCTGTCTTGTCATTTAAGTCTCATCCTGTACCATGACCATTTCAAAGTTTATATATTTTAGATATATGATTTTCGGTTTTCAACTTCTTAACTTGTAAAAGTCAAATCAGATATACAAGTAAATATCCAAGAGATACACATATACATGGTTAGCAGTTATTGCATCATTGCTATTTATAATATATATAGCAATCAGAAAGGACTGAAATTTTATCTTTGCAGGGCTATTATATTTATTTTTGCATAACATTTAAAGTTTACACATTGATTCAGTTTCATTTCAGTTCTGTTCATTTATATTCACAACAAGTCAACTCAGGGCACTTTACACAGACATTTCAATCAAAGCATACAGAAAGATTGGTAACACGTTTTCTATCTAAGGAGACCCAGCTGATTGCATTAAGTCACTGTTTTTGCAGGATTAGCTTCACCTGGATGAGCATTAGGCTGCAGCAGACATTTGCTTGCATTATGTTTTTGACTCTGCAGTAATTTACATCCATCATGCGTGCAGCAACAGTTGAGAGGAAAACTCAATTTCAATAGGAAGAAACCTGCAGGAGAATCAGGCTCAGTTTTAGCAGCTTTCTGCCATGTTAGTTTGATAATGATAAAAATCGGGGAATATGGTGGGAAGAACATGATGATAAAGAATAAAAATAGCATTGAGGAATTTCTTTTGTTAATATCACCTTTTAACCTTGGATGTTCATGTCATAGAATACTTGCAAATATAAATCAAATAGTAAGTGTCTTAAGTCTTTAGAGTGAAGTTTTTTGGCTAAATGAGAGTGATTTAAAGCTAGATTAAGACAGCAAAACCAGGGGTAACAAAAGAATATATGTGGGAATCTGAGAAGAAACGTAACTAACCCTGATCCACAGTAACAATTTGGGTTAGGGTTTCTTTTTTTAGTGCAAGCTGCAACTACAACAAGTGGTATAACAATAACTATATATATTTTTTTTTGGGATAATTTTTGATAATGTAACCATCAGACAACCATCCCATTTCAAATGGGAAATTTTATGTGAAATTACCACAGTACCGGGAAGGTTAAAGAGAATCTTTTCATCTTAAAAAAGACAAAAAGGGAAGCTCCTCTAATCAGTTTAAAAAAGTAACGAAAAGCCAAGCACCAATTACAGAGAGCTTCAGAGATATATAAAGTTGTTGATTTTCTTCAGAAAATAATGTGTTATGCAATAAAATACCATGGTCCTGCTCACTATCTTAACACAACTTATATCAGAAAAAAATATCATGATATAGCTTGTTTTAAACGTAATGTAGAACATTTGGACACAATAGAATAGAATTTAAAATCCTCCTTCTCACATATAAAGCCTTAAATGGCCAAGCTCCATCTTATATCAGAGATCTGATTGTTCCTTATGTTCCTAACAGAGCACTTCGCTCTCAATCTGCAGGTTTTCTAGTGGTTCCTAGAATTTCTAAAAGTAGAATGGGAGGCAGATCTTTTAGTTATCAGGCTCCTCTCCTGTGGAACCAACTACCAATTTTAGTCCGTGAGGCAGACACCCTGTCTACTTTTAAGGCTAGGCTTAAAACTTTCCTTTTTGATAAAGCTTATAGTTAGGGTGGCTCAGGTTATCCTGAGCTATCTCTATAGTTATGCTGCTATAGGCTTAGACTTCTGGAGGACATGGGGACCCCCATTTCATCATTCTGCTTCCTTCTCTCTCTGCTCTCCTATTGTGCAGAATCTGTTAGTTCAATCTCTAACCTTCTGCTCTCTCTGCTTTTCCTCAGAGTAGCTTTGCCTCGTCTGTTCCTGTTTGGCTGTGACGTCATCTTGGAAAGAAACATCATCTGTGCTGCTTCCATCAACACCCTTGTTTATAGATGTTGGAGATTGGCCTGTTTTCCAGTGTGGTCCTGTGACTGGGTGGATGTGCTCTCTTCGTCCTCTGGCATGGGAGCTGGCTCGGAGCTCGTCTTCCTGGCTGTGTGTTTCCTGGACGGGGCCGCCTTTTACAGCTGCTTTTGGTGTCTCTGCTTCCGTCTCCTTGAACCCCAGTCGGCCTCGGCAGATGGCCGCTCACACTGAGCCTGGTTCTGCTGGAGGTTTCTTCCTGTTAAAAGGGAGTTTTTCCTCTCCACTGTCGCTACAAGCATGCTTAGTGTGAGGGATTGTATTTGAGTCAATGAGTCAATGCAATCAACTGGTTTTCCTTAGATAGAAAACTTTGTATCAATTAGACTGTATGGTCTGGTTGAACTGTAAAGTGCCTTGAGATGACATGTGTTGTGAATTTGGCGCTATATAAATAAACAGAATTAAATTGAATTGAACAGTGAAATACTAGAAGAATCAATTCTGGTCAATAATCATACCCTGCGTTATTCAATAGAATAGAATAGAATAGAATAGGTAATCCCTTTATTGTCCCACAATGGGGAAACTGTGGTGTTACAGCAGCAAAAGGTTATAATCGAAGTGGTCACACAATGTGCACCTTAGATAAATGCATAAAAATAAGGAAAAACAAACAAATAGAGCTTTATTTTCAAATGTACTAAACAAACATTCATTCATGAATTTAAATATACTGATTGTAAATATATAAAAAGAAAATATTGAATCAGATTTTTGTATAATTTTTTACCTAATATCTACGTAAAATAAAACAAAAAATTAACAGTTTTTTGGGGAAATAAATTTTAATTATTTTATTATTCACTGTTAAAACAACATCCTTTTAATCTGCTGTCTGGTCTATGCAATTTATATAAGTATTTTCAGTTGGATTTCATTGGTAAAGTATAATTATCTTTATTCAGTAAATTCTAGTGTTACATTGACCTTAAACAAATGCTCTCCATCTTACCGCTCTACAGTTACATTTCTACTTTAAACATAAATTATAAAAAATACCTTGTATAGCCAAGCTAGAATTGGCCAGAAATCTGAGTCAGCACATAAAAGCTTTATGAAAATCCATTATGGAAAGAAGGCTGCTAGATAAATGTGGTGGTACAAGAAAAAAAAAAAAGATATATTTTGGGTACATGTACCACACTTTCCTTTCTGGCTTTCAAACAGGATATCTCTTTTATGAACAGAGCAGCTGCTCCTCTAAAAGTCAGCTGCAACATGAATCATATGATCATATGAAATAAATTCACCACAAAGTGCAAAGGGGCAAAATTAAAATTAAGTTGTTTATGATGAGCATAATCATTAGGGTTTCATCACTTGGCTTTGGTGCAGCAAAGCAGACTGAGTAGTGTGATTTAACAGAACGACTACAAATTCGTACCTTAAAACATTTGAGCAAGCTGAGCTTATACTTTTATTATTATGTACTTGGTCAAAATATTTTGTATTTCCCTTTAAAAATGTTACATTACCTAAATGACTGCAACATTTAAAAGCCAAAAAAGGATTGTGATCAATTCAATAGATATGTTTAAAGGCCTGCTTATTCTAGGGATCCAACCAGGACAAAATAAAATACATGATTATGTGCACAAATTAGCATAAAAGCACAGTGTGAAAACAAAGCATGCTTAAGTCTATGAATCAAGGTAAAAGATACAGTACCCTGACGAGTTTTATCATTTAAAAAAAAAAAATTACAATAACAAACTGTGATGCATTTTATCAGGATTTAACAGAAACAACCAGTACAAGCTGGCATATTATGAACTGAGAAGTTGAAGGACAATGATACATGGTTGTCAAAATTAAGAAAAGTCTGAAAAATAAGATACAGGAAATCCATAAAAAAATTTAAGAACAGTTTGAATCTCTTTATGGCTTAACTCTAGGACAGAGTGTGGGGATGCTTTTTTGTTCAGGGGCGTAGAGGCTTAATTTATGGGAAGATAGATGGAGCTGAATAATCCTAGAGGAACTCCCTCGAAAGACACAAGATGGGGGTCAAAGGTTGACGCTCAAGCAGGAAAATTACAATAAACATTCTGCTAAAGTTACGATTTAATCAGATCAGCCTTTCATCAAACACTAATCTGTGGCAAGACTTGAAAACTGAAGTTCAATGATGTGCTGTGTTCCTCTAACGAGTTTCTGTAGCATTTATTGCGATGATCAGCAAAATAAAAATCAAATAAGTCTCCCAACAGCAGCTCTCTGAGTAGCAGATGAAAGAGACAGGTATTGTACATGCGTTATGTGGTGAAATAGTGGTCTACGGTTAGGACTGAAAAAAGTAACAAACTGAATAAAGCTGTTTAAATACCTACTTCATCGTCTACCATCTGTTTGAGTTGAAGCAGTCCTCAGTTCAAACAGATTTCCACTGCTTTCTTTTTTGTTCACATCCGTGCATCTTTGTATTTGGCACAAACACAACGAGGGACGGTAGAAGAGGCAGAGACCACACTACTGTCAAACTGCCTGAGGGAGAGGCAAAGCTAATCAACACTTTTAAGCCTGCAGATTTCAAAATCCCCCCCCCCCCCCCAACACACACAAGCCCCCCCACTGTGTTGGCTCTGCATTGGCATTGGCTTTTCACACGAAGGATGCCCCGGTTTCTACCTGAATCCATGACAGGCTGCCTGCCAGTGGCTCCCTTTTGGGTTTCCAGGGAGACGGTAAAAGCTTTGCGCCTGAACGTACCAGGGCATGCAGTGCGTCACGCCCCATTTCGGCTCCCGGGCACAAGATGCTGAGTTCTCAATCCTGCAAAGCATATTCTTCAACCGGTGTTTACCACATAATCTCAGCTAGTGACGAAAGACGAAACTACTCTTATTCTAGACAAAAATAAATCACTACAAGTTGTAATCTGATTTAAAATAAAACTGAAGGGATTTAGTGAAACATATATTAGAAATATGACTAATTCTAAATATTACATTAGACAAAATTGTTTTCTTTTCTAAATATTCCAACATGTCACCCATAAATAATAGTGTTCCTGTTGTGATTTGTTATTCAAATGATGACCTTATTTATTTTGTCACTTTGTTCAATATTAATTTATAATATATTCCCGAAAATATTAGAACTTTTTACAAGATTGAGATTTTATGTAAGTGGAAAAGGTATCAACTTTGTAACCATAACCATATAATTTTTTTACAGATTTTTCAAATTCTTTACCCTTTAATGTTTATCTATTTATTTACTATTTTTGCATACGTTACTTTAAATGAAAGATACAGATATCTAACCAGTTTAAAACATTTTTATTATTTTATAAATGTAAATGTTATAACTGTAGCAAACAGAGGCCATTCTTCACTGTCCATAAACATTTATCCCTATAGATAGTGCTACACATATATGAAATTGTATGTACTATTGTTTTTATTTTTACTTAATTTTTCTTATTTTTATGACATTTGTTTCTATATTTCTATGTATTTTTTATGCATTTTATTTTAATAATTACAATATGAAAATGAAGAGAAACAGAATCATTTTCTTTTTGTGTTTTAGTCTGGGAAAAAGTTCTTTTTATATATCAAATATCAATTTTAAAATCCTTTTTTGTGATCATTGCAATTTAGTTGGTTTTTGGACACTAAAATTTTGGCTGAAGAAGCAAATATCTGATGAGTTAAACCAAATGTACATATTTCAATAATATAACGTCAAAAAACTTAGTTAATTTAGTTATTGTACTATTTGTATCAACAAATATCTACCTGCTTATGAAAAAATATTAATTATAAGGCATATTAAAGATTGGAAAAAATGCCTAAGAAACCTCTCTTTTGACAGCTTATGCGATATTTGAGTGAATGTGTATAGTGGATGTTAACTTGGCAGCGCTTATGAGGATCAAGGCAAACAAAAGGATGGGAACATTTTCCCTAAATGAGCTTTCAGAAACAATCTGCCGGGGTCAAAGCAATAACATGCAATCAGCGTGGTCTCATTGAAAGGCTGCAAGATTATAGAGGCGAGAAGAAAAAAACTCAAATAATGAAAGGATTAGAATTTCAAATTGCAATTAAAAACACCCAAAAGTCCCAGAGAGAGGAATTTAACAGCAGGGATTCTTAGGAAGCGAAAAGTCGAATTATGGTCTGTACATTTTCTTCATTCTAATCCTTGCGTTGACATTTGACATAATACAGTCCAAAGTTCAGTCGTGCAAGATATGAATTGGTTGCAGGCAATGAATACTGATAATACTTTGTGATTTTAAAGAGGCAAGAAAACCTGGGGGAAAAAAGCAGCTTAAACGCATGAGAGTGACATGATGTTACTAATTAAAGACAAAAGAAAAAAATAAGGATATATATACTGTATATATATATATATATATATATATATATATATATATATATATATATATCCTTGTTTTTATATATATATATAAACATCAGACAGAACAGACATGAACAATGGATCCATCAGTCTACATCCCAAAACACAACTCCTTGTTCTTAGACTTGCTTTTTTTCATATTACTTTATTTTATGGCAGAAAACTAAATTCTCTAAGTGAAAATGTTTGAAAATTACAGCTAGATTGATAATATAATGTTTTACCTCCACCTAGTGGTATATGGTGAGAGTGCAGATGCAAGCACAACCTGTTTAAAATAAAATGCTCCTTTTTTATCAATAAAGAGCTTTGCTTGCTGCACAGTGGAGCAATACTTGGGTATGTGTTCTCAATGAGAATCTGGAACTACCCACATATTCTGCATCTATTAGAATGCATTAGCAGAGCAGAACGTCTGCAACACTGCATACTTGAAAACCTAACCAAGGTCTAATACTTGCCTAACTCCAACACCAGGGTGTCCTGAGCCTCTTAAAAATTCACCCTAACCTCACACGGTTCTAGTTTTCCCAAGTCTTCCGGAGCAATCAGATTTCACACAGTCTTCTGCCTCGAGTGAGAGCGGGCCTCTCTCTGATAATCCTGTTCCTACTCCTTGTCAGATTGACAACAAGAACAGAAGCCCCCGTGGGCTGTGTGCACATGTGTACATTCACATACACATCTGCCATACTGGGCACAAGAAAGACAGACAGGACAGGAAGAGCTGGGAGGGAAAGCAGCTAAAAGGAAAAAGATTAGAAGATGAAGGAATGAATAGTGAAAAGAGGTTTATAGCAGAACTAAGAATGACTGACTTGTGTGCATTCTGAATACAGTAAAATACTTCGAGTTATTTACAGTTTCATCTATCTTGCTGTGTACAATGATTTGCAAACTCAGTTACCCTCAATGTTTTTCAAATTTTGTCACATCTTCATCACAACCCTAAATGAATTTTATTGCGATATTTTGCATTTTGTAGTGTATAATAGGAAAGCAGAATAATTTTAAACATATTATTCATGGCCTGTGTCTGGAGGACATGCAGAGATTTACTGCTCAAATGAGAGAATCTGTACACGAGTTGTGCCACAACGAATATTGAGGCCTGTGGCCAAATGCAGAACTGCAGTCTTTTCTGCTTGTTCTTGTAACTTAAGTTCGTATTTTACCATTCTTTTTTTTTTTTTTTTCTACCTAACGTGGAGTTTCCATTGGTTGCTTACTTGAGCTGGGTGCCAGTCACTTCTGAGTATCCACAAAAGACATCTTGAATAGAACTCCTCGATTGTTTATTAGGTCAGGGGTGGATTTACCATTAGGCACAATTAGGCAGTTGCCTAGGGTCCCAAATTTCTGGGGGCCCCATAAAACTCCTTTTACATGTATGGTTAATACAGCTATTACTTATTTATGCACATTAATTATTTGTTTGAACAAAATTCTTGCATTAAGATGCTATCAGAATGCTTATAATATTAAAGGAGAATGACGTTTTTTTTTTACATTGGGCCCTTGATTTTACATTGTTACATCATGTTCTACTTATTACATCATGTTATATTGTTATATTCAACTCGCTGCCCATAGGTAGGGCAATGAGTTGAATATAACAATTGGATATAACAAAACCGAAAATCTTCATAACAGCTCCAAATGACACAAAACTAATATGGTTGAGTAGAACATAATGTAATAACGTAAAATCAAGGGCCCAATGTAAAAAAAAAAAAAAAAAAGGTGTTCTCCTTTAAGGTTGTCTCCCCCAAACTCCTTCAGTGTCAGCTACATTGGATGAGTCGATTTGCGAACGATCCAAACAGACAGCACAAAACCATTTCAAACAGATGGTGCGAAAAACATTGTTTCCAATTTTGTCGCTAAATCTAGCGACATTTCAGACTCTCTATCATTTTTATTTCAAAGAAGAGCCTAGCGCGAAATCTAGCAGCTTTTTTCTGTTATAGAAGACTTTGGCAACAACATATAATGGCACCGAACTCTGCTCTCCAGAGCAAGTAGATTCATAAGCCCGCCTCCTGCTCTCTTTTCTCTTGTCTGCTGTCATGATTTATGCAGCTATTATTTCATTCAAATGAAAAATGGAGAAAAGATAAGCAGATCATGGCTTGTCTACAGAGAAAAGAAAGACTGTTATTTGCTTTTGCTGCGCCTTGCGTCGCCAGGAATCAGCTAAGTGAGAATGGGATAAGTGATTGAAGACAGCATGAAGATCAGCTGGGACATTGCCAATATGAAAAAGAAAAAGGGACTAAATAAAACAGAGAGGAAAGGTAGAACAGAAGGTAATACAAATAATGTATGTCTGTTCTATTAGAATTTCAGTATCAATATAATGGGTCTGTTTTATGTGTTGTCTTCTAAGTTCAGAGGGCCTTCTTGCCTGTCTTTGCCTCGGGCCCCAAATTTCCTAAATCTGCCCGTTTGTTAGGTTGGACTAATTTATCTTGGACAAGCTTGATGTCACATCTGCAGTACAGCACGGGGAACTTCTGTACTGAAGTAAATTCAGGAAAATAGGCCACAGGGTTATAGGTCTATCGAGGCTGAACCAGAGGTGTCAGTCTGCTCATCAAACAATGTTTTAGCCATAAAGAGATAAATATAAAAGATATTTGTTTAGTAAAAACATGCACAATGTCTCTCTCTAAGCTCCCAGTAGTAAGGCTAGAAAGAATATTTTACATGTTGGTCCTATGTTTTCTTAAATTGTAATTTTGATTTTAAGTGACAAAACATATAACAGGAGCCAGCAGTTAAAATGTGCAATAACATTATTGAAATGGCAGGATTTCAGGACACATTTATCTGTTTACCATTGTGTTTATATGTGATTAAATTAGGATAAAGAGTTCTGGAGTCCAGGGATCAGGTAGGCTCAAGTTAAAGATGGGGGAAATTACTTGTTTCAACCTTTAAGATAAGCTGCTGTTTATCAGCAGCAAGAGATCGCAATTTTGTTTGTTAAACACCTGTAACAAAGCTTGAAGAAATAATTTTTATTTAGTCTAAGGAAGGGAGATTTGTGACTTTTAGTCAATTCCTATACTGAGCGAGGACAAAGCAACAGTGGAGAAAAAAACTGTCTGTCAGGAACACAGATACTTTCAATTAGATCTAGAAAATCTGTTTCAGTTAGCTATGGCAGTGGTTCCCACACCTCTCTGTTGTTGGTCTTTGCTCTGTACCTATTAAAGGAAAAGTTCAGTCATATTTAGAATTCAAAGTTCTGAAAGTGCTTTAAATATGAAATCATGACATACTGTTCAATAAATGGTCATTGTTTTTAATTAAGTGTAATTTAATTGAAATATGCTTTACCGGAGAATCCGTGTTTGACAAAGAACACTACTGCCATCTACCGGTTTGTGATGTCACGGTGCGGTATCAGCTGTTGAGCAAGTCCCAGTGCTGTATCTGGTGTTTTTCACAATGCGCTATTGTCCAAGTCATCTTGAAAACATTCTTCTTTGAAAAGTCGGCTATATGTTAAGTGTTTTTTTTCTCTGGCCAGAAATTTGATGGCAAATCCTCCCTCTTCAAGTTGGCAACCGAGCAACAAACACGTCAATGGGGGGATCATGAATTGGAAAGGTTAAGTAACAAAAAAATATTATAAAAAAATGTTTTTTCACTTTTACCTGATGTATTACAACATCCAACTACCATGCATGTTGGCATTGTCAGTTTAACTATAGCTCCCGGAAATCTGAATTGTGAAGTCCTCTCGTAAGCTTAAATAATTATTGTTGATTGCAGCTGTGTCTAGTAGCTCTCATTGATTTTACTTGTAAACCGCGGAGAATGGCGATCGGCTTACCGCACTGTGACGTCACTGCCGGAAGATGTCAGGAGTGAGGTGTTAATATACTTGGGCAAAAATGGCCAAAAATTCATTAAATCACTGCGAACGTATTAGTTTTAGGTATGGATAATGATACACTGATTTTTCCTTGCCGACTTGCGGACTTTTCCTTTAACACAAATATCTTTGAGAGGGTTAGTATGTCACTTACCTTTTATCTGAGCTGCTTTCCTGTGTTGAGATTGACTTGATGTACTGAAGGTTCCTGCTTGTGCCTGTTGTCACCTCCATGTTCCATCCTTATTTCAGCTTTTAACAATTCCAGATCACTTGAAAAAAAAAACATGAATTGACATAACAACAGTTAAAAAAAGGAAAACAGACAGCATCTTTATCCCTAACTTCCAATTAAATGGAAGAGAAGAGGAAATTTGACTTGCTATCATGATATCATGTCCAGGTTAAAAGGATAAATCAAACGTTCACAAGGCTAATTTCAATTGTAAAGCTGGTTTTGTCTATAAAACACTTAGAAAATCTTCACTAAAGTTAAATCAGGGTGTGTAGCCAAGTAAGAAATGAAATAAGAAGGAAACCAGTCACCCATAAACCACCACAAAGATGGAAGTTAATTTATTCCTTAATTTTCATGCCCCTTAAACTGCTGTGGAGCTGGAGCTTTTCTCCAACTGTCAAAGGGCGAGAGCTCAGCCACACCCTGGATAAGCTGCCGCTCTGTCACAGGACTGCAAAAACCAAAAGCACTCACACCCTCAGGCCAATCAAAGGGGTGTTTATTTTGAAAGAAAACTGAAGCACCTTCAAAAAAATATATACCTGGCTAAGGAGGATATGCTACTGTTTTGCATTTAAACATCACATTAAGAAATAAATAATTCTTTTTGCCCTACATCCTACAAAAATGGCTCTTACATACATTGTATTGTGTTTAATCTCGAGTCTCCAAGTACATAATGTGTTTGTTTCTGTAAGAAATAAACGCTCCAGGAGAAAACCTAGACATATCCAGAGAGAATATGCTGCTGTGTATGGAAGAAGAAACAAATGTCAAAAAAAATGAAAAGTATTTTTCTCCTGTATTTGCTACTACCACCAAACATATATTCTAAAACTAAATCCTAATTTAGAGTTTTCAGTGACCCAAACCACGTATTTGGAATGTGGGTGGAAACTGGAGTCTTAGGGGAAAACCCATAGGAAAATGTCCAAACTCCACACACACAGACCCCTGGCATGTGGTAGAAATAGATGTAAATCTGTCTCTGCAATCTGTCCTATTTGTCTTTTAGATAAAAAATATATTTAAAAATACAAAAAAATAATAATCAGATCAACACATAATCTGCATTTTTTCACCTTAATAAAGCAAGCAAACTGAACCTCGGGCCTTGTTTAAAATGTCCAGTCACCTAACACAATGATTTTAAATGCTTGGCTAAAACTATCCATCCATTTTGCGGCAAACCATTTCAATTTTAAAGGTAAAATGTTTTTCTATTTTGACGATTTGTGTATATATATACCTGTATATAAAATGGTAAAAGGAAGGAAATTCCAACAGACTGTACTCATGCAAACTAGCCTGTCCCTGAACACAATGTTACTCACCTGTCACTGGGACAGGGAGGCGGGTGGGGGGGTTGAAGAAACGGGGCTGCTGTTGGATCATCTGTGATGAAGGGGGGGTCAAAGACCATTACTTAATGTAAATATCCGGCTTAACATCTACTAGCATTTAGATAATGTTAACCCTCTTATGACTGTGGGGTTTTCCTGTTGCCTTGTCTGGTTGGTAAAGGTAAATTATGAGCCCTGTGAGCTTTCTAGCTTAGTCGTTTGGCCTCTGTGTTTTTTTTTTACAGACACACAATAGGCTCAATAAATGTTGGATTAATCCTTGTTGAATTTTTTCTTAAAAATTAAAAATTAACTGCAACATAACTATAATAAAAAATTTGCATTCATACTCAGTTTCAGACCCACCCAGCTGGGTGGCACCGTTATTGATGTGATTCATATCTGGATGTAATCCGACATTGAGAGGGGTTAACTATGTAGTTGTATCCAGCAGATAGCTATCTTAGTTTACTCAACAGGTTAATAATTTATTGTTATTTTGAACTATTTGGTTAACAAACCTTTCTGCTAAAAACAAGAGGGGGGAAAACTTGGTCACGGTATCAGATGCCTTCTCCCTCTCTCCTTTCTCCTTCCTTTCTGTTCCTTTTGGAAACCCAGACTTCTAGTCCAAAGTGTCCCTGATGCAGCAACCCCAGTAAGCAGGCAGGAGACCGATCCAGGTCAGAGAAACAGTTCAGAACTGGACAGTTTTGGGATCCAGGAGTCCGTAGCCTGATCAGGATTCCAATCTGAACAGGAACAGACAGATCCATGGTTCCAGGAATCCTCAGAGCGTGAAGGCAGGTTCACAGTTCTAAGATTCCAACAGCGAGCTCAGACATACTCAGATGAAGACTGGCAGGCTCAGTGGTTGAGGGACAGAGACAAGACATGGTACCAGAATTACTGCAGAACTTTAAACTGATCTCCTCTTAGGAGCCAGGCTTAAAGGAATTAATCTGACCCTGAGGGCTCCACGGAGAAAGGCCAGAACCCGAGCTCCCCTGCGCGCCAAGCCAAAACCCTGTGTGCTCAGCGGAGAAGAGCCGGGACACGATCATAAGTAAGGAGACAAACAGTAAACCCTCTCAATCCACTGGCCTCTGGGGACAGGAACATGAACCAGGGACTGAAACACACATGGATAAGGATGTAATGATTTTGATTTCCTTACATGTCGCCTGTAGTATATGATTTGTTGTACTAGCTCCTACCCTTCCAGTCAGTTGTTTTAATGATCTCTATAACACTGAATGTACGCCAGTAGTCTGTTGCTCATCTGGACAGTCTTCAAGCACTCAGACAAAAATGTACTTTTTGAAGTAATTTTACTGCACCATTATACAATTTTAACTAGGGAATATCTTAATTAAAATTTCCTTCTCCTATTTGAGCAAAACCGTTCTCTTCACTACAAAAATTGACTATTTAAACATGTTTTACAATCTTAGATGTGGTTATAAATTCCTTTTGATCTTCCTTTGAGATTGATAAACTAAGCAGGAGCAGATTCTGTTAGATTGTCGTCTTTTGAGAGGATTCAAGAATGGAATTTGCCAGTGCAATAAGACAGCTACACTTGGTAAGATGTCTTTTTTGAAAATATCTATCATGACTTTAAGACTCGATGGAGTCTTAAAGATACTCCATCAATCTTCAATAACTCCACTGAATAACAGTATGATTTTGCAAGGTCTCTCACTGACAAATCATGGAGGGGTCTAACATTTTCAACCTAGGTGCATGTCCACTGTGAGGGACAATCAAAAACATCTGGAACTGACAGTTTATAATTTTTCTAATAATTTATTTGCATATCACTGCTGCAAATGACACCTGAGATAATCAGTGTTAGGTTGAGCTTGATCCAACGAATCTCTATTGAGTTTAGGTCTGGAGACTGACTAGGCCATGCCAGAACCTTGATATGCTTCTTACAGAGACACTCCATGGGTATCTTAGCTGTGTGCTTCGGGTCATTGTCATGTTGGAAGACCCAGCCTCGATGCACCAACCGAGGGAAGGATGTTGTTCAACAAAATCTTGCAATACATCACGTCGATCACCCACTCCTTAACTCAATTTAATTATTTCATTAAAATCTTTAAACTTTTAACACTACATTTTGGTCTATCGTTAATTCTTTATTCAAAATATCAGATGTTATAATGAGTTACCCAGTACTTGACTAGCCTTTTTGCCTAATAATTAATTACTCTTACTTGAGTAATTTCTTTGATCACTACTACTTGGGTGCAGTTTTTGGATACTCTACCCACCTCTATTCATCTGTGACAGAAGATTATTTGGATATTAAAGACTGTTGTTACTAGATGAATGCAGTTAGTTACTCTCTGAACCATCTATAATCTCACACTATTTAATGTTCTTACATCAGTCAGTGCCTAAATGAAACAGATGTCATCCTTACAAAAAACAAAATGTAAGGAATTATTTTTTCAAACATACAAATCACCACACAGTCTGGTTGTTTTTTGACTATTCTTATGTTTCTCTACATCTTCTTGAGGGTTCTTTTTTTCTAACCAGCTTTTAAGGCACCAGTAATCTGAAGACTGAGATTATCTACGTTGAGTGATGAGTAAATTGGAAACACTTGAGCTGTACTATGAGAAAGCTGGAGGGGAATAAACATGTCCTGAGTCTATTTTGAATGGGTACACAGGACTGAAACTTTTCCAACATAAATAAGCATATGAATATTCCATCTACCTGTGGTAGATGTCATGTCACTCAATGAGGCAGGTTTGCAAATGTAGACTTCTGGCTCGATGTCTTCCCCTCACACCAAGAGTTTAACTCTACCACCACTTCCTACTGAATATCAAACAGCAGTGTACGAAATTGACCTACTATCATGGCTACAACATACAAACAGGAATGGTGGATGGGTGTGGTTCAAGGTGGATGAATGAGAATAATTAGATCTTTACCATCAAAACCCTCTAATGTATCTTTTAAATTGACCTGCCAGAGACTAAATGCAGAGACAGATTGGTAAATTCTTCTTGTCTAACTAAGTGATTATCACACCTTAGTATCTGGTGAAGCATAATTTATTACAAACACCTGAATGTGTGGTCATAAATCATCCAGATGCTGGTGTTTTTAATCCCAAACAATACATTTTCTTAATTTAGGCAGATGTAGCTTGTGCCCATGTGACATAAATTGTCCTAGAGTATAGGAGCAAAGAACTAGATCTGTATCAGGACTGGTTGAAAACCCATCCTCAACAACGACAATGACATACAAACAGCCATGACATTTGTATGGATAACAAACTGTCTGAAAGGAAATACATATAGATGATTAGCCTGTCATGTAAAAACAGAAACATAAAAAGCCTCACATAATAAAGAAATACAATCTTTAAATTCAATTAAATGTAAAATTAAATTAAAATGCAAATCCCATGTGATTTTAAACATGAATCACCCCCACTATTTAGTCAAATGCACTGAATCTGCATAAACAGACCTTCTGCCTAGCTAAGGATTTCAACCATTTCTCCTTATACCTCACTCTCTTCTCCGTAAAAAAGGGTCTACCTTCAGTCCCCAACAATAATTCAACTCCTCCTCTCCCCCTCTGTCAGCAATAAATATCAAAGAGAAAGATTTGAGATAATAGCGTTTTCCAGCATCTGAATGGGATGGTAGCTGTGGGACCTGATGATGTCTTCCATCTTTACCTGAAAATCTGTGCTGACCAATTAACCCCTGTCTTCACACACATTTTTACTGTATGTCTGGAGCTGCTTGAGGTTGCAGTGCTACCAACTGCAGCCTGGATGGATAACATTGTAGGCCATCTGTTGGCTACTTTATATACAATAGAAAGTACACGTATAGATAAATAGGTACAGTCCATTCAGAAAATATTAACCTTGCTATACTCTCCAAATAATAATAACATATTGTATTTGTAATGAACTATATATTTAAAGCACATCTCAGTACTACAGTGCTACAAGCTATGGACATTACATTTGGTTATATTATTGCTGTATTCCAAAGGATATTGAATTATTTTAAATGATCCCCCCCCCCCCCCCCCAACAGTCTTAGAACAAGATTATGTATATTATGTACAAATTTTTATATATATTTTTTTTTTTGCAATAACTGAATATTTATCACTGAATCTCATCATTTTTTTATTCAATTCAGTTTATTTATATAGCGCCAATTTACATCACGTCTCAGAGCATTTTACAGTTCAACCAGATCATAAGGTCAAATTGATTCAAAGTTTTCTATCTAAGGAAAACCAGTTAATTGCAGCGACTCATTGACTCGAAGGGATCCCTCACATCCCTCATATACTGGTGTATCAAATTAAATCCCAGTTGTAATTTTCATCAAAGTTAGTAACTTTGGTGGAAATTGTTTTTGGAACTGAAAAGTTCATAGAAACAGAAGAAGTGTAAAAGAGTAAATTAAAAAACATGGCCTACTGTCACACCTCAGAACAGAGGACCCAGTATTCAGGCAAGGCAGATCGTGGAATTACTCAAAAAGCATTTATTAAGAAACTGGCGGAGCAGATTATCCGCAGCTAGGGAGTCTATCACCCTTGGTTTGCAAGTTTAGTCCATGTCCAGAGGACGAGGTGGGATCCAAATCGTGGACTGCCAACAAGACGCGGCAGGCGCCACCAGTGTTCCAGATGCTTGCAGAGAACAAGCTGGAGTCCGAAGCCAGGTCAGACAAACAGATCGGACAGGAACAGGCAGGGTCAGTGTTTGACCGGCAGGTCAGGATCAGGTAATCAGAAACACATCAGATGAGAGGTAATAAAAAACCGGGCAGAATTAGAAAGGTGAATGAAATGAGTAATTAGACCAGTCATCAGTACCAAGATCATGACCACTACAGCAGGAGAAATGATAAGTAAGATAGAGAGAGAACCCTTTTGACCTCCACTGAGGATTCTAGTGACATACGGAGGAGCCCAAGCTAACAGTACCACTGTAAAAGATGGTGGAGGAGAAACACTTAGCAGGAGATAGCCTACATAAAATTTAACTGCTACAATCTTCAATAGATAGAAGAGAATAGATGCCAAGACCCTCTGTCAGCCACATTACTGCCCTCTAATGAATGGTGGAAGAAGTTTTGATAAACTTATTTCAGATGTAACCAATCACCAAGACGCCTGATGTGGTGACAACTTGGTACAGATGTAGATTAGGGAAAGGTTGTAAAAATTATTGAATAGTGTTCAGGATAGATTTCACATCAAATACAACTTACAAAAGTTTGACATATTTCGATAAAATTCCAAAGTGCACCATAAGCTTTCAGGCCAACCGTTTCTAACTTCTGAATTCAACTGGCTAGATGTTCAATGATTCTGTACCTACTGGCATTGAAGCTTAGAACATCACATAGCATCAATAGAAAGTTCTAGCAATGTTACAGAGAGACCAGAGGAATGTTTTCAACACAGTCCAAGCTCATGGCTGATTTATTGGAAACCTGAAATATTACATCAGATTATACAAATGCTTATATCAGCACAATCCGACTGATAGATGATCAGTAGATCTACCTGATCACAGGTGGCAGTGTCTCGAATGGGACAGGGCATCACTTTTGGATGAGAAACCATGTGTTGTGCAGACGTTGAAAGGATTCTGCAACAGCTACCATTGTCGACAGGTGAGCTTTTTGATGTGGCAGTGTTACCGACTGTCCAGTCAATACAGAATTGTGCTAAATCTTCTAAATAGTAATGTGAAAAGCCCATATACAATTAATAACATGAATCTAATATTGCGGCACTGTGGAAACATAGGCCTAGTTTTAATCTTCATAAAGAAACAAGAAAACAAACCCTCAGGTCTTTGGTGGTTGTATTATCAAAGGATGGTTTGCGTGGGCTGTGGTACTTCAAATAGATTATCCTGTATGTTCTGCAGACTTGAATCCCATTGAAAAGCTCAGGCATTAATAGTCATGAACCAGAATCTCAACGAGAGGGCACCATTAAGAAGAGTGGGTTGCTGTGCAAAACAATATCTACAAACTTTTCATGTTTTCCTTGAGTGTCACTGCAAGTTATTGAAAATATGTTGAATAACTTGAAATCGAATAAAGAATGGCAGGTCTAGATTACTAAGTTGTTACATTTCTACATTCTTTCCATTTTGCTTGGAGATAATTTATAAACCCTATAATTAAAACATTTCATGTGTGATAGAAAGCACATGCTTACAGAGACTCTAAAGTTTCTTAGCACTAAATGAGATCTAATCCTGTACTACATCTTTCAGGTTGACCTAACTTATTTCTGAAAAAATAATCCATTTTAAATTGATCACTTTCATCAAATTTACAAGTTTACATTACTTTTGATGAACATTTAAATGTCTAAAATTAAATGAATTAGCTTAAAGGAGCCTATTCCTTCTGAAGACACATAGGGGCCCTATAGAAGTCTCATCTCCTCGAACAGTCGTTTCCCTTCATGGGTCCCCCCCTCCCCCATGAAGAAGATCTAATGGCACAGGCAGAACCCTCTATAGAAACCGATGTGCACCCAAAAAAAAAAGCACCCACTAGTCCTGGAATGTCTTGAGATTTCTAACCGTATTTAACCCAAAAGGAGTAAAACACCAAAAATGAAAAATATTTCCTGTAGTCAATTTTTTAATATTCTATTTTCGGAAACGTATGAAATTATAAAGACAGGTTAAGAAACTGTCCGGATATTGAGTACCACCATTGAGAACCATTTCATGTTTAAAATGTATAGTCACCAAAAAACAGACATATGGTTAGGATGAACCTGACATGAAAAACTTTTTTTTTTTTTTCGGAAATCAAAAGTGAATACTAGCTCTTTTTAAGTATATTATTATTACAAGGATTTAGTACCAAAATGTAAACTTGGAACACTACCAATATAAAATATTATGCAACCAGCAGGTGGCAGCAAATCCTAACTTTTTACAGTATATCACTGTTAAACAGCTCAGGATTTCAGTACCAAAACCATGTTAAAATATGACCACTCATGACCAAAGATATGGTTAAATAAAGCTGTTTATTTAGACATCAGTTAATAAAAAATAAAATTAAACTTTACAAAAAATTCTTTAAAATCAAAGAGCTCTAGAACTCAAATCTTTGTCGTTTCACCTCGACTTAGAAAAATAGTAAAGGCACTGTGCATTAGTCTGCTGCATTTATATAAATATAAAACATCCAAACCAAAACGAAAGTAAGCTTCTCAAATCTGCTCTCTATACGACTGTTAAACTGCGACGGACCTACGCCCATAAAATGGAGCAAGAATTAAAGGACAAATGAAAAAAAAAATATATAGAATGAAATTCACACACTGAGAAATAAACAGAGCAGGATGTGTTGTACTTGAAAAAAGAAAGAGAACCCGGGCAACTGCACATTAACACTACAATGGGAGTAGTGAAATAAAAGAGACAAAACAAGGAGAAAGATGATATATGTCTGTGTGATTTGTTATTTGAATCTCTCGTTTGTGAAAGTGGCTTAATGTGACGCATTCTTCATCGGTATAATTCCTCCAAACCTCCAAAGTACTAAAGACGTTTTGTACCCTTAGCTCTCTAATGTGCGATAAAGACAAGCCTTTCTTTCTGAAATCTCTTTGGCATTCTGTTTTGTTACACACACTTTGAGGAGATCCACACATTCCAAAGAAAGAGTCAGTGTAGCAGTCAATCCATTCGGCATCCAGTCACAGGAACAATGTTTGATCATAGGAAACCATGCTCATCCAGAAATTTGGGAGTAACTGGGTTCCACTTTGCAATAGTCTTAGCAGTAGATTGGCCTGCAAAAAAAGAAAAGTAATTGTAAGTAACACATGTCATTTATATGGCATATTTTTACAAAGAAAAATCCTCTAGTGCCTTACAAAGCCACCATAAAAATATATTTTTTCATCTTTAACAGCAAAATTCAGTTCAAGTAGAAATTTCTTTCCTTTTGTTTTTGTTAGAAAGAAGGCTCGAGTGTAGACCATTTTTCCATACCTGCTTCTGTTCTGCTTCTGGAGGTTTCTGTGGGCTGAATGTGAGCATTTGTAAAACTGTGACCCATTCCTTCTGCATCACTCTCCCCTGATGAGGATGGGTCCTCTGCTCTCCTGTACACACCTGGTTTCTTGTGGTATTTGGCCCGGTAAGTGTCTGTCATGCAGCTGTCCACGGAGAAGAAAGTGGTTGGGAGGACCATATCTGTCAGAGAGGAGGACAGGGAGTCTGTACCGTCATCTGGTTGGGGTTTTGGACTTGGTAATCTGTCCTCGTTCTCGCTGGCTGAAAGATCGTTCCTCTCCTGGTCTGAAGACCCTGACTTAGAGCTGACATCAGAGGAAAGCCTGTGCTCAGTGGGTGTCTCGATCCAACGCCGGAGGACAGACAGAGCGTTTTTGGGCTGGCTGCGGGGAGAGATGCCAGACAGGCCGGGTTTTGGGGGTAGCGGTGGATGATAGCTATGTGACAAAGAGTATGTTTGACTGGACTCTTCTTGCTCAGAGAGAGGTCCAGCAAGATCATCAGAGCTGTTCCACTCAGAACTGCTGGTTTTCAAGGAGTAAGGAGGGATGGGACTCGCAGGGCTGCCATCCAGATTTTCTTCTTGCTCACTATCAATGCCATTGTTCTTTTCCAGGATTCCAGGGGTGTATCTGAAGGCTCTTTTTCTTTGTAATTGAAAAAAAAATTGAAAAAAAATGGCATTAGTACCGAAATTGTCAAAAGCACAGTTTTTTTTCGTATTACACCATGGAATTATAAGAAATGTCTGCTACCTCTGCATGGGTTGACCACTGAGGATGTTGACATCTTTCAGATCTGGAGATTTCCTTCCTTGCTCTGCTGAACAAAAAAAAAAAACAAAAACAAAAAAAACAGATAATGTGATTGTTTTTTGTTTGTATCTGATTTTCTTTCTGTCTGTCAGCAAAGACATGTTATCTAACAGGGGTCATGGGGAGGCCTGCTCTGCCTGGTGCCGGGAGAGGAAGTATCAAACCAGCCAGTCTGGCAGAGCGCCCCCAGGCCCCCTGTGTACCAATCTGACTGTCTGATGCAGCCAAAGTACACGGCCATTCAAAGGGGGGGATGTGAGTTAATGTGCAGACCCAGTCAGCCCAGAACTACAAGTTCTAAAGGCACGGCAATGACCAAGAATGAACTCAAACGGAAAATAAAAGAGAAACAAATAAAGGGGAAATGACTCTAAATAATATTTTTAGGGCCATTTAAGTAATCTTGAGCTGAATTGTTACCCCCACAACCTGTCACATTTTGTCACATCATAACTACAAACATCAACAGAGAATTAGTATTTAACCTTGCCAATTCAACACTTTATAGAAGCCACCTTTAACTGCAGTTAGTTTTTTTTTTTTTTGTGTAAACCTAAATGTATAGAAGACAGTCTTTTTTTCCGGGTGGATATTCTAAATAAGTGGTCCTCCTAATTGTCAATCATTCTGGGGATAGTTTTACGTAAGGCCATCCTCATGCTCGTCCAGTTAGCTATCTTTTTCTGAGCATGTGCACTTTCAGCTGCATATCTGTGATGAGCTACAGTTTCAGACAGTCCTTGAAGCTCACCTTCCTCACTACGGTTCTTTTAAAATGGCCAAGGGTTGTAAGAGAAAAACTGTCTATAAAGTGTATGAGGAGAAAAGAAAGGCCTCAGAAGAGGCAGATATATCCCAGAATGTTTTGTGGAGAGAGCTCTCTGGGATTTGCTGTCACAGCGGCCTGTTGTCGCTACCCGACAGTGGTGACAAATAAAGATGGCACAGTGAAGGAAGAGTTACGTGACCAACAGAGCAAAAAGCAGTGATCATTGTCCAAACGGTCAGTTAACTGAGTTTGCTATATAGTCCCCGCTGTACGTAGACACAGTAAGCATGTATGAGCTATGAGAACAGCACGTTTTAAACAGGGCATGCACGGGGATAAATGGGCTCATTCATGCTCTTGAACGCGCATTTTTTTTTTTAAGTGAAAAAGGCAGGTCTCTTAACAAAAAATCCTCCACAATACCTTTAAGTTGGGTTGGCAAGATGATGGCTGCTAACATTAGTTTTTAAGTCTTGCCATAGTTGTTGGACCTAATTTTAGTCTGGACTTTGGCCAAGCCATTCTAAACATGTTTCTTTTTTTGTAATTCACTTTTTATTGGTTTTTACACATATATAAATTAAACAAAGACAAACACTGAACATCCACAAGTGAACAGGGGAGACTTCTTACTGTAGAATTTCTAAGTAAGCCCCCCAAATTTTCATAAAGACATCCTCTTTATCTATCATTCTATAGCATAACTTTTCATAAGAGGCAATCTTGGACATCTCATTAAACCATTCCACCATTGATATGGCTCCTTGCGTTTTCCAATTGCGTAATATTATCCTGCATCCAACTATTAGAGCTGTTCGGCACCAATTCTAAACATGTTTTGATCATTAAAACCCCCACACATCTTCTCATGGAGTCAAACCTTGTTTTCTTTCTCTGCAGATAAACAGCATCACCCACCGACATGATGTCACTAACCTAATGTTACATGATGACCTAATCTGATAAAAGCTGTGGTGTGTAAAAGTGAGGAAATGAAGTAGATAATGTGGAGCATTAAGTTCTGACATGAAGTGTGTCTTTTTTTTACGCAAACACATGACCCCATTTAAAGAGTCATAATAAGAATTAATACCTTTCTTTTCACTTTATATTCATATAGAATTCTGAATGGTAGAAAAATTCCCCGCAAATCCATAATGAGGGTCAAAACCTCAAAAAAGCTGAAAAGTTATGAGGTTCGACTGAGTTATTCCACCTCTACCTTTGAAAATCAAAAACATTTTAGAAACAGGTACCTGGGTGGGTTGGAGTGGCATGGCTGGTGTGGTTTAAAGGGACGCAGACAGACAACAGCTGACTAGCAGAACCAGCAGGAATGAGTGACCAAGGACCATCTGTAATGTGTCAGCATAACCCCCTGTTCCTTCCCCTCCCTCTGTTTCTGCTCGCTCTCTGTCCAAAGCATTAGTGCCCAAATCCTTTGTGCTGGCATGCAATTACACCAGGGTCAGACTCGTAGACTTTAGATCCCCTCCACAACACTATTGCATTTGTAAGCCACTAAGTCCATGCAGACATTTTACAATTTGATGCCCCTGATCTGCAGTGTTGCAATGCTCCCGTAACAATATGATTTTCAACAAAGAGGGATGAAGCGAATGGGTGTGTTCCCTTCGGAAAATCCCCATGTCATGATCACATCCACCTTTCACACTGAATTGCTTGCAGGAAATATAACAGCTTATCCTGCACTGGAAAACCATCCAAGACTGTTAATATGAAAGCTTATTTACTACAAAGATCTTTAAATCAAACATTGGACAGCTGTATTGATTTGAAGCATTTCCTGACATCACAGTAGAAAAAACTCATTTTATTCTCATGTTATTGCAGCTCAAACAGTAGACACCAGTGAAACAGATGTATTCTGAATGTCCTGCTGGGAGACCTTCTCTGTGCTCCGATTTCATGGATTAAGCTGTGCCTCTGGAGCAATTAGGACCTAAAACTGCAGCAAGCTGTGTGCCATAAGATTCCTCCCAACCAAACATTCCTGTTATCGCTGGGAAGCATCATACCAAGTCTTCTCCAAATACACTATATTGCCAAAAGTATTTGCTCACCTGCCTTGACTCACATATGAGCTTAAGTGACATCCCGTTCCTAATCCATAGGGTTCAATATGACGTCGGTCCACCCTTTGCAGCTAGAACAGCTTCAACTCTTCTGGGAAGGCTGTCCACAAGGTTTAGGAGTGTGTTTATGGGAATTTTTGACCATTCTTCCAGAAGCGCATTTGTGAGGTCGCACACTGATGTTGGACGAGAAGGCCTGGCTCTCAGTCTCCGCTCTAATTCATCCCAAAGGTGTTCTATCGGGTTGAGGTCAGGACTCTGTGCAGGCCAGTCAAGTTCATCCACACCAGACTCTGTCATCCATGTCTTTATGGACCTTGCTTTGTGCACTGGTGCACAGTCATGTTGGAAGAGGAAGGGGCCAGCTCCAAACTGTTCCCACAAAGTTGGGAGCATGGAATTGTCCAAAATGTCTTGGTATGCTGAAGCATTCAGAGTTCCTTTCACTGGAACTAAGGGGCCAAGCCCAGCTCCTGAAAAACAACCCCACACCATAATCCCCCCTCCACCAAACTTTACACTTGGCACAATGCAGTCAGACAAGTACCGTTCTCCTGGCAACCGCCAAACCCAGACCCGTCCATCAGATTGCCAGATGGAGAAGCGCGATTCGTCACTCCAGAGAACGCGTCTCCACTGCTCTAGAGTCCAGTGGCGGCGTGCTTTACACCACCGCATCCGACGCTTTGCATTGCACTTGGTTATGTATGGCTTGGATGCAGCTGCTCGACCATGGAAACCCATTCCATGAAGCTCTCTGCGCACTGTTCTTGAGCTAATCTGAAGGCCACATGAAGTTTGGAGGTCTGTAGTGATTGACTCTGCAGAAAGTTGGCGACCTCTTCGCACTATGCGCTTCAGCATCCGCTGACCCCGCTCCGTCAGTTTACGTGGCCTACCACTTCGTGGCTGAGTTGCTGTCGTTCCCAAACACTTCCATTTTCTTATAATACAGCTGACAGTTGACTGTGGAATATTTAGGAGCGAGGAAATTTCACGACTGGATTTGTTGCACAGGTGGCATCCTATCACAGTTCCACGCTGGAATTCACTGAGCTCCTGAGAGCGACCCATTCTTTCACAAATGTTTGTAAAAACAGTCTGCATGCCTAGGTGCTTGAATTTATACACCTGTGGCCATGGAAGTGATTGGAACACCTGATTCCAATAATTTGGATGGGTGAGCAAATACTTTTGGCAATATAGTGTATTTCTTCAGTTTTTTTTTTTTATAGAGATGGACCCTTCAAGTACAAAGGGAGAAGAATCCTTTTATAAAGCCCTTAACTCCAGGTTTTTAGTTTATTGAAATATATATATATAATTTTTTCTTAAAGTCCAAAAAAAGTTTCATAACTAACAGACTATAAAATATCTGGTCAATAGTTATAACTAGGGATGGATATGTGTAGTTAAAATGTAAACTGACAGTTGCCCTCCCGTTTAAATGCACTACCAGAGGGGATTTTAGACTTTAATGGACTTCTGGAATGTCCTGGTGTGACTCTTTAAAAAAAGAGAGAAAAAAAAAATGCTGCCCCTGTTGTTGAACTCCAGCCAAAATTGACTCTGGACACATTTACTGCAGCTTGTCATTTCAATTTGCAGGCTAGCAGGGTGTAAATACTCCAGATCTTAAAGGTCCCTTTGCAGTAAAATTTTAAGCCAGATTTAGCTTTAGCAGTTAATATTTTAAGACCTAATGTGAGACATCTAAAGGATTCCTTCTTAAACATTGTAAGACTGAATAGAAAGAATTTAAGCTGGGTGAGTTTTAGAATAATATCTTATCTTTATTTCAACCAATATAGGTGTGAATAAAGCATAAATGGTAACAAAATCGTTTAGCTAAAACAGAAAATGTGGTCATGGTGAAAACAGTAAAACTCCATAGTTAAGCAGTTCTCGCAACAATCATTTTAGGTAATGCTCTATGGGGTCCAAAGGGCCCCATAGAGCATTACACTACACTACACTACTACATTTAGGGGTGGACAAAAATACAATACATCAGTATTTTAATTTATGTTACCATCAATAATTCCATTGTTTGCAACACACTGCATGCAATCAATGACGTTCACTGCAGACTGGGAGCCTGTGGCTGCAGCTGTAGGGTTGGCTCAGTGGTACGCTAAGTTATAATTGCTTTGGGTACAAAATGAGTGACCATAATAAAGTCCCTGCTTTGCATGACCTGTACCTGGCATAAGCTGGGTACACATTTGTACAACAGACCCACGTCATCACCCCTGCATGAATACCTTTAACTGATTAGATGTGTTTGGTTTTCAGACATAGCTCTGAACATCATAATGCATCTCTGAATTGGTCTCATCTTTTTTCAATTTATACGCAAGAGTTTGCTTTAAAATCAAAGATGCGCTGCTTATGCTTCGATTAATTTTCCACTCATTTTGTTCATTTCTGAAATTAAAATTAGCCGCAAATCTAAAGCTTGATTGGCATTAGTTTGGTATTATATATAAAATGTACTGCAGTTTTTGTGATACACAAAACACACACAACAAAGTTTGTTTTGAATGGAAACTGCTGTAGAGGTAACTGCTGTACATTTTTCTGAGTTATGTTTAAACACAGCGCTATAGCAGGTAAACTGATATTTTCTGCTTGGTAGGGCACAGCTGGGTAGCTTTTACAAGCTCACTCATCGCCAGCTCTTACCTTCAGGATTAATTCAGAGCAGTCCTGTTAAGAAATTTTAATGAGGGACTTTTTGTTTCTTTCTTGTTTTTTGGCTAATCTAAGAGATATTTATTTGTCTTGTGTTGTGCTGTGAATGCATGTATGCAGCATATATCTGCTGGAGGTAAAACAGTTGTTGATGTCTAATCCTGCACCCAAACTAAGTAATAAAATACAAACATCCCTGCAGCAGGATTCATACAAGATCAAGATTTTTTTTATTTTTTTATTAATAATTAGCTATGATTTTTCAAATTTGTTCAAAGAGCAGTCTTCCTTTAAGTCAAAGTTAAAAACCCATTTGTTTAGATCTGCATTTAACTGTCAAAGTTAAACTGCTAACTGGGGTATTAGCTTATGGTTGTGAACCAACTGTTTTACTTTATTTTTTTATTTTTTTACTTTTTAGCATTTATTCTTCTTTTTTGTGGTCCAATTGTTTTACTTTTTTTTGCTTTCATTTTTCTTCTATTTCATTATCTAATTCAAGTACAGCCCTTTAAATTGTCCATGTACTGAATGGTATTATACAAATTAAATTGCCTTATCTTGCGGATCTAGAAAATGAACCAGCAATCTGCTAGAAGAAGACATTATTCACAGCATACTGTGAATTAAAATAAATGCTAAATGCTCATATCTGACTGCAAGTTCACTAAAAAAATAATGCAACTGCTTTTAGCATTTACTTAAAACAATCGTGTTAAAGTAACTAAATATGATTATGTCCTACCCTGCTAACAGGAAACAAGTGTGTTATAGCAACTAAATATGATTAAGTAAATTCCAAAAACAGTTGCATTATTTTTTTAAGTGTTGAACGTTAAAGCGGACTAGTTACATAGGGTTTTAAATTTTGCCGGTGAGGAGCCAAAGTGTACAGACCTCGGCACACAGCAGTTTCCTTGATTTATTGTTCAATCACTAATGTTAAGGTCACTTAACACTGCAGATCCTGACAACATGAGCAATAGTTTTTCTTGATTGTCAGAGAAAATCCAGCATAAAAGGCAGATACTTCAACCCACAACATTGTAATTCATTTAAAATGTATTTATATAAATTGGTCATTGTAGAACTGGGTCTCTTTATGAGATGCCACAATGGTTGGCCTGTTTTTGTAACCATGGTGTCTCCAGGAGAATCCATCTACATAATCACTATATGTAAATACACTTTGTATAAAAGTAAATAAATTAAAATATTAATTTGGCATTCATGCCTATGATGACTGTTTTAAACATATATATTTGCAATCTGCTTCCAAATGTCATTGTGGTTCATTTTATGCTTTATTATACAAAAACTGTTAAGAACTCTGCGTTTCTTGTCTGTTGTCATGTCTGATATGAATGATATTTTAAATTGCCCCTTCGTTTCGCTGGTTGCTAGATGAGATTTCAAAACTTCAGCTTTGTTAGAATATTTAGAATCAAGGATGAACTTTCCAGCGACGATATAAAAATATCTTTAAAATAATAAATATCAGCAACTTGTATTCATTCTGGTGGCCTTTTCAAATTAATATCTAAAAAAAAAATCTAAGAAATGAACACGTATATGGTATATGAAAATAAAGGGAATCATTAGAACAAGATATCTTTTTTTTCTATTATTATTATATTGTGTAAAAATATTGACTTACCTGTAGAGAAACCAGAGTACAACACAGCAGCACTTAAATCCTCACTTCCTCTTGGAGGAAATATATCCCTAAAATACAGAGGGTATACATTATTCATTTTTCCCTGAATGATACAAAATGTACATTATATTTTTTCCAACTGCTTCAACAAAGTAAAATTTACAAGGAAATTAACTCCAAAACATTCACAGCAAACACATCATTGTATCCTTCCTTTTTTTGAACATGTAAAAATCTCCCGGGACGTCCAAATATGTTTTTATCCTTAAACAGCATCAGTTTCGAAAAGCAGGAATAGCTTCATTTTTTTTTTAAGTGAAGTAATTTTCATCTTTTGTGAAGTCGTTTAGAAATTGATTTCCTTCAAAGGATAATATTTTCCACTTAAAATTAGGGATGCACGATATTGGGATTTTGGCTGATATCCGATATGCCGATATTTTAAAACTCATGTAGCCGATAACCGATATCGATACCGATGTTAAAGCTGGACAAAAATAAGTAGTCATTGAAAATAGCAGTTTTGTTATCCATTTCTGACACTTTGAAAAATAATATACTCAAATATATTTTCATATGCTGAAATCAAATAGATTTTTAAAAAACGCCGTATCGATCTATTTTACTTTCAAAATCTCGTGAAATTTCATCGTTCTGTTACAAACTCTCGTGATATTTTGCAAATTCTTGTGAGATTTTGTTAGTAAAATAGATCGATACCACGTCAATATATCAACATATAAAAATATGGCAAAATTTCGTGAATTTTCCGGGGATTTCGTAGCATAACGATGACATATAGCAATATTTTATTAGTAAAAGATTGATATGGTGTTTTTAAATGGCAATATATCAGCATATGAAGATATTGTGATATTTTAATGTATGAATATTTTTTCCCTCGTCTTTAGAAGTTTTTAAGTCTGGAAAAAGGAGTTTTTGAGGAAGAAGAAGAAGTAGTATTTTTTATTTATTTGTTTTAGACTTTAGAAACTCAGAAGCTGATCAAATATCGGGTTAAATATCGGTGGGGTGGCCGATGTCCGATATTCAGTTTTAAGGCTTAAAATTATAAACTAAATTTGATAGCATTGTTTTACTACTAGGATCAAGTTGGAATAAATGCAATCACATTTCTATTTGCATTTGTTATAAATCGGTGCCATTTGATTAAACTAAACAAGTGTGCAATGACACATTTACCGCAAAAGTGATAGCCACAAAGCTAGCAGGGTGAACTACGATATTTTGAGATCAAAGTGTTTTGAATGTGACAGAAAAATATTGTAAAACTGAGCTCAATCTGAATAGTTGCCTGATCATTAGAGGATGGGTTTTTGGAAAACTAACTGTTGCTCATAACCTGTCCACTGCAAGGCTATTAAGTAAGAAAAATAAAATAGACCAAAACCAGAAAAGCACAATGTTGGAATTTTGTCTGACATCCAATAGTTTACAACTTAACATGCTCATAACAGATTTAAAGGAACCATTTAGTTTTCTGCCTCCAGTCCTTTGCAGTCATTGCAGATACCAGTTTGTTTATCAGATTCTTGAATTTTAAAATCATCCATACCACAAACATTTTCACTTCAGGTTCTGTCCTGTAGCAGACCTATGCATCAGGTGCACTGACCTGCTGGCATAATCCTAATCTCACAAAGATAATACCTTTTATCTCAGTGAATTATATTGGTAGAACGGCTGATTATCAGTATTTGCTTAAAAGCTAAAATTAGATGATAACGCTAAGCTGCTAATATATTGTATCCCTACCAAAAACTATACATCTGTCAGGATATTGAAAAGGTATTGTCGAGATAATACAGTGCCTCAGAAAGAATTGCGATACTGAATTTAGGGGAAGGTAAGCGGTTTGCTGGGTCTCTGCTAAGTTCAAAGTCTGTCAACAAATTTGGATCATTATCTCCTAACAAGTCCTGCAAACCAATGACAGCCTGCCATGATAATGTGTGTGAATATACTGCTTTATGGACCTCTATTTATGGAGTGATTTTTCTGCCAAAACGTTGTGTACAAAAATGCATGTTTCGCACACACATAAAGCATGTTGCAAATGCATAAAGCATGTTTAACAACAAACAAATCTTATCACTCACAAAAAAACATGCTGCGCTCAAATAAATCTTATTGCTCACAAATAAAACTTGTTACAAACTGTCCTTAAATGTTGCACACACACAAAAAATTGTTTTACAAACCGGACTCTAACATTGCAATTAAAATATAATTTGTGAATTGTCCCAGAGTACAAAACCATCTCTGCTCACATATGAAACAGCCTCTCCTCGCGTATGAGACAATTCTTCACACTCCGGGGTAAGTTTCTGCCAAAAGTACCGTGATACATGGAGAATTGTCATTCTGACTAACAGACAGCAGGGGGCCCCATACAATCAAAACAACTGAAACGTGCAGGTGTTACGTCCAGCTGCGTTTCCCCATTTGATAAGGTTTCCTCTGCATCGCCGCACTGCTTTGTGTGCATAAAAGGCATAAAAATCACTCCATATCTATTTTTAGGGTGCATTCACACTAGTTCATTCATATTCATATGCTGTCACTCGCCAGACCTATTGCCAGCTATCGGCGAGGCGGGCGACAAGTTCAACTTATGTTACTTCAGGGTGTCAAATAAAAGGAGCATCTATCTGCTGCTCACTGGTTTCACCCTACATGACAACCACATCCAGTCCCAAATTACGACAGGACACAAAATTTCAGATTTTTTTTTATTAACTCTAGCTATTGATGCGTTGCTCTTTTGTTGCTAGAGGCCAAAAATCATGCCTGTGGCATTGCTATTAATGTGTCAGATCTCTGTGTGTTACTTTGCTCCTGTGGTGCACCTGTACATAGGGATAATGGAAATCTGTTGTTCCGGTCACTGTAAATCTGTCTGTCGTGAACACACGTTTGGAAGCATTTTTTTTTTACGTTTAATTATTTTAAAACAGCCTCTGAGACTTGGGTTTTTAAATGTCTATCAGAATTACACATTAAAACCATTAAAAAAAAAGGTGAACCTGACAGTTGACCTCACCTCATCAGTTGTAGTTCTGGTATGGGCCGGAGATCTGTAGAAGAAAGGCCCTCTACAACAGGAGAGTCCAGGTTAGCTGAGCCATTGCTCAGTCTGTCGCTGCTCTCGTACCCCGACTCGGTTCTCTGGATCTTCCAGTTTTCATTGCGCACTTTGTGTGGTGCTGAGCCCTTTGACCTGTCCTTCTCATGCCCACCCCTACCCTCTGAGTCTAGTGAGCTTCGACTACCCCCAGTTTCATTCCTCTGCTCATCTTCGTAGATAGTCATCAAGCTTTTTGGTTTGTGGTCGTCCCATGCCGCCCATGCAGTGTCTTTGTCCTGCTCTGGTTCACGAGACGGTGAATGACTGCTTGTTCTTCTCCGTGGACTGGGCAGCCTTTGCTCCTCTCTTCCTGAGATCCCACTGTCAACACTACTTATAACACTGTCCACATTCAGCGCTTCCCGCATAGGCCTCCATGCTCGACTAGAGGGGTTATGGATGTTCCTCCCATTTCTGTCCCTGGAACCTTGGCTGCTGTCTGTGTCGTACCCGTTGGAGTGGTGCTCCAGCTTCCGGCTCTGATGGCCGCTCCTCAAAGTACTGGTACTGGCCGGCACTTGGAGTCTGGCCTGGGAGCGAGGTGGTTCATGAGAGGAACGTGGCGGATCATGAGAGGAGCGGCCGCCAAGATACGGTACCCTTTCTGTCCTGATGGGGCCTTTTCCTTGGCTGCTGTACAGCCGGGTCTCCAGGTATTGCTTGAAGCCATTCTCTGGAGGGGAGGCAGAGCGGGAGTAGGTCCTGTCGTATGCTGGATCTGATGGAAATAAATAAGATAGCAAGGAGATAGTTAATATTTATACGGAATTTGTTAAAAGCATTAAACTTATGATCAAACAACTAATTCAACATATATTGCTCTAGATTTTGAATTTATACTTTGCTTTAATTTATGTCTAGAAGACAGCATCTTGTAGCGCCGTGCAAGAGTATCAATACCACTTAATACAGTTTGTAACATTAAATAATTGGTGAAACATGGAGGGTTTAGCATCATTCTTTGGGGATACTTCTATTCATTCGTAACATTAGGGAAGGCGGTAGCTGATGGAAACATAAGGGTCTCCATTCAATACAGCCAAAATATACAGCCGTTTTTGCAAAAAAAAAAGTGATTCTATTAGGCTACGTTCACAATGCAGGCCTTAATGGTCAATTCCGATTTTTTGTGAAGTCCAATTGTTTTGATTGGTTGTTCACATTTCCAAATATATGCGACTTGTATGTGATCTCCTGTGTGAACTGCATTCATACAACTTAATTGTCCTGCAGGCGCAGTAGAGGATGCAGTGAAATCACAAGCAAGCGTGCATTGATGGTAGCGGTGGAGCACATCTAAAGATCACTTTCATTTTATTCCCAACCTCAGCCAGTGCATTAACAACACAATCTTTTCAAGATGGTTGAAAATAAAGACTGCTCTCTGCACTAATGTCCGCCATGTTTGTTGTTTTTCTTGCTGCTTCTGCATAGCAAGAGGAAGAATAGTGACCTTTCTCGAGTATTAATGGCATACAGGTCGGATCAATGCAACGTGAAAGTTCACACACAGGTCGCATTTGAAAGGACCAGATGCATATCGGATTCAGCCCACATAGCCAAGTGGCCTGGGATACATTGGAAAAATTCAGATCTGTGTTTTTCAGACTGTCAAGAAAAGATCAAATACAGGTTACGTGGGCAAAAAAAGAAAAAAAAAAATCGGATTGGAGTTACTTCAGGCTGCTGTCATCAACACAGAGTACAAATAGAAAAAAACAATAAAAATTAAAAACAGGGATAAAAAAGAAGAAAAAAAATGTTGATTCCAATAAGATCTGTTTAAACTTATAATTGTTTCAGAATGAATCCCGACACTAACCCTTACCCTTACCTACAATTGGAAAATGTACCATGTTTAAGCAGTTCTCTCCTAAAGCTGCCAGCAGTCTACATATTTTCAAAAAGCTCCAACATTTAAGTGGCTGAAAAAAAAGCTATTTTTTTCAACTTTGTGTTTTAAAGCTCAAAAATGTAATTTAGCAATAATAAAACTGGAGGTCCTTGTGAATAAGCCTGAAGGAGACCAAGTCACATGATTTTGCTGACTGTGTGCCAGAATTAAATTAATTTAAACTTGACTCTCTTTAAACTTTTCCCTCTATTTGAAATATACCAGCGTTTATACCAGATTGATTATTCCCAGATCAGGGAACCCCAGCATCTATTAAGTTTCCAGGTTAACTCTGAACAAAAAAATATTTTTAAGAGGAAAACTAAATCAGCCACTTTCATAATTAGAAAAGAGGCAGATTAAATGTTAGATTCTATCTACAAGGAAAACAAGCTGACACTTAGAGAAAGTTCCTGAAGTTAACAGGAAGTCTGCTCTGTTTAATCCTTTTGAAGAGCGAAATTCTGTCTGTCATAAGTAGTAGTACTGCTAATCATGCTGTGATAAAGATGGTTTAAAAACACTCTATAATCATGTTTTTATTTTGAGAATGTTTGAAATCCTGTTTGACTGTACAGCCGCTGAACATAAACTGTTTTCCCAGGTACCGCGTATGATGTTCCCTATGGTTTTACCAAGCATATGTACATACTGTAAAACACACAGTAGATTTAAGAGAACAAAATGTTTTGATGTGGAGCACTCATACCTTTATCGGAGTGAAACAAGAAAGAAATCCCTTAAAAAGGAGTAGTTTATGTGTAATACAGCTGTTTTTAACAGCTTTTAACTGCATGAAACAGCTCAGTTGGATAATCTAATGTTTGTACTGCTTTAGCAGGATTGCAGTAATCCAGGAGCAGCTCTCACTTACTTCCTCATTTGCAGAAAGTCATATGTTTATCTTACAAAGATTTTCCCCATACAATTAAAAAAAATCATATTTTCCTGCATTCAAAATGACAAAAAAACAGCGGTATTGCAATTTTGCTATCCATTCATAACCCTCAGACAGAAATAACGGAGATTTAAAAACTGTCAGCAGGAGAGCAATTTGCCTAAATGCTGATCAGAACCAGTTTTCAAATTTTCAATTAATTCATTTCTATGAAGAACTATAGTGATATGTAGCATTTGATGTTACAAAAAAGACTATTAAACAAGATTAAGCAAATCAGTCAAGTCACCGTTTAAAAAACACAAACCCAAGTTGTGAAGTACATTAGAAAACTTGGGCTTATAAGTTTCAGTAATTTTAAATATAAGGAAATTTGTCTCTGTTTGGATTTGGGGCTTGTCTTGTTTTTGAAAAAAAAAAAAAAAAAGAAAAGAAAAAAATCTTATTGATGTAAACATCCCAGAGCAAGAAACAGAGAGTTTGAGAATGAAAGCAAGGAGGATCAGCTCTGGCTCAAACAGACGTCAGCAGCTTTAATCCCCTTTCTGACACATTGCTCCAAAACGGAAGGTTACATAAGGGCTCGAAGAGGGAAAAGGGACAGCACTCCGTTCAACTCGGCTTTCTCATGCCGAGTCTTCCATAGACCCACCTCTGTGTTGTGGGTCCGGCCTCCGCTGACCACCCCTGTCAGCATCTCTCCTGACTGGATGCATTCCTCTCAATTCTCCCGCTCTATGGGCAGCTTCTCTGGAAATTTCCCTGATGCGACCCTTTGAATCGCTGGTTTCACGTTTCACTAGAAATCAGCAACAACAAAAAACACAAAAGTTATGCAACTTAACATATTTTACTTTTGGAGAGGAAAAAAGGGAGGTAATAAAGATAAGAAAAACACCAGGAGATCCCTTAGCAGGACCTGGTGGAAATTTCAGTGCTTAAATCGTTCAGTTTTAGTTTACATGGTAGGAGCTTTTCTCACTACTTTCTGTTAAAACCTCACTCTTATGCTTTCAAGTCTGCAGCTGCTGAAATATATTAAAAGGCTGATAAAACAAAAATGGTGCTCAGAACAAGGGATGAATTTTTCTGGCTTTACTTTGTTTGCAAAACTTTATCTGTTGATGTTAATTTATGTCCAACTAATTTTTTTTTTCATTT
This sequence comes from Cyprinodon diabolis, assembly GCA_030533445.1. Taxonomy (NCBI): domain Eukaryota; kingdom Metazoa; phylum Chordata; class Actinopteri; order Cyprinodontiformes; family Cyprinodontidae; genus Cyprinodon; species Cyprinodon diabolis. Next base: position 28,428,742 of record CM060075.1, read on the forward strand.
CCATATTATTTAATTATAATGAATCAACATCCTAATACTAATTATATTAGGTTTTATTACAAATTATTTTAAGATTTTACAGGGATTTCTTATAAATCTATGTTTGCTAGCTATGATTTTTGTTTAAGAATTAAAAGTGTCTGTATAAATGTTCCCTTTTCCTCTTTAGATCATCATCCTCTCATATTTCTTGACCTAAATTTGTGTGTTCCAGTTCTTCTTCCTGTCCTTTTTTTCAGTACTTTGTGATAATAATGTTAAGCTGCATGTTTGCAGAACTGGCAACTCTTTGTGACCTTTCTATTCAAGAAGAGTCCCCAATCCCTTCTGCGTTCCTAACACGGTCAGATTTAGTTTTACAGCAAATACATTTAATTATCACTTCCCCTGGTTGCCATGCCAGATCTCTGCTTGCTGCCAGAATTTGAGGACAAAAATATTTATCAGCGAGGCAGGCGTTTAATGAGCTGAAAAAGGACAGAAACCAAACAGTGTGACTCATCTAGTTCACAACTCTAGTTTGTCCCTTAAAAAGCTCTCCAAAATTTAAGTAAGTTGCTTTTCTTGTCCTCGGCTGTTTCAATCATTGTCCCTGTAATTCAGCTTGTATTTTTTTGCATACATCTTTATATTCCTTTACCTTGTCCTCGTCCCACGCTGGTCTGTCCGCTGCCCCTGCTGAGAGTCGATGTGGTCTTCTTTTTGTGAGGCTCGTAGTCCAGAACAGCTTTGAGATTCTCTTTGGTCAACTCCAGCTTCTTAGGTGCTGGAACTGGAGACTCAGCACCTGTATTGAAGAAAGTAAGACATTTTCAAGGTAACATTCAGTGTTTCCTTGCAGCACAACTTTGTTCATGAGTAAAAATAGAGACTTCAACCTTGAACTATGAATGAGAATTGAAATAACAGTGTCTTCAGTCATCGTCATGTCGTTTTTCCTGGCTGTTCTGACAGCTATGATGGACACTGAGCAGCTGCCGCAGCTTGGAGCTGGGACACAGCCAGTACAGAGGGATAGAGGAGGATCTTTAAAGGGGATAGAAAAAAACTCCCTAACAGCTCAAATCCAGGGATAGATAATCCTAGCAGATGATATATTTCCATCATGACAGCCTGACTACAAATGTGACCAATACGAATGTAACAAGTGACACAGTTTCAGGTCTGATTTTAAAACTTTTCCAACTAGACAAGCAGAAATAAAACGAAGGTGGATGGAGGGATGGATAATTTCAACATACGGATAAAAATTGATAAACAAATGGACAGATAATGGAGGCACAGAGTGGTGGACAATAGTAGAGAGATTCAACCTTTCAGGTTTATTTTTTATTCTGCGTTTCATCCATATTTCTTCAGCCATCACAGAAGCCTGGCAAGATCTGAGCTAGTTTGTGTTCTAGTGCTATTTAATTTAAGTGCTTTCCTCACCCAAAATATTCCCAAAAGACAAGACCTTATTTGAATTCCTGCACTCAAATCCAAGCTGAAAACACTGAGTGTAGAGCATTATGAATATGTTGGTCTACAAGATGCAATCAGGGCAAGAAAACTAGAAAATAAAGCACCCCAAAACAGAAATTAAATAACACTGTACACTGAATTGCACCACTTATATTACTAATGTCTTAAAAAATAACAACAATGATGGCCCCTAAGGACATATTTAAACAGATTCCTTTTCAAATGATTAACTTGATGAAAAAAGGATAGAAAAATGAGCGTGTAATACCTGACACTTCTCCGTTGACGTAGGGCTTGTGGTTGTTTGAGTGGCTGCTGGGTCTTGAGGCATCTTTTGTGTGGATGGCACTGCCATCAGGGTTAGAGTAAAAGAGGAGCAGAGGCTGGAAGTGACCTTTAATACATTTGCTGACCACATCTTTCCATCGGGAACCAATCTACAACAGAAAAAAGAAGAAAAAAAAGCAGAATATAAATAGACATGCATAATGAAATAACCCAAGAAGGAGGAAAAATATTAAACAACCCACTTAAAACAGTTATGTTTTATGGGATGGCATATCCTATTATTTATTATGATGATTTGAAGCAATCATTTCTCTGTGACATACAGATACATTGATATGTTGTAAAATTAAAGGTTTTCCTTTTAGAATATATCAAAATAAAAATGAACACAAAGGTTTGCAGCCAAAAGGCATACATTATTAAATACATATATACGATTTCATTATAGCATAAGGTAAAGGTAAATAATTAAAAGCATAATTAAAGAGCTAAAAATAATAAATTACAAAATAAGAGCATATTTAAAAGGGAAATAAACAATATAAAATATTTTTACTATAATATTATTTATGTTTGTTGAGACAATAATCAGCATAAAACAAGAAAAAATTCATTTTTGGAAGGTTAATAAAATTGAACAACTATAGTTTCTTTTTTTAAATCGTAAATTCCTGGAGGGCAAATCCTCACAATCTTTTGGTTAAATACACATTTTTACCAGCGTTTGTTATCCATCAAAGCATAGCTAAATTGCTTCCACGGATTATTTTTAATTCTTCATACATCACTTGCTTTCCTTTGTAAAATTTCCAACGTTATACAGGCCAGCAAAGGAAACAATAGAGACTCCCAATCAAAACAACATTCCCAAGCCATCTATTGTTACTAATTTTCTGAAAAAGGATTTCTTTAACTGAATAAGCCGTGGAAAAGCTATAGTGCTGCAGTCCTTCAGTGACAACTGTTTGAGGACTCCCAGGAATGCTGGCGAGCTTCGATCCAGGTAATTGGCAGGAACTGAAGCAGCGTAACCTCTCCATCTCACTCGGGAGGGTTTGCACACGCAGCACAAGCTGGTGATGGATTGACGCAGAGCCAGGCGGCCGCTGCACCGCAGTCCCAAAGAAAATAGTGAGCATGTTGTGAGACAAAACACATGCTCACAAATTCACATCATGTAACAGATTAAAACAGGGAACAAACAACAAAAAAATACTATTTTCTCACAGCATATAAAGCATATATCTATGCATAGATAAATTAGTATTCTTTATGAGTCCTTCTCCTAAAGGTCTGACAGGTAAAAAATATACTATAAAATTAATCAAAATCATTTTAAATTGTCATCTAGGATGGATGTAACATTCCATTATAAACAATCAGTGCCCTCTTTATCAGAATCAGAGATACTTTAATAAGCCCAGAGGGAAATTACAGTTTCAGTACTTTATCAACAACGTCTTAGTCAAGTAATTCTCCTTCAAAAATGGAGGTACGGTCCAGAACTAGTTCAAAGAGGTTAGTAGCCTGTGTTTACTTCCTGATTCCTGAGCCAATCCTATTAGAGCCCTCAGTGTTGCAAAACCAGAGTGCAACATTAGGTGTTTTATGTTGGCAAAAGCAGAAGCCTGCAAACATGGAAGCAGTCAAAACAATACCTAAGAATCTTTATCATCATCACTCAATTTGAATGTAGTTGTTCTAAGGGGGAGCTATGTGTTTTGTGTGTCGTCATTAGAACTGTTTCCTCCTCTACGCAAGTAGGGGCTTCCATTAAAAGCACCCCATAGTCGAAATAAACTAATTTAATACTAAAATGCAGTTATATAAGAAGTGAGGAGCTGCTCTGTGCTGCTGCTTTAAAAACAGGCCACTGACAGCACATTTTTAAGACACAATGTAAAATCCTCATCTGCATTAAAACACTTAATGCTGTAGTAGAACAAAAACAAAATATCAAAATGTTTCTAATTTCCCCACTTTTTGTTGTTAAATTTGGGAACCCTAACCTATTAATAAACACAATAAATAGCAAACCATGATTTTTCACTTGGCACTGCAAATTATCATCGCCTGTGTCAAGAATTAAGTTATACCTTCATGCAAAGACAGTGAAAACTTACCTACCCTTACTATGCCATTTAAACACTTGTTTTGTATGTAGAGCCTTTTAATTTTTTTAAATGCTTCATAGGGTCCCAAAATGTCTTTCTTAGAACAATCTTGTTTAAATTTTATTGTTAATGTTATATGTTAATGATTTAGATAAAATTGTTCAAATAAAAAGTTTTACTTTTATTTCTTCCTTCTTCTCTGCAATACCCAACTCTCTTTTCTTTTAAGCCCCTTTGCTAATAGAGTCCACTCCTATTTCTTTTGTTCTGTTCTCCTTTTTCATCTTTGGAGTAGGAATGTACACAAATTATTGACTTACTATTCTTTGGTGTCTCTGCAAAAAATCTGGACTTCACACAAACCCCTAAATCTGCTCTCTAAACTAGAGCCTGCTTACAGCAGACACTGGCTTAATACAAGACAAGCTGTTAATCTGACTTTTAATAACAGATGCATTAAAAAAGACATTTATATACTGAGTCATCGCTCCGCAAAAATATGTTGATACAGAATGTGCGATTTATACAAATCATGTCCCTTAAATTAAATTTTCAGAAATCTATAATTACTAAGGTAATTCTGCCTGTTTAACTATGTACAACATTTTTTCAAGTTTTTTCTTTTGTTTGTTTTAATTGTATTTTTTAATAATGTTTCTACTGTAAGTTTGTTGTATGTACTGACTGTCTAAACTCAGGAAGAGTAGTCTCTACTCTCATAGATGGTAATGTGATCCTTAAATAAATAAATATTAACTGTTGATTAAAGGATTATTAGATTAAAAATAGTTTCATCCGCTGCTTAAAGAGGAATTTCTTTCCATGTTGTATCCGTCCAGTGGAGGCCGCTACTGTTTATTCTTAAAATGAGCGTCACTTGTATTTGCCAGAGAAGTAATTCCTTAGAGGAGCCGTACTACAGCAATCTGATCCAGGATTATTTACAATATTTCTGGGGACACGGATACAGAATGTATTTTATGTGGATCTGTTTATACAATATAAACACTCAAACTTAACTTTAACTTATCACTTAAATAGCTCCCATTTGGATATGCTGCATGGCGGAGTAGTGTCAATACTTTCTGCTGTGCTCGAAAGGAGAGGACAAAATGACAGAGAAGTGGAGGGCATTACGCAAAACAGAAAGGATATGCTGGAAATAAGCATGGTAGATAGGAAAGGCTTTTATGAGTTATTGCACTTCATGGAGCCATGTTTTAGCAACCAGAACCACCCATTTAAATGCAATACTAGCAGCACAAATTGTCTACAAGCACGGATGGTTGGATTGCACACAGAGAGTTTTACCACTGTTACCAATTACATTGAAGAGTAAAAATGACAGTAGGTCAAATTATTTGTAGCCGTCAGGGACATGCTGACAGCTACAAATAATTCAAAGGTATACTTTGTCTTCAAAGTTGTTTTAATATTATGTTTATCTGAAGTTTTATTTCACATTTTCTATTCATTGTTTTTTATTCAGTAACCTAAAAAACTTCCTGTTTTGCTATAACTTATAAATATGTCTATGTTCCCTAATATCTTTTATATTTATTCAGCATACTGTGCAAAAACATATAGCTCTCATTCAAAGGTCTACTTGATACAAAGAAAACTTTTAGCAGCTTTTCAATAAATGTTAGTCCATCGATAACTTCAAATGAATTAATTAATTAATAACTTGCTTTTCTAATAGGAGAGATTGTTTGTATCTCCCCCTAAAATGCAAACTGTCAGTCTGATCTAGCTGAGCTCCCAGCAGCTGCTGGGGGTGGGCCTTCAAAGGTTACGCTCCCTGTCTGCTGGGGGAGGTACTGTATTTGTGTGCACCAGCCTGCAAGCGCACCCAGGAGTCTAAGTCAAGGTCAAAGTTTGAAGCATTCAGGACGGACAGACGGTTCAAATGTTCATATTGTTGATTCAAGGTCCTCAAGCAGAAAGTTTCCTCACATATATGTGGAAATAAACAGGTCAACATATTTTAAAAAAGCACCATTTACCAGGTTGTTACACCCACTGAAATTAAGAGTAACAGTCTGATTACGCAATTTTTAGTGTAATGGCCCTTTACTCTAAAATGCAATGCCTTGAACCCTAAACGTTTGTAAACAATAACATACAGTATATCATATTTTATAGTATGTCTTCACCATTAATATTTCAATGCTTATGTCTTGTAGGCGACTTAGCTGAGCCTTAGCCTAATATTAATCTGCTAATGTATTGTCTGACTTATTTCCTATCTGTAATTGTCTCTGTGCATGCCAAGACTATGGAATTACAGAAAGCTTTCTACCTGCCTTTATTGTGGAAATAACCAATTTTAAATAAGATTTAGATCATTTAGGTTTCTGTAAATCTGGTGGTTTTTCGACCAAAACCAAATCCTCTTTTAAAATCAGACATTCCAACAACCTGTAGAAAACCAGCAGGTGTCCTCCTCACCTCTTTCACTGTTGCATCATCAAAGAAAACCCACTTGGAGGATTTGGTATGGAAGGCAAAGGCACAGTAGTGGTGGCTGGAGTAGCAGATCATCCCAACAAGCATGAGCTCTCCCTTTTTGGCGTGCTCGTCTGTTACCCTGTAGAACAGCTGTGGCCACAAACACATAAATAAAATATTTATACAAGCTGATTTAGGCTGAAGTAGGAAAAAGAAATCAATTGTCCCTTCCTTGTTTTAATTTGACAACTTCTGACCTTCACATCTGTTCTACAATGTTCCTACAATATTTCTCATTTAAAAAAGTGTTATTGTGTTCACATGTTGAACAAATACAAGGACAGTGTTGGTGAATAGTCTCTATTGAACATGCTTCCTGAACAGTATGTTCTCTTTTTCCTCAGACACACACACAGACGCACACAAAAAGGATTGTTTCAAGGCAAACTGAGAAGACGTAGGACTCAATTTAACTCATAATAAAGTCACATGGACTGCTCCCAAATCAATGGATGCTTTGTGGTGGCTTCATTAAAGGATTGGTTTGACAATCTTCAGATGGTTTGGTTTTGAAATGACTCCAGATGGATCTATCAAGAAAACAGTCTGAATACTGGTCAGCAATGTGTGGACTGCCCTCTGAATAGAACTCTGCTGATGGATTCTTCTTTGTAATGTTCATCCACACCGTGAGCTGATGTGAATGGTGTTACAGTATGTAAATGACACTATGATGTGGTTTAAGATTAATGTTCAACAGCAGACACCAGGACCTATTACTTCCTTTCTTTCAGTCAAACAGACCCTTCATGTTCATTTCAGAAGCATTCCTGCACACAAAGATGAGAGGAGAGGCTTTCTGAAAGGCTGACCTGAGGCCAGCATTGACCGTCTGATCGCTGGCTATTGGGCATGAACTGCTTATGCAACTACACCGACTTGCCGAGAAGTAAATCCCCACTTTATTTCCCGCATATGTTCCATTGCATTACAATAAACTGTCCCTAGAGCAATCAGAAGAAATAGTCGTGTACATGAAAACGAGTACACCCGCAGTACTTTTAATCAAGGCTGATGTTTTGACAGACCCCACAGAGCCATTTTAATTTAGCTGGAAACTAAATTACATGTAAACGACAGCATAAAGCCGGCTCACCGCAGAGAGGCTGAGATGAGGCCCCAGCGAGCGAATTACTTCCTCGGTGAGATCCGATTGATCAGAGTCCCACACAAAGCCGATGGTAACTATTTCTGGGCAGTTCATGAGAACCCGTCTGATCCTGATTTTCTGACCACAGTTGCTCTGGAAGAAAGCAAAAAACACAATCCATTTACCTTTTTTTATTAAAGCTACAGGTACAAGATATTTTGCAGTAGCTGAATATATACATACACCTCAATAATTTAGAATACCACTGAAAACTGTATTACAGACACTTAATTTACAAATGACTGTAATTGTCAAAACATACTGTAAACCAAATTTAAGAGCAGAATTATTTATCAACAGGGTTTATAGTGTCTTTAGCATTTGGGCAAAACTTCAAGCCCCATATTGCAAAGTCAGAACTACAACTCAAAATCAAAACAGCCAGGACATAGTAAAAAATAAATAAAACATTAGACATGAAGAAATATTGGAAAAGGAATCATAATCATCACTATAGTAAAAAACTGGTTGATTTCTGGGTTCAAAGCCCATTTAGATAGTTAAATTCTTTATAGCCTTAAATTAATTGGCCCAGGTTATGTTTTAAAGGGCCTTTGGATGACATTTGTTGTGAGGTGGCACTATATAAAATTGGACAAATGTTACCATAAAGCTTTAATTACAATAAGCTACCAGAAAAATGGCCAGTCTGTAAAAAACTTAAATTACTTACTGGACAATTCCTAAGGTCCCCAATCGTACTCGCTGCTTGTAACAGTTCCCCAAACGATTCATCACGACGCTGATGCATCTGCTGACTAAGAAAGCAGAATCGCATCAGCAGAAGCTCAAGAAAGAACAAGGTGGAAAAGAAAAAAACAAACATGAGACCCACACTGATTTGGCAGTACGAGCTAATAGTACCTTCAAATCAGTGTCTCCCTTTTCCTCTTTAAATGATGGAAGGAATGAAATACCCTGGTTCTTACCAAAGTGCTGTTGTAGAAATATAATGTACCAGCTCCGTAAAGGGCAGAGGATCTGACGACGCCCCACAGCTACGGCACACAGACTGGAGATGAGAAGACCAGTGAGTAAAAAAGCAATAAAAAAAGGAAAGTTCAACAGCCTTTTACAGTTTTACAGTGACATAGAAATGAACCAAACTATGGAATATGCACTCAGTTTCAGTTAATATTAGCAGGTTTGGGATAAAAGAAGTAAAAGGATTTAGGTTAAATGTAATTCATCAGTTGGATACATAGAGAATGCTTGTTTGGGACAGGAAAAAAAGTAAATGATGGGCATTGCTGCCATAATGCAGGCTGGTGCACATGTGTGTAGCTGGGATTTATGTGTTCGCCATCTGTGGCACATCCGGTACTGCTGCCGCAGCATTGTGCTGCCTGACAATAAAGCACACTCTGTAAACCACAAGGGGTGACCCCATGTGAAAACATGATGGATTGGATTCCTATTGTCTAAGGAACTGACTCCTGTACCCATTGAGTAAGCATCTGTGTGCAGGACACAGATTCTAACCCTGTCAGAAAGAAAGTTCAGAGAGTCCACAAAATAACATTAAAGCAGTGCAAAATAAGGCTAACAGTTAATTGGATCAATTGTAATCACTGATAATTGAAATAATTGTCAATTATTGTCATTTGTAGCAGTGTTACAGTTTCCCCCCATAAAATGAACGGGAAATCTCAAATGAAAATTTCAATATAAAATGATACATCTAGTTACCTTTACTTCAATACTCAAAAACAATAGAAAGTTGTATTTTGAATGTAGGATTTCTATTTTCAAAGTATTTGGTAATAACTGGTTGTTCATTCACAGAAACCTGGCTGAAGCACAGGACAATCTTCAATTGTTTGAGTCAACCCAATGGGGACCCTCAAGAGGGTGTCCTTGCTTTAGCACAGCAGATTCTGATTATTGTGGTTCAGCAAAAGCCTGTCAATGGAAATCAGCTGTGCGGAAGCAGGTAAACCTCTAAAACTTTTAGAACAGGGGCCCTTGAGAATTGAGGCCCACAAGGACAAACTTCGGGCAGGCCCTCTGTGAAAGCACGAGCTACAACCAATATTTAGAGTCTCGTTTATGTTGCAAACACAGAAACATCTTCTGTTTGTGATTTCATACTATCCACCAAACTCTGCGTTTGAAATAATACATCAATTTTGAGACTTAGATGATTTAGTGCTTGATGTAGAATGACCCTCATACAGCATTTAATGTCATCTTGGACTCAACCGGATTTACCAAAAATATCTAAAATTCAAATCATCATACATCATACTCTCAAGTTTGTGGTGACTATAATGAGGGCATAACTCTTATTTCTGCCCGTCTCCTTTAAAGTTGTGGAGTCTGATCGATGTTTCACCATGTAGGATAAAGAGTGGTTTCTCTCCATTTACTTAGGATTAGGGATTGCTATAGGGTGAATAACATGATGCTGTTAAAAAGACAGCTTTAGATGAGTAAAATGTTCCTAACTGGCTCTATAAATACATTGTTACGCTGAAGTTTGTTTTTCTATTGGGTGGATTTAAACAGGTGTGGATTTCATCACAATATGATAATATTTGTTTTTTATCCGTCTTGTGATGTGCATCTAGATAAAATGTGTTAATTTGTGTTACATGACAGGTTTACCTATTGAACGGGATAAAGCATTGATCAATATTTTGAAAATATTTGCACCGACCTGCTCATAAAGTGTCATTGCAAACTTCTGATGGGTGATGCATGAGTTGGAGGTGCAGGCATCGGTCTCTTCAGGCACAATATGCAGATGAATCCTTTGCAGTATGTTTTCCTGAGAAAGACAACAAAATGCATCACTATTAAACAAAAGAGAAATTAAAAAGACATATTGTAAAAATCGAGTGTTTTAACCGAGCACTATAGAGAGCAGGAGATGTTAAGGGTCTCCATATTGATAGGATGATGAGAAACTAAGCATGCAGGAAAGCGGTAAAACAAAAAATAACATGAGCACACATCTCTTTACCCTTAAAAGCAGCTTTAAAATGCCTGAAAGTAACCTGTCTATCTAAAGCAGAAATGTGCATTTAAAAGTTAAAGGGTTAGTGGGTAGGTTGGAAAAATATTACATAAACAAATGGCTATGAGTAAATAACAAAACATACAAAAAAAAAATTTAAATATGACAAAAGATTAAATAAGAAAACTTGCATATAAAGAAATAGCTGTACGTGAAAAAGGAACTATGGTGAAAGGTTCATTGTTACTGGTTTAAAAAAATTATTTTAGATGCAGGTTTTATCAAGTTAGCAAGTGGCTCACTTAACCAATACCACCATACAATACAACCATAAACCTGATGGTTAACAAACAAGTATGTAACTGATCAAAACAGCCAGTAGGGTTAAAAATCAGACAAGTTAGTAAATAATAAAACAAATTGCAAATACATATCTCCTTATAATCAAACTCAGTAGATAAATATACTAGTTAGTGAGCAAAAAAACCCGAATTTCATAGGTGAAGAAATGAGAAAAGAAATAAGTCAGTGAGTACAAACGTAAGGAGAATAAGGAAGAATTAGTCTGTAAATTAATGAAAATATAAACACACAACACGAACATAAAAATAAAGTTAATAACCAAGTTATTATACCTAAAATTTAGGAAAATAAAATACTTAAAAAAATAAGTAAGCAATGAATCAACATGTATAAATATAAAAAATCCGATAAATACATGGATTCATGAATGGTTAAAAATGACTATTTTACATTTTAGTAATGCAGTTTTCAAAATTACAAGTTTCTAGTTCTTTGATTTGGACCTAGATATTGCCATATTAACACCACTAAATATCAGACTAATGTGTGGTTTAGCTTTACAGCTTCAAGTTCTCCTGTTTGACAATCTCCCTTTAAATCTATACGCCTATACTAATAAACACTATGAGGAACATAAGGTAATTCAAACAGATAAAAGAAAGACTTTATATGAAAGTAATACACAGTGGTTCGGACACAGCCCACATGCTTATATAACCTGTCATGGTGATATTTAGCGCTATTGTGGAAGGAGCTGAGAGGAGAGGGGATAGCGGGGACAGAAGCTCTTTTAGTGACCTCCCCCAACGGTTTTTTGCAGTTAGTTGCCTTAACTGCGCGGCAGCACAACACACAAACACTTACAAAGCACTCTGCAGCATCATCCATAAAGCCCAGCTGGAAGCGCTGTTCGTCCTTAAAGGTCTCTGCCAAGGCGTGACGCAGGTTGTCAGAAGGCAAGGCGCGCTCGCGACTCTGCTGGAACTGGGAGAAAAGGCCCTGATGGAGGGAAATAGGAGACAGTTACACATGGACATGTTATATTATGTTTACAGGAAGGATTAATACATAAGAGTCTCGCATAAGCATCTATTCCTCTGAAATTCTTTACAATGTGGAATTCATAAACTTCAATGTGACCTCTGACCCTTGTCAATAGGTAATGCAGGTGAAGGACAACACAGTCGAAAACGCTGGAGCTGGGGTTCGAATAGGGACTCTACATCACAACACAATCAGACTGAGACTGGTAACGCAGAGCGATGGATGACAGTGTAGAGATCAATTCTAGTTCTTTTTTTATCTTTTTTTAGCAAATTAAAATTAAATTGAATGGTATTTATTTTTATTCAGCTATCATTTTTCTAAAACACACAAAAAAACGTGTTTAACTAAAAACAATCAGAAATGACCATATTAGAAAATAGTTAAGTATTTGAAAAGTAAAATTATATTTTTCTAAATTCAAGTCTATAAACAATAAGAATCTGTATGCGATACTTTTTAATAATAAACATTTATTAAAGCCAAACTAAAAAAATACAATCAATAGAATAAATGTAAACTCTTATATACACTAGAAAATTGCCAAAAGCAGTAGTTAAAATCTATTCAGGTTTAAATAATCTTATTTCATTAAAAAAGTATCATTATAATCAGTTGCTCCCATTATGTAAGAAAGCCCCCATTTAATTAGTTAAGAGTTTTAAGGATTTTTTTTTCTTTTAAGTAGTTGTATTTGAGAGCTTATTTAATCATTTTTTATATGTGAAATGATTAATGAATTGGGTTTTATGGGTGGCTTTGTAGTCAATAAATCTTACAAACTTGACCAAAATAAAATAAATTAATACATTTTAAATCAACATCTTACTGTAGATTATCAGATTGATTCTGTTAAGAGAATCTGGGAAGTGTACTAAAAACTAGGGTGACTGCAAAAACTTTCCAAACAAAGAACCGGTGCTGAATTCAGAAGGAAATGCAAAAACAAAAATAGATTCTGCATTAATAAAAACGTGACATTGCTGTAATACCAATAAAGTTTTTTTTTTTTGTGAAGTTCTGACAAGGATATGAATAATTTTCAATATACCACTGTAACTTAGAAATAACAACAGTGTTTTTCTTTTTCTATAAATTATACCGCTTGAACATTAGTTGATCAATATTATTGACTTAAGCTTAATTTTAACAGGTAGAGTAGGTCACTTCAACTGTCCCTGTCCCTATAGAGTTAATAATTTGATGAATCAATAAATTTTACTAGAGCTAAAAGAAGTATTTAGCAATTGATATTACTTTCTATGATTCTGAAGTAATCAGTTTCCTCACTGAGCCTTTTGATGCATTAAAATAATACATTTTCAATTTCATGATGGAACATTGCTAAAGCAACAGCCAGACTGAGTCTGCAGGCATGAAAATAGTGAAACAATTCAGTCTGTAGGTCCTTGGCTCTCAAAGAGGGGTAATTGCAGTTGGGCCATGCTAGAAAGTATTTGATTAAAAGGCATCTTTAGGAAATACGTATTGATAGGAATGTTAAACTCTGTTACATAGTGAAATAAACAGTGACAGTGAACCTCTTTAAAGTGAGATTTCTGTGATTTAATAAAAGTTGTTTAAGCTGTGTACTGCTGTTGACTTTCTTTGTTCAACTCTTGATATGGTTGTGGGGGGAGCAAGGAACATTTAGGAACCACTGCCCAAGATATTTGAAGGCCATAGGGACTCAGAGAGATGAAATATAACTTCACATCCCCTTAACTTACACCTGTTGAAATGTGGTGGTGGCCACAAAATGCTGTCATTAAGTGTTTATGCAGATTGTCATATTTGACATATAATTTATTTTTAAACTTACTTTTATCTACTTTACAATGATACACTATGACCCATAAAATACCGATAAGTACAGTTTGTAGCTGTATTGCATGCTAATAAGGGGGTATGAATACTTTTGCAAGGCACTCTACATAACGTATGTAACTCTGTGACCACATGTCTACATGATGGGCTAAAGATGCTGTACCTTTAGCGCACAAAAAATGCACGAGTCTCCCAGGCAGAAATGCCCCGGTAGCTGTCTCAAGCTGCGTCTGAAGATGTCCAGATGCCACAGAACCTAAAAAAAAAAAAGAAAAGGAAACAGAGAAGCAAGTTAAAGTTAATCTCTATTCTCTTAGTCATAGGATTTGCTACAGTAACCTCAAACAAACACATTTAAAAATACTAACTTGTGAATAATCTTATTATATAAGAGAGCCAAACATCTTTGGGTATTTTATAAGCATGACTTTCAAAATACAGCCTCCAAGGTCTCAGCATCTTCTCTCATGTAGAGAAATAGAGCCAAAAGTGGTGATCGTCTCCCACCAGTTCACAGGCTGTCACAGCCACTGAGTCATAGTCTTCTTTAAAACTGACCTAACTCATGACTACTGCTATGAATCATCTCACCAGCCACAGTAGTCCAGTGGTCAAAAGTAACCTTTCAGTACATTCATAAATGGATGGGAAGCTTGGACGGATTTAGACAATGACTAACCTCTACAATAAAGAAAGGCAGATGGTTCATGGACCACAATATAAATAAATACATAAAACTAAAGAAATCAAGTAAACGGTTTAGAAATACTAATATGCACATTACTTTTATTTATAAAATTAAAGTCAGCAAGCTTTGAAAAATATTTCTTCCATAGTGTACATTTCTGTGTTCTTCATATCCATTAGGCTTGTCCCGATCCGATCCACGTATCGGATCGGACGCCGATATTGGCAAAAGAATGCGTATCGGCAAAGAATGTAAAAATGCCGATCCAGACTGCCGATCCAGTTTTTTTTTTTAAATCCGGTCCGTATTTTCCAGTTTCGCCCATTGAAACGATCCATTCCACTATTTTGCGCCAGTGTTCCCCGAATCCGGTCAGAATTTTCCAGAACACCTTCAACACACCCACAGGTCTTTTTGGGTCTGTGTCCTGGCCTAACCATTAAAACAGGTGAATTGGAAGATAGCGGGAAAATGTCAGCCGTGTGGGATTATTTTATCCTGCACGATGTGTACATGGAGACTAGGTGTGGAGGAAATTGGGGAGTAATAGGCATTTTTGTGTAATAGTTCACTGTTATTTGCACTGATTTTTTTTTTTTAAGCAGTGTCTTTTTTCAAGAGTAGAGTCCTGATTCTACGTTAATAGAATATTTTCCACTCTTGTCTGTTTTGCATTTTTATTAAAACTTACAGTAATACTTGCACCTTTAACTGTTTGCGGTTTTACTGTTCACTGTGCAATTTCAGATTGCTATTCATAATTTTGTCGAGTTTGTGTTTATCTCTTAATAAACAGGTAAGTTTGTTGTTACCAATCATTGTGTTTTATTCAATCTCACCTAATTCAGCTGGCTAGATGTTATCAAGAGTACTAAAACCCTTTTCAACATGAGTCTTACAACTAAGGCTAAATACTTTAACTTAAACTTAAATACATGCTTGAATAGGCTGGTATCAGCCAGTATCAGTATCGGATCGGAAGTCCAAAAACAATATCGGTATCGGATCGGAAGTGCAAAAACCTGGATCGGGACATCTCTAATATCCATACCTGGAATATTATGAAATCGTATTGAGAATGCATTGGAACTTATTTTGCAAATCGATGAATCTGTCGATTTTTTTTTTCAAATAATTATCAAACAGCAAAAGGTTCTTTAACGAAGACTTTTTGAGAAATTAAACCCGTTGAAACTAAAACTTTTCCACTTGTGGAGTTCTGGGTAGAGCATATAGAGGGACGAAATATATTTCTTTTTTTATATCTTTAATGCAAAATGTGCATATTTTTTAAACAATTTTGGTATAACTACTGCTCTAAGTGGGTAGCTCTGTCAGCTAAAGACATGTTTTACAGTCTCTATACTCCAGTTAATGATTAATCAATTACTAAATTATTTAATTAATATATTTCAATAATTGATTAATCACGATTAATCTGATTAATTGCTTAAACCCTAATTGGAACCCTGATAAATCCTTTCTTCTACCTCCTCTCCTAATGTTTACACTTATACCAAATCTGAACTAGGCCTTTTTTGTTTCTCACAATTTAATCAAACTGCTATAAAAAAAAAAAAAAGCATTTCCTTGGTTTTGGGAAGTAATTCATATAACACAGCCATGTGTAGTAGATGGCGATCCAGACTTTTGGAGTAAACAATTCTTCACTTGGCCATTCCTGATAGCTCAATATTCACCAACAGGGAAATTGAGTCTTGGGCATCAGTGAAGCTACATCCAAATGCTCTAACTTCTCAGCAAAGCCGCACATTTGCCAAATACGATGTAGTTTTCACTATATATTTATACCAACAAATATTCCACCTACCTGAACAGCACTGTTAAGGAAGCAACTGTTCTGGCCCGGCTCGTTCAGCAGTCCCTTGGTTGGGGCCAGAGACATCATGCTCCCCGGCTGGTAGGATTTCCCCAGATTGCCCCCCTGCTTCCTGAAGAACTTGACCCATGCCATTGGTTAGTAGAGTCTGCCTTCAGACCGGTAGAATAGTTGATTAGATAGAGGATAAGGCTGACGGTTCCTGGGATCAGCTCCCTTTCAGGCCTGATAGTCCCAGGCTAGGTGATTCCACAAGCAGCTACAGCTGCCGGGCTACACATAGGATTCCAGTCAATGTCAGCAGCTTACAGAGAAGCTCCTTTTACTGTGACTGGAACTTAAAACAATAAGGCGAAATCCAAAGTCAACACCAAAGGGCAGAAAAAGTCACAATCCAAGTCTGTATAGGCAAGGCTTTAATGGCGAGTTGTCCTTTACTTCTGAGATGATCTTTCAGCATGCAGAAAAATAGTTCAATCATCCTTTAAAATAGGAAGTCAAAGCTCCAAACGATAGAGCCGTCATGGCGCACACTTTGAGCTGAGGCGCATGGTATCTTCCAGAAGATTTACCAAGGTAAAGAAGAAAAAGTACCCAAATCTGTGTAAAGAGAAAGAAAGAGTTAGATCCAGAAAGCTTTAAAGAGGCCAACAGTGAACTTAATATTTTTTTTAATCTTCTTTTACATTAACCGGCAATTTGGTTTTAGAAATCCTGAAACTCCAACAAAAACACAAAAATCTGCAGAAACATTTCTTTGTTTCTACACTGAAGTCAAACTGAACTCTGATGTCATGTAAACAAAGCTTACACATTAACTTTTTCAGACTCTTTTTGCACCAGAGGCCTGTCCATAGGAGCATTTTATATCTATAGGCATTCATGTTTTTATTGCCTAATGTGATTTCATATTTGCTTTTTCTTTTATACAATTACCACTAAAATACAACTAGTGTACATGTTTAACAAGCCAAATATGACTTATTACAGATTCTGCTTAATTTAAAGGACTTAAAAACATTAACAGTAAGTGATTTTAGAGAGACGGCAGGTTTAAAGTCAAAAAATAAAATTATTACAATAGTATTTAATTCTGCCTTAAAAATACTT
Organism: Cyprinodon diabolis; assembly: GCA_030533445.1. NCBI lineage: Eukaryota > Metazoa > Chordata > Actinopteri > Cyprinodontiformes > Cyprinodontidae > Cyprinodon > Cyprinodon diabolis. Next base: position 28,446,040 of record CM060075.1, read on the forward strand.
GTATCTAACTTTGTGAAAGTCACAATGTCAATGTTTATAATGTTAAACTGCTGCACTTTATAAATGGAAATGCTCATTTTCACTGCTAAGCTGCTGCTCATTCACTGTCGGAAAGCTGTATGAAACCAAACATACAAAATGACAATAAATTCGTCTAAGTCTAAGTGAAGTGTTCTGAGACGCAAGATAGTGGGAACTTCTGTTTTTGGTCTAACTGATCAATAGAGAAATCTGCAGATCATTGCTTAGACCTGATGATTAACACCTCTTTCAGCCAAAAAAAATGAGTTAAGTTTGAAAGGTTAGGGCAGGTTCCATTAAAAAAATAAAATAAAAATACTGAGACAAAAGCCTTAACCTGAAATTATTAAATTTAATTTTTCAAGTTTTTTTATTTGTCAATTTGTAAAGAAGGACGATACACCCTGTTTTCTATTTGCATCACTGTTTTGAAAAATTTATTGCAAGAGGATATTGAAATAATGAATACAGCACTGAGATAATGAACTTGTCCATCAGTCGTTTGGGAGAATAATTCAAGAGTTTAAAAGCAAGACCCCTAATTCGAGAAGCATTAACTTCAGCTTCATGTGACTTGACAGAAATCTGTGGTGAATTTGTGCATTGAGAGCAATGAAATGAGACGTCCCACTAGACTGCACTGAAAGAGTTGATGGATGAACATGTTTGTGCTGAGTAAGGTAGTGGAAGCTGCATCTGAGTTATTACGTTAGGAAAAGCCCCAAGAAATTTATGGTCTCACAACTTGTTATATTCTACAGGTTTGTTTTTTATTTCAAAGACTGCTTTATTCTAAATGGAAACAAAGCTGGTCTCAAGATTTCACGACGGGGAAAAAAAGTGTTTAGTCAGCGACTGACTGGGGGGGATTCTCCTTTTTGTAAAGATGAGAGGTCTTTAAGTTTCATGGCAGGTTAACTTCATCTGTGACAGAAAATTGTAAACACCTTTCCTAATGTCATACTGCTTCCATTTTTAAAAGTCCAATACCAACCGTTTGGTACTTATGGATACAAACGTGTGTTAGTTAATTTATCACATATAATGTTCAGCAATCTGAGGTTTTCATTCCTGTGGAGGTTTGTTATTTTCAATGTGATATACACAAAATCAAGACCCTTAAAAATGAGAAATCCAGCCCCTGATCACACCAATATAATTTAAGTAACCTCAATTGGGTTTAATCAAATATTCCCATTATCACACACCAAACTATGGCAAACACATAGAAAAGACTTTCAATCAGACATTGTTAAAGTGGGAACAAAAGAAATCTTACCCCAAGGCGGATATGAATTTTCCTGTGGTATGACCTTAATTCCTCTATATAGGATATATGGAAACACAGCAAAGTTTCCACAAAATAAATATATCTGATGCACTGTATGCTCTAAACATCTAAAATGTGGTTATAAATCCATGCCTGATGCACACACAATGCCAACCAGCCGTTACAAAATGCATGTGCCGCTACATGTCAATTCATAGCAACCGAGGTTGCTACAAATTGATCCTGTGTGAGCATCAAATGTCCGAGGCTAGTGCTGATCAATACAGCTTCTATTAAAGTATTTGGGAATTGACTAAAGTATTTTGCGATAAGACAAAAAGCCAGGTACAAATTGACCCTATTCTCCAGGCTAAATACCACCCAGCTGAGTGCAAACCGATGCAGAATACACAGAAAACGCCCCAAGGCTGATGCAACTTGGCTCGACAAAGTATGAAACACCTCGGAGTGAGTGCACGTTGACAGTCTACATAGAAAATGCCCTCAAGACAAACAAGAATTGATGTTTTCCTCATACTTAAGAGCTCAGAAACAAACAGACAAGGGTTAAGAACAAAACGTACACATCTGTGAAATAGAAAACATCTTTAAGATCGTATAAATCAACACTGACAAAATAAAATAAGCCCCCTTCCCACCCCACCCCAGCCTGAAGTGGGGACACAATAATGCAGTGGTCAATACTAAAGCCCACAGAATGTAGTGTGCATTTATACAAGGTATGTATTACAAGTTATGAATCAATAAAGGGTACAAACATCAGGATATACAGTACAAAGACAGTATGAACTGCTTCATGTCTCTAATGTTCCGCTAAATGAAAGTCAGCTAGGAAAACAGCAAAAGCATAAAATGACACGGATTAACTGACCAGCCCTAAAAAGTATTTTTCCTTTTCCACTTCATACTAATACTCCAGTCAATGCTTATTTTCACTTGGCAGAGCAATAAAACTTTCTTAGTTATAAAGTTTTTAAAATCACAACAGTTACAATCACAATGTGCAATTACTATTTGATACTCTGTGCAATAATCTGTTTCTCTATATTTGACACCCAGTGCAAAAATGATATATAAATATAAATCTATATCAGATATCATGGATTACTGGACCACGATCCGGACACACCTGCTGGCTAATCCGGATCCAACCTGATTTCAAACATTCATAAACTACCGCATGTTGTCTGACGGCAGTGTCTAATTCCACTTGCGCCGCTTCTCCTGTTTGTACGGTAAAGCCCTCCGGCACAAGGCTGCACGTGATGCCCATTGAGCTGTGTCGCTCAGGGCTGCTGCCGCTAGAAAGTGTTGACTGCTGCAAGAACTTGGGTGAACTAGTGAAAGAAAAGTGAAATGGTGTGCTCAAAGATGATCCTGCACATTTAGAGTATGTTTGGCTTAACCTGCTGCTGTGAAGCAGGACTCTCCACCATGAACAGAATCAAAAATAAATGTGATTCCGAGCTCAAAATGAGCACCTTGATATGTGCTTTAGAATGGCTTTATCTCCATTCAAACCCAGGTTTAAAGCCTTGCAGGGCTCATAAAGCCATAAAAAATAAAATAAATGCTCAGTTCAGGTGTTTTATAAAATATGTGAAGCAGGAAATTGTCTATATACCAAACTGAAGGATTGTTCTCTACCTAAAAAAACACTTTAAATATTTTTTATTTAAAAAGTCAGTGTATAACATGGATGCATTAAAAAATCTCATTTTTATTCAGTGTTAAATTTTGTTTAAAGTAACAGATTATAACTAAATATGTCTCTGGACCTTTACTGGTTGTTGATTTTCTTTATTCGGACTCCACTGATTTTTAATTGGTTACCCCTGATTTATATAATACCCATGTAAACACCCTGTGCAATAACCCTGTATAATGACCCTACTGTCATATGTGGACACACTGTATATATCCATGCACCATTTTCTTCCTTTGGCTCATTCTTCTCTTTTACTATTTGAGCTGATGTAAAGAGTAAATTTCTCCACTGTGGGATCAATAAAGTCAATCAATTATGTTAAAACCTGCTTAACAACTCTGCCCATGCGGAATTTTAGGAATCCTAAATGGATCATCGATAACCATGATGTTGTCTACATATCCAGCAGTTGCTGTCCCAAACGAAGGCCTAGTATTTACTTAGCAGGATTAGCATTTTATTAACAGTTTCAACCATACAAAAAGGCTACAGCTGTGAGCCACAGTAGAGCACAAGCTCCAAAGCAACAACATTCCGAGACAATCCCTAAAGCTCAGAGTTTCTTAGAGCCGGTTTCAAAATAGTTTCAGTGGAAGAAAAAAAAATCTGTACAAACCACCTGTACAGTACATTGGTGATGTAATATGTTCTCAGCTGCTGGCTTCTTCTTAAGACTGAGCAACCCCCCATATTGGATTACTATGTAAACAAAGAGGCACCTAGACCGGTATAACTTCTTATTTTGTAATCGCTCATTGTTAAACTGAGAACAAAAACCTGACGTATTGCACAAACATTTGCTATGTCTTGTGGGACTTAAACTAGACATACCTAACTGGGGAGAAGGGGGAAAAAAAAAAACTAGACATGATTGTGCCAACATAACTCAACGTCAGACTGATGGCACGGAGAGTTATACCCGCACATGTTTTGTGTTGTGATAATGATGACAACAGTCAGAGCATATATATGGCTGTGACTTTTAAGAGCCTGGAAATGTTATTGCATTACAGAGGTCCATTTGAAAAGCTGCCAGCCTTTAGTTACATTATTTAAATCAAATTTATGTTAGCAGAACTGACACTTGCTGACCTCAAGGCAATAATGTCTTAATTTGAATGGATTATATGTTACTTTCTGGAAGATATGGATAGCACAAAATCCCATTAGATTTCTTGCAGTGTGTGCAATTTTACCAACATGAACTTACCTAGTTGGGGCCGAGATTTGATAACTTGCTGTGCATTTGGAGGATAACAGCTGATTAAAAGATATAATAATGCACCAAGGACGGTCCAGGTAGCATTGCCTACATTATTCCTGTATTTGGATATTCTCCTGTTTGACCATAAAATACATACCCAAAGTAAATTAAAAACAGATCCATTGTTTTCTCTTCTACAAAAGAAAAAAATACAATTTCTGGCTGTACGTTCATAAACCTAGGTGGACAAAATGACTGTTGGCTGGTGAAACATTGTTCATATGCCAGGTTTACATCATGGCCCAATGGAAGCCAAAACGGCTGTTAACACCATTCCGTTTCAAGCCGAAGGTGTGAAAATAAAAACACTTTGCTGGGACCTATTTGATTCACAATGAACTAATCCTTAAAAGTTGGTACATTTTAACCTTCCACTTAAATCCCAGATGTAACCACAATGAACCTTACCTCACATAACACTCGTTTGTTTTTATGCATTCGACTTGCATAGCAACATATTTAGCCATCAATTGTTTTGTTTCTATTTTTGTTGATTCTCTATGCAGAAATAAGTTTTCTGCATTTTAGTGGGAAGATTGATATAGTAGCACTCTGTACAAAAAAATCCACTTTAGCAGCATACAGCAGTATAACAAAGGAAGGAAAAGTATGTCGAATATGTGACAGGAGGAAAAATCACAAAATCTACATTTCTAAACTAAAATAAAGACAGACACAAAGCAGAGAGGTTTATCACCTATGGTGTGCATTGCATTATATTCATTTTATATTGTACGGATCACTGCCTGATTGTCAGAATGTAAAAAAAAATACTAGGAGGAGGATTTTGCTTATGCATGTACTTGCCACCTGCAATGTGATTTATGAAACCTGAAACGGATCTTAGGTGCAGTTTCTGCATTTAGGTTCAGCATGTTTAAAAGTGAAAACTGACACAAAAATGACTGCTGCCATTGTATAGTGAGAAGAAGGCACAGCACAACGATAGATGACAGAAATAATCCGGGGGTTAGGGATACACTGATTCACATTTTTTTCCATTTCCAATTCCCATACTTGAATTAGGATACCAGAGCTTTGTTTGCTTTATTACCATTACTGTTTTCTTTAAGAGGCAGACAAATTTATTTCTGCAAGCAAGTGTATGCAGGAATACACATGTGACAAAAAGCAACTTGAGATTAGTCTACGGTCAGAAAAGGAAGTCATAAAAACAACTAATTGTGTTAAAAGGACTATTTCTACTCAGAAAACAAATAAGCCACTGTAGGGTTTAAATTGACAGTAATTATTATATCAAATCAAACACAGAGGCCTATGAAGGGATTAAGTTTCCTGATCTTCAAAAGATATTTAATATAGCTAAAATGTATTATAAAAATATACTGAATACAGCTGCCCCTTGGGATCAAGCTGCTTTTTTTTTTTTTTTTTTTTTCTCGAGTTGTTTTTTTTTTCATTTTTACAGCACTAGTGGCTCATTTTTCTGACAGTAGGCTGACAGAAAATGGGGTATGAGAGAGGGGGAAAGAACCATAGGGTGGATTCGAACGCGGGTCGGTCGGTCGAGGATTAAGGCTTCCGTACATGGGTCATGCACACTAACCCCTACTACGCCCTTGATCAAGCTTATTTTCATCAGTACTCGATCTAGGATCTTCCAATAATAATACTGGAGCAGTGCGTCTCTAATATAGGCATTAAAGATGCACTGATATTTTAAATAAGAGTAGTAGGTTAATATTAGAGGGGGGAAATATGTCTCCAAGGCACAGATTAATGCAGTGGGACTGTGGACCATCTTTTTAATTTTTTAATTTTTAATTTTTTTATTAAATCCCTAAGGGATTTAATAAATTAATTTCTAAAACTGAATTGTGCAATTAAACCAGAACAGTCAGCAGAGAACAAAAGGGAGTCTAGAAAGGGAAATTACAGGGGAAGGTGTTATTTTTCCATCTACTTTACTTCATTCACATTCACATTTTTTTTTTCAAAATCCCATTGAAATAGAAAGTTTGTGGTTGGTTCATGAATACATTAATGGCGCTATATTCCACTTGCAAAACTGTAAAATGTTTGACCCAAAAAAAAACAAAAAACGTTCAAGCACAGATAACTATAGATCAAGTCAAAGATAATAACTAAGACAATTTTCCCCCTAATAAATCATGAATAATGCTTTTCCATTGCCCTACGATGGCCTGTTGACCTGTCCAGGGTGGACCCTGCCTTTAGCTCAAAAACTGCTGGAAACCAGCCTCCCGACCCCCTGACGAAGAAGCAGTAGCAGAGAAATGGATGGAATCCTACAAAAAAATGCATAAAAAAATAAGACGTTTATACACACATTCACAGTTTTTGTCCGTGTTCCAGTTCCTGTCATACTAGATAAAACATAAGAACCCCTCATCTCCTACATAATAGCCTATCTTCAAGCATTGGTTATACCAAAGGAAATCCAAACTACTGAGACATATATAAATACAGGGAAAAATGCTAGGATCAATGAGTGAAATACTGCAGCCTGATGAAGTAATTGGATGCTTAAACCTAAAGATGAACCATATTCTTACTGCATTATGTCAACCAGATCAGAAATGTGGAACATCCCAAACACACACAAAAAAAAATCTTTTCTTCTTATTGTCAGCAGCCCTGTAGGAAACTCGGGCTTCTTTCAGTAAACAAAGGCTTTCTCAGACGTGTCAAACCCAGGGCGAATCTCCTGCTACAGCTAAGGCAGACACTTAAAAGCTCCAAGCCACAGTGAAGGGAATATCTGCAGCATTGTCAAGGCTGGAGAGTCTGTAAAATATGGTTAAGTATGGCAGGAAGGCATAGGGGGTCATGTGCTATGATAAATCCATCAGAGATCTGTTGATGGATTGCCTCATTAAGGAGGATTCAATTGATCTTCTTTTATTATCTCCATGCCAAGAGCTGCTGATGAATAAATCTGTGGTTAACTGAGTCTTACTTATTCAATGTCATTATGAAGGGGGAACACAAACAAAAAGAGAAGAATGTGCAGTACCGAAAAAAGGCTTTCACTGCAACTCTTCTGTGTATCAACAGATCTGATACAACTTACCGGTAAAACTTTGACAAAATTTGACAAAGTTCCTTTACAGGCAGTTCAGCAAATACAATTCCATCTGTAGGAACTATTTGTTTACCAGGTAGTAATTTGGAGCCTCTGTTTCAGGAAAAAAAAAAAAAGAAGCAAAACATGTTTTGTTCATTTTGTAATCAACTGCGCTTTCCAAATCCACAGCATTCCTACTTGGAAATTCATTCATGCAAAGTTTCCCACCAGCAAATTCACGTTCTTTCTACCGGGAAATTGCAACACTTTCTGCGTATCAAAGCTCTGAGAACACCACATGCTTCTCGTTTAAGGAGCAGCCAAACTTCTCAAAAGTCTGTAGTGTTTGTCCAAACAGGAGAATGAAGTCATGTTGTTCCAATTTCTACTACTGTCTCCTCACTATGTCCTAATTTATTGGATTTTAGGGGTTTAAGCTTTTTGTTCATTTTAGGGGTCATTTATGTGTGGATTCCAGGTGGGTGGCAGCCTAAGTTTGAGAGGCTTTTAAAGAAGAAAGAATGAAACTTAACTCCACATGTAAAAAGGACAAAACAACAACAAAAAAGGAAACAGTGAAACATCTATTTAGAGAGGAGTCCAGTCTTTGGGCAATAAGGGAGTCATCCTTTCCTGTGTCGACTTCCTGCTCAAAAGGTTGACCGCTCTCCTGCGTACCGTCACCGTGATGGGCCTTGGAAAACGAACTGGATACTTTAACTGCGCTGAGTCAACCATTATTTCTCATGGACCGCAGAGGAAAAGACAGAACAAAAAGTGTTTGTGCAGTTCCAGGAAACCACTCTGGAGTAAAAGTTGAAGACTGAAATACAACATCCTCCAGTCGGATCCTAGAATTACTTCCTTAAGGTCTGCCTGTTGTTAAGAAATGACCTCCATGAAAAGCAGATTTTTTTTCCTTAATGCTGAAAACCGAATTCCATATTGCTTTGCTTATTGAGGATCCAACAACCACACTTTCTAAGGTTACACAGCTTTAAGTAAAAAAAATTGGAAAAATGTGCTGAAAAGAAAAAAAAAGTCCTTTCTCACAACCGAAACCACCACCCCACACTTTGTGTCACAATAAAATGTGAAACATGATCAAATTAATCGGAAAGTTTCACGCTCTCTATTCAAAACTCATTAATAAAATCTTCTCTTTACACTTTTAATCAAATATTTGATTCAATCTTTCCAAAAAACGTATTTGTTCTAAATAACCATTTTGCTTCCTCTGCTAAATCAAATAAGGAAAATCATCTGCCGATTACCTTATAAACCTAAATCATAATGAATTTCTTGTAGCAAAAACAACATATAAGGAAGATATATGAAAAAATTCATTGTGTTCAACACATGACCATAAAGTAAAATATGCAATTACCAACAATTTGATTATAAATAGATATATGATTGAGTTATTTATTTAGTATAAAGACAGTTGAATCAATTTGATTAATGCATCTTGGTATGTTGATTTTTTTTTTCAAATAGAAAAATAGCCCCTTTTGAAAGTACTGAATGACTTCTTTGTCTTGTAAGGAGAGACAGTGAGCAGTTTACTCCATGGTAAGCTGTGAATTTGTAAAACTACATTTTAATACCCCATGACGTACAACAAACGTACCTGAGAAAACGCTTTGTTAGGGCGCTTTAAGGAAAGCCAACAAGTTTTATATATGCACTAGTTTCAGTGAACATATTAGCATTTTAGCTCTCTGGGGAAAAAAAACAACATAAATTTAGGAGGAATATAAGATTATTATATTGTGTCCCACTACACTTCATACTGACATGCAGGCTGTAGGGGGGCTCATAAATTCAGAAGTTAATGTTTTCATTAAAAAAAATCATAAAAAGGCTCCAAATTATATATTTATTTTTAATCCTGTTTGGATTTTTTTTTTAAGATTTGGTGGAATATAAAAGAAGTGGGAGCTTTGAGTCCTGAATGAGATCATTAAAAGCTGCAGCATTCACACTAAATGTTGCAATGGTAACACTAAAGAATACATTTGGTCCCACTCTGAATTAGTGTGGGACCAAATGTACTCTCAAAGTGTTACTTTAACACTGCAACATTTACTGTGTTGCTACTTAAATCTAGTTTAGACCCGTGTTTTCAGTGGAGGATGGAACTTTTCATTTGTGTGTCCCGAGTCCGTAACATCATCAACGACCCCTCACATCCCCACCATTGGACTGTTCTCCCTGCTGCCCTCCGAGAAGAGGTTTCGCAGCATTTGATGCAGGACATGCAGGTTCTGCAACAGCTATTTGCCCACTGCCATAAGACTGTTTAACTGATAAAACTCCAATCAAGTCACAAAACGAGAATACACTTGTTAACATCATATTTGCACTACGTGGCAAATGTTCAAATCCCTTTAAACAGAACTCAAAGTGAATTATTATCATTGACTATTATAAAGGAAAATAACTGTATTTGATTGTATTTATAGTCTTACGTTGACACTGCTCAAATTAAAGCTGGCCATTTTAATTCTATATATATTAATTCTATATTTTAAGAGAATTTGAGTTGGACTATAGTTGGACAGTGACTATCCTGTGTTTTTCCATTTTAACTGTTTTTATATATATATATATATATATTAGGGCTGCAACAACGAATCGATAAAATCGATAAAAATTGACTTTTAAAAGCGTTGGCAACGAATTTCATCATCGATTAATTGTGTCGCGCGATTAATGCGTCATCCGCCTCCGCCGTCATCACATCCACTTGACTGAAACGGGGGAAGAAAAAAAAATACGGCTGAGCGAGTCAGCGCCGCAGGTGCAGTGTTGCCAACTCAGCGACTTTTCAGACCCCTCCAGCGACTATTTTTCAAAAAAGCAACTAGCGACAAATCTGGCAACTTTTTACGGTGTCACTGGCGGCTTTTGGAGACTCTTACGTGAAAGCATGTATCGTTCCTACTCTGCCGTGGGGAGCCTCCCCCATCCCAACCCCGTTCTCCTGCTCGAGTCCCTCTCAGCGCTTCAGTCAGAGCCGCAGGAAGCTTACCCTCAGCGTCCAGACTGCAAATGAAGCGCGCATGCGCCGGGATTGACGGCGCAAATTGATCACAATAATTAAAGTAGCCTGCGTTTTGTAAAGTGAAAAAAGTCGTAACATGCAACTTTTGTCAAAACAAATTAACATAGCACGGAAGTACCACTGTTATGACGCAGCATCTGAAAAGAAAACACGTTGGAGCCTTCGATGGCAGTGAAGAGAGCTGATCAGCAGGATGAGTGACCATGTTTTTTTCGTTTTAAAGTGGGGAAACGTAACGTTAGTTTCTCAGGTAGCTCATCTGATGCTTTCCTTACCGTGTTAGTAGGTTACAGACAGTGATGAGGTTGGCTACTTATTTTACTTCAATTTCATTTGAATTAGCTTAAGCAGCATTTATATTTTCTTTATAAATAAATTAACTTGCAAATTATGAGGGCAAGGCTTTTAAAGTTTAAATCTTCTGTCAAAGATAACGTAAAGAAGATCCTGCAATTTATGGAAGTAAAGCAGAATAAAATCCAGCAAGATCAGTAATATGTCAATTAATTATATGCCACATTCCCATGTAAATATCTGTCATTGGAGGATGTGTTTTTTAGCACCCTTAGTTCTCTCATTTTTATACCAAATACAATTTATAATTTTAATCACAGGCTATTTTTATCTCTATGGTTCAGTATTTTCTCAAGTAGCAACTTTAACTGCTATACTTTCCTGTCTAAAAAGGCAGAACTCTTCTCGTCTAAAAAAAACTCATTTGTTGAAATGGGGGGACCTATTGTTTGAACCCCTTAGGGGCTTATAAAAACAAAACTGTCTTTTTTGCGCTTTATGAAACAAAGTAGCCTATATTTTGTGGATGTACAGCTAAATTTCTCATGTAAGTTTGCGTAGTTTTAACACAAACATTTATCTTTCATATTGCACCAGTACAGTTAATGAGCAACCTGTACTTGTGTGCTTGTTTGTTCTGTCTAAAAAGTTTATTTTGGAATAAAGAGGTTAGTATAAAAAATATTTTTTGTCCGATTCATCGATTAATCGAAAAAATAATCGGCCGATTCATCGATAAAATAATAATAATAAAATAATCGTTAGTTGCAGCATATATATATATATATATATATATATATATATATATATAATCTGACAAATTTGATATTTTTTTAAAGCCCCCAATATCAAATCGGTGGAAGCAAAATTGGACAGAAGGTAAACTGTACCTTTGGCTTGAGGGGTGTTACTGGGGTGAGAATAGAGGTTTGTTTCTTTATCAAAGTGAGGGAGTAGCTGTCTGACCCACAGCACAGAGAAAGATTAACAGGCTTCATATACTCTGGTCTCTACTTGTAGTGTGCTGGGCATGTGTAGCTACTTTACCAGGGCCACATAAGCTTGGGAGTGGGCGGAAAATGCTTGGTTTTTCATTGTATTTCACATCCTTAAAGAAAAATCAATGATATTAATACATAAATTTTAAGATATTTCCACTACTTTGATCTTAAAATAAAACCCAGAATCCTTAATGTTCGAAATTAGACGGAGTATATAAAAGGTCGAGTCTGTGACCAGACCATGAAAAGTTGTCTCAACTCTGCAACTAGTGATTATTTTGATAATCGATTAATCTGTCACTTCATTTTTTGATTAATCATTTAATAATCAGACAGCGAAAGGTTCCTTAGAGAAAATTAGATACAGAATTAAACCAGGTGAAACTAAATTTTTTTGACTTGTAGAGTTCTGGAGAGGGCATAGTGAAAGGGGAAAGAGGGTTGTTTTTTCTTATCTTAAATGCAAAATATGTATACATTTTTCACAATTTAGGTATAATTACTGCTCTAAGTGGGTCGCTCTGTCAGGTAGTAGGTCAACAACTATTTAGAACTTAAGATGCCTAACTTTAAGCTTCCATCATAACAGCATAGGATCAAAGTTATCTGTAACCTTGGATCAGCAGCTAACTTAATATACGAAATAATGCGCAATTCACCTGTTTTTTTGTTGTTTTTTTATGAGCGTGTTTTTTTATGAGCATCCCTGATAAATTTGGTCAAACCGCCATGTATAATATCTTTAAAACAACCTTTTTTTTTTGAGGCTTTATGACTAAAACTTCCATTGATGAGCAGACTGGAACCTCAGTAGCTCAGAGCAAATACATCTATAAGCCTACAGCCTAGTTTCCTTAATGTACTTCAGGTCTGAAGCTCCTGTGCAGTTCTGCAGATGTGACAGCAAGCGCATCAATGTTAAATGGATCCAACTTAGCAAACAATTGAGGGGTTATGTTCAAGATGGATTTTGTGGACACTCAAAAGCGACCAGGATGTAGCTTAATTCACACAAAAAAAAAAATGTAGAAATAAGTGAATATTTCTTAAATTAAGTGTGTTTACATTTAATTTGAGTAGCTAAATAAGATGATATGCAAATAGAATGAGTATTTTTACTTTTAAAGTACGATAATTAGATAATCTGCAATTGAAATTAAACAATGCAATCGTTGTGGTTTTTTCTTATTTTAAATGTAAATTGTCTTGTTCCAATTTCTAGAAAAATGCACGTATTTTAAGAAAAATTACTTTTTTAGATTACTTATTTAGAACTATTAACTAACTACTGACAACAGCGACCAGAGTGACTGTTAACAAGCCTGTTTCCAATCACTCCACTTTAATATACAAGCACATCTTGAAACTACATTTTGGTATCATAACAGAAGTGATACATATTAGTCCAGTCATTATTTCTAAATAAAAATAATTTAACCATCTTATGTTTACTAGATTTTATTTATTTTACACACAGTCTATTATAGGGACTTTGTCATTGAAATGCCAGCTATGCCTTCTTTTCATCATACTTTTATCTATTGGTCAGAACATAATGAAATCTGTACCAGTACACGTAGGAGTCATGTTTCACGTTGCAAACACCTGAGATGGATGTTTAATCCCTGGTTAGCCACCTGTACCTGGTAAGTGTGTGCTTCTTCAAGGAACGATTGCTCAACATGCTTGCAAACAGAAACGTGACAGAGGGCCTATGAGCCAAAACTGGTTCTTCAGCATGCCACTGTGTGTTTTTCCATTGCATTAAGTCATATGGTAATGTTCTTTTTGTTTAAAAAAAAAAAAAAAAGAACAGATGATGAGAGTCCAGGATGTTTTCCCAGATTAACATCCTGTAGTTCCATCATTACTGTCATTTTTTTTAAGAAACTGCTCTGAACTCTTCAGAACAGGGGCAAACTGACCCACTTTGGTTTGATATAAAAGCAGTGTCAGCTTTGAGTCCTGAATGAGTTCATTAAAAGATAAAATGCTTCACCACAAACAATAAAGGTTGAGCAATCAAAGTCTTCTCTCAATCTACAACAAAACATGATTGTCCACTTAAAAAAAAAGGTACTGAAATGCGTTTAATGTTGAAGTGAAATGCAGAATAATTCACCCAAACATCTTTTAGTGGGCCCTGACATAAGTTAAACACCTGATGTAAACCTAAATATTAAACTCTGCAACAAATAGGATATATATTCTGAGATAATATGAATAGTACTTTTTATATTACTTGAATATGTATTTTTATATGTTCTTACAAAAAATGTGACAGAATTTTAATCTATACTGAGATGGGAATGGAAATAACTACACATCTCAACAAGTTGCATATAGCTGTACTGAATAGCAGTGGTGGTACCTTTTTTTTCTTAAGGTATAAATGGCTTAATATGAACAAGTGACAGTTTCTACTCATTTGTGTCATAAAAATACCTTTTGGAATGGTCTTATTATACCTCAATGTCCTGTTATGTTCCTATAAAATGTTCAGATAAGCAGGTAACTTCAGGAATGAGTATAAAACGGATGTTTTATGGCGTACAGTTTTATTTTATCTTTTTAACAAAAAACGGATAATAGGGCGTTGATAAACGCATTATGCGCGTTTAAGGCCGTTTTAGTGAGAAATCTGCGCGAAACTGCTTCAATATTCTTAATATAATTCACTGTTAAACGTAAATAATAACTAACAATGTTTCCTACCAAATACCAAAACGCGTTAAGGTTGAATTCACCAACACGCGTTACGCACGTTTCTCATTTTTTGAGTAAAAACGCACCAAAGGGCGACAAAGCGCGACTATAGAAGTCGCCGCACGGATGAAAACAACTTGCTAATGTATCATTATTAATATGTTTCTAGTAGATGTTTTAAAACTTGAGGTTAAACGTAGTTAACCTGACTGGGCCTACCTGGTTTCACCTGAGCGCCAGGTGGAGCCTCCATTTCATTTCCGGCCCGAATAGCTACTGCTGCAAAAACAGCAGCTCCACATAAATAATAACAATGGGAATAGTTTCAGGACATAAGGGTGAAAAATAAAAAGGTACTCACCTTTAAGAGGATATTCCGTCCAAACAGAAAGCGACAATATCCGTTAAAGTTTTAAAAAGCTGATAATCCGAAGGACTATGAATAAATGTGCGTCAAGGCGCAGAAAGAGAGAGAGACGCTGGAAAAGTATACCACCAGTCCGGGAGGGGGGATAATAAATAAATGAGAAGTGTTGTTTTACAGCGCCCAAACTCTCGTGTGACTTCCACTTCGGACGGGTCCCTGTCGGATCAGCTGTGATATTTGTTCCTTAGTGGTGAGAAAAAGCAGCAGCTGCTTTGGTTTTGGGGAACTGACTGCTCACTCCGTCGACTTCGGCACCTGAAATACTGGATTAGAGATGTTTTCAGAGCCGAGTTGTCAAACCCCGCCTCTTTCACAACACGGTTCTCTCTGCAGTCTGCATGCCTGCCTGCCTGCCTGCCATGCTGCTGCTGCTGCTGCTGCGCACCGCTGCCACTGCAGGCTGGGGCGCACACACTCACACACACTGGCAGCATTTCTAATGTTGCTTTATAGCTTTATGGGCAGTTTGCATCCATTGCTGCAAAGCGTAGAGCTCTGCAACCTGCTTCATTTGCGTGTTATCATGGGCGGTTCTAGACAGGGGCCAACGGGGGCCAGTGTCCCTGTAGATCATATCCTGGCCCCTGTACTGAAGACATAATACTCAAAGAAATTCTAATGATGATATGCGCTGGAACAGACATGGTTAGTGATAGGTCCTTTGGATCCATTTCATTTTTTTTTTCTTTGCAAATTCTGTGTTATTATTCAAAACAATAAGATGATAGCTTCAGTGGTATTGAGATAGGATCCAAGTTTTCATCTGCTAAATGATTTTTTTTAATTAAAAACAGCTGACAGTTTTTCTTGCGTTCCAATTCAGATTTGATAGAAAATGATTATTTTAACCGAAATTAAGTCAAAAATATGTAAAATTCCTAAATTCTGAATGTATATTGACCTAATAAGACATAGAATTTTAATTAAACCTAATTGAATAAAAAAAAATCACTTCATGCTTATTTCATGATTTTCTGGGCCACAGCTGGAGATAGGCACCAGCACCCCTCGCGACCCCAATTGGGACAAGCGTGTCAGATAATGGATGGATGGATTTTCTGGGCCCCTATGAAAACACTGAAGCCCCCTCCTGGCTCCCTGGTACATTTGGTCTAGAACCGCCATTGTTTGTTATCAAACCTCATGTTAACAGCCTGAACTTTTATTTTTTCCTTTATTTTCTCACGTTACAACCAGGGGAGTCAGCTGACCCAATACTATACAGGGGCACAAAAAGAATTTTGGGGGGTAATTATTTATTTATAAAAAGCATGAGCATGCGAGCAAATATTTTATAGCATTTATTATTATAAAGCGTCATAAATAAATTGTACAGTCAGATTGTTATTTTTCTGCATAATTAAATATCTACCTGAACCAAACTGAATTGAATTGCCCCCCTTGTAAACGTAACTGTATATCTCTAATCCACTACTGATAAAGGCACAATTTATCTTCATTAAGTATCTGTCAGCAAACATGAACTTGATAACTTGAAATGTGCAACTGTAAAAACAAAAAAAAACTCTACATACATAGATGTCTGTGTTTATCATTTCTATTTGGGCCCATCATATGATGGTGTGATGGTGATGATCCTATGAGGTGTGTATATCATGGATGTAAATTTTTTTTAACAGTAAACGTTGGGTCCCGGGCCGGCTTCATTTTTGCGAAGATGTTGATCAATTGTGACTGGCTTATTTTAGAGAGATCTCCTCCATCAACTCCGCTGTAAGAGCTGACCTGTGAAAGCAGAAAATTAATTCTTCAAAAAAAATCAGTGCCCCAGGCATACCCAGGCACAGCAGTTCCACAACGGGGCACGTGCCCCTGTGAAAATGGTCTGCCGACGCCGGTGGTTGCAACCAATAACTTAAAAGATTTTAATTGAGGAAAAAGTGTGGTATGCATATTTTTTCTGATCCTTCCAGAAAATGTTCTGCTAGTTGCTGCAGAGACAGCTATATATTAATTCACCTCAATTTGGCTTAATGAAAACAACAGATTTCTATTTTTATTTGTAAAAAGATACTTTTCCCTCCTCTCCAAAATTAACTATTTTGCATTGGGGTATGTACAGCAACCCATAGCATCAAAAAAGAGCTAAGGATCCCTCTAAAAGACACCATTAAGAGAGATTTTTGCTTTAATAGTTGATGATTACAAAAACCCCATCCAGCCTATTGACAATCATGCATCCATAATGCTTTGGCATTTGAAGAATGCTTTCGTTCTGCAGTGTATTGGCCTAGATTAAAACATGCTTTTTGGGGTGTTAAATGTTTACCTGCATGGTTACACACCAACAATGTGTTGACAGCTCTGACACAGACGATAATTATTACAGTCATGTAAGGCTCTTCTATCCAAGCACCATCTGCCTGATCCTGTTACATAAAGAAAGAAACTGGAAGGAGAACGCAATTAAAGCATCTCTAGCCCCCTCCTTTTAAGCAACAAAATAAATCCAGGTCATGTATGGCTTAAACTGGTCACGTCTTTTTTTTGTTTTTGTTTTTTATTCAAAACATATTAAGTATATCAAGTAGTTTGAAATGCTGCCAAAGCAAAGAGAGGCCACTCATCATGTGGGGTTATTAAAACATCGATGGTGCAGAGTTTGAATGTCAAGTGTCCGTGTGGCTTATCCGGCTTTCAAGTGCTTGCTGAATACTGCATTATAATCTTAACATCAGCAAGTCAGCATGACTAATTCTATGTGCAAGTGTGCACAGTCAGAGCACATGCAGGATTTTAAAAAGTAATTAATGCTTAAGGAAATTGAAATGACCTTCAAATGGACTAAAAAACTTTGAATGAAGTGCATGCAACTGCCTTCATTAGAAGTGTTAAGCGAGAAATGAAAGCCTTCAGTGTTCCTCCTTTGGAGGTGTTTCTTGGTGTGCCCCAACATAGCTGAAAACTTATAGTATGCTCAAGGGGCTTTCAGAGAGGTGCTGGTGTTTCCCTCCTCAACCTATTGCCACCATGATAGGACCTCAGGTATAAATAGATACAGTGATGATTGGAAGTGTTGAGTTTTGTTACGTACTTCCCATCCTCCGGTTACTTTCAAGCACCAGAAAGAACTGAATTCAAAAGCAGGCAAAGTACAAAATTAAAATTTAAAAGATCTTCTGTAGAATCTTGAAAGGTAGTGCCCTTTATCACAACTACATCCATTTCCTTTATCACCGGATAAAGTCAGAAAACTTTTGGATAACCTTGATGCATACCTCATGACCTTCCTAAGTGGGAACAAGATATGAACAAACAAGATACAAACAGTTGAGATGAGTCTCCTATCTTTACCAGGGGTTTATATAATTTATATAACTTAAGAGGGTCATCTGTCACAGAATGAGTCATGTGACCTAGAGCTGTGCTTTACGCAGCCTGGGCTCCCCTCAAACAAAAGCTTAGAGTTGTTGTTAGGCAACAAAACAGATATGACACTCACCCGATTAGACATATTTTTGCTTCTCTGATATAGGATTTAATCTAGAGGGCTGAATGTTGCCTTGTCCTAAAAAGTAGCTCCAAGTCCCAAATTGTTCTGCTACCAGGTTTCAAAACACTGAGGGAGACTGTTTAATTGTGTGACAATGTGCTTGTGTCAGTGGCCTTCAGGTGCCTCAGTGCCCAAAGTTGTTAAAAGTTACAGTGTTCCTTTAATTTGACACTTTTTTATATAATTTAAGAGTAAATATCTTTGCAAATATATTCAAATAGTATATTTCGCCACTCAAAAGGCAACAAGTATATAAAACATTTTAAAGGTAGAGGGAAACTACTTCAGCAAAGCTTTGTATTATTCATTACATAAAGGGGAGGTCTGTTGGAGGTATAATCGAATAATAATGTGCGGCAATTGTTTTAATCATCGACTCACGTTGAACAAGATTTTAAAAAGTAATCTCTACTTTACTATTATCTTTCATTCATTAAGATTGAGGAAACAGGCCACAGAAATGGAGTGTGCACCGAGGGGGGGTCCACAATGTATCAGCATAGTCCAGACTTTCCCCAGGAAGTACTTGAAAGAGCGACATTTCCCTCTGCAGTTGTTTCCTCCAAGGACGCAATACTTCTGCTTCCTCTTAAAATAAAAGGCTGTTCAAAAGTCTGGGACAATTATGCTCGAATGATGTAAGGCTTTTATGATCTCGTGTAAGCTTAATAGATTGTACCTCCTGGTTACATATTTTATTAACTACAGTTTGGGAGAACTGTGAGAGATGTAAAAAAAAAAAAATCAAAGATGGCCAATAAGCATCCAGGAGGACTTATGTTCCATTTCTATTATTTACTCGTGTCTATTTAGATTGGATTATCAATGTTAGTTATGCTCAGAGCAAAAATTGACTTTATGACGTTGCATGTTCCCACCATGTTTTTTAGGTTTTGATGCATTTAATGCCTTACATAACTTAACATTTGCAAATGAGACCGCTTTTAGATAGTTTAGAAAGCTACGACACCCTTACATATCTGACCTTGTTGGACTGATTGAGATTAAGTTGCTGAATTTGTGCAGTGTCAGTTTTGCTACTTCGATTCAAGACACAAGGCTACAAATGACTTCATCATTGAGCTTATGAATCATTACATCTCGGACTTGTTTGTTTAATGACTCATCCCCAATGATGCCGTTACAAATAGAAATGTGTACGGATCTGTGTTGCATTACATGGGTGTAGTTGTTTAGTCTAATTGCAAGGCAAATTACCAATTTTTCGTTAAGGCTGTTTTAACAATTTCGTGTTGTAAAAGTATTTGCCCACCCATCATATAACACTTTTTAATATTATATATAAAAATAGTGGATAGAATAGAATAGAATAGAATATCTCTTTATTGTCACACAATGGGGACATTTTGGCAAATGTGGACCTTAGGAAATGTATAAGAATAACATAATAGTGAGTTTAAAAATAAGCAAATGAAATACTGTACTGTAAAGTGTTTTACCAATATAAAAAATGTTGACCTGGAGAATAAATAACCAATATACAGCTGTGAACATTTTTATAATAATGGATAATTGAACATAGCAGCAACATCAGAGATGTGCAAAACGACAGCAGCATGTCATGACTATGGTAGAAACTGTGCAAAATCAGCGTGAAGGTATCAACAAAGTATATATTTTTTCAAATGGGGGTTTATTTTCAAAGGGGATCCAAACCAACACTTTCCTTGTGGAAAAAAAGCTATCGTTCTCATTAATGTTTCAGGGAATAATCCATCTTGCTAACAACTACTTCTATCCATCCGTCCATTTTCCATCATGCTTAATCCCAGCTGGGGTTGGGAGGGGTGCTGGTGCCTGTACGGGCAAGAGGGGGGGGGGGGGGGGGGGTACACCCTGGACAGGTCGCCAGTCCATCACAGGGCAACAACCATTCACACCTAAGGACAATGTAGAGAAGCCAATTAACCTAACCTAGCCAGAGTACCCGGAGAGAATCCACACATGCTCAGGGAGAACATGCCAACTTCATGCAGAAAGACAGCTGGCCAGGAAACGAACCCAGAACCTTCTCCCTGCAAGGTAACAAAGCTACCCTCTGAACCACTGAGCAGCCCCTACAACTACTTCTAAAAAACATTTTTTCTATACCCGGTAGCAAATATTTCACATGGTGCTCTGAAGGTATTCTTCCATGTTTTAAATCGTGTGGATTTCAACCAAGAATATGACTAAACCACTTAACTTTGTTTGTTTTGCAGCCATTCCCATACGGACCTGTTATGCTTGAGCTAAACATTATAAACTGAAGGTCAGACAGTCTTATTCTAGATTCTCTTGCAAAGTGCACAGATCAAGTTGCAGGTAAAATCTTCTTTTACATTTTTAACGATCATTTTCACCTTGCAGTGTTCTTGTTAATGCTATTTTTTGTCAAGTTTCTTGAACACTGAACTTAACTGAGGTAAGTCAAGCCTGAGAGTTTCATATGTTGTTGTGGTTTGTGTGTGACCTCCTTGAAGAGTCACTGATTAACCCTTAGAATTCTAGTAGGTTTGTCTTCATGTTAAGGTTTACCAAGAAGAATGGCTTTTTTTTATCTGCTTGTTTATATATGATGATAAACCTTTAGGTAAAAAAATAGAAAAATCCGTGAAACATAAGATGTCTCCAAGGAGTGGGAAATACATTATCAATGGATATAAAAATGCATTTCTTTAATACCACTACCATGTCAACAACCTGACAAAGTGCAAAGTAACTGTTTTACAGACCACCAGTGGCAATGTGTTGACTTCTGACCTTATATTTTCCCCAATGACCAGCAGAATACTTGCTGAGAACAGTAGGTAAACAGCTCAAATGACACACCTATGTCCTCTTCTGGCCCTCAGCACTATCTCTGCAGTGGTCACTGTATTGAATCAGTGATGATTTTGATTGTTTCTCTGGGTCACTAAATTCCACTTCATCCCAAATGTGCTGAGGCTTTTGAACTGGGGGTATTTTTAGCTCTGATGTCCTGCTTTTCAATCAATACTTACAGTACTTCACAGATACGGCTGTGTTCTGCAAACATGGAGCAGGTTTTATAGATAGCTGTTTGCTGAAATGAAAAAACTGAAATAGACTTAACCTTTCTTCCAGCTCCTATTAGAGCAGGAGGGATAGATTATTCCAGCAAATCATCAGTCTGGTCTGGTACAAGAAACACACATTTTAAAGCATCTAATTGAAATGTGAACTTAATCTCCTCCTGCTCCAGCTTCAGTAATAATAAATGTCCTAGTTTGTGTGCACATGAATTTTGGACATGTTCTGGTTTCATGGGAAATGCAAATAGATCAAAAGTAGCAGCTTGCACTGGTGAAAAGTCATGCAAGGGCAATTTAGCCTGACCAAGTACACAAACGAGCCAGTATGGGATATCTTTCTGAAATAACACTGGTAGGAATGGGATCAAACTAAATTATTACACAAATTATTACAAAAAACGAAACCATTACAAAAAACTTTAAACCTTTTGCATAATAGGTTAGCGGGGAGTAAAAACAGATTAGGAAGACTAAACAAAGCAAAGCTTATAACGTGTCTTTTGTGAACACCATTCATTTTGTTGCTACCAAATTACTTTTACAGAGGAAAAAGCACAGAATTAAAAGCACTGCTATTATGTAAGAGATTAAACATGCTCCACTGATACAATGAGGGAGGTTTCACCTCTTAAAGAGCTCATGCTTTATAAAATGGGATCAAAAGCTAAAAATAAACATTAAGAAAAATGTTTTTGTTTAAAAGTTATGCTATTTGTCTTGATATATATTACAGCAAGAAAAGTTAAAGTAAAGTAAAGTTAAGTGTGACAGTCCTACAATAGGTTCATTTTTGGCCCAAGTGAATTAATCAGCATTATTTATGATTGTAGAATTAACAAAACTGTGTTATTTTCTTTAGAAATAAGGCATCACAAAATGTGGCCCGGTGTTTTCCACAGATTTTCCTGTTCTTAAATGTTGTTTTTTTGTTGTTTTTTAGTGACTTGATAAAATCAGATCCTATTGACAGATGTTAAGATAACATTTCACTAAAAACATGTGCAGCGATCATAATGGGGTTCAGCAGTTAACCACATCAAAGTGTGCAAAACACTTCTGCATAGTGGATTTTTCTGAAAACAGATAAAAGCTTTATTTACGATTTAGAAAGCTGTATCAATTAACGGACAGAATTAAAGTTAAAAATATTTCGCTTCCTGATTTTTGGCTCCTAATGTGGTTTTCAAGAAGCAGATAATGTTTTCTCTTTGTCTATGCCCTTTTTTAAACTATCAGTGACATGTAAATATGTCAAAAGTACGGTGGCCCTGAAGTACAAACCACATCAACAAACCGTTGAACAAAAACTAGAAATAAATTTAAAAAAAGCAACATATTCAAAATCCTAATGTTATAAAGCGAGAGGAGGAGATAGATATTAGTGACCTTGCTGATTGGATGACGGCACAAACCAGAAGTCATTCTGTTTATGCTCATTTAGAATAAATGAATGAACAGAAAATGGACAATGGCTTCCGGTTTCCTTAGTTTTTGAATATGTTATCGTATTTCTGAATATGTCGCTGTGTTTTTTAATTTGTAGCTGTGTTAAAAGATTTGTTGAAGTGGTTTGAACTTCAGGGCCAACATACTTTTGACATATTTACATGTCACGGATAATTTAAATAATAGGGCATAGACAAAGTGGAAACAGTATCTGCTTCTTCAGTAGCCAAACATCAGGAAACACGGCAAAATATTTTTAATTAAAAATTTTCTCGCACTGTTGGGTGTCTAAGTGTATTTTCTTACATCTCAGGTCAAAAAACAAAAACTGTTTTAGCCTTAATCCAGAAGTGTAACTTTATGTTTACTCTTCTTTAAGTGTATTTTGCTATGATCATAGTGATAGTTCACCAAAAAATAACAAAGTTGAGCAAAGGAACAAAAAACAAAACTTAAAAATTTAATTTAACTTATAGGCCTATCACTGGTAAAATAAATGTTAATATGATAAAATGTAGAGTTTTTTCTATTAAAATGTAGGAAATCCTTACTTAAAGCTTTTGACTAAGACTTTGTTTAAGTTTCAACACAAACTGTGGGTATTTGCAAGAAGAAAAAAAAAGTCTCCAAGGTCTAAAATTAACCTACTACCCTTTGAAGATGTTAGCTTTGTTCTAGACAAATATACGGATATATATATGTAAGCCTAATGAGGTGAAATGGCTTCAAAAGGCACTCAAATCCACTATCAGAGGTATTTTTAGGATTTTACAGATAACTGTTGTTGTTTTTGTAGCTCACCATATAGAGGAACACTTTAACAAATAACTAGTGCTACATCTACAAAAAATAAAACTGTATTACTCATGATCTGTCCCTTCAGAATAAAGCAGAATTTAAATGACGTTTCTCATTACTCAGTTTGATGACCAGATTTGGAACAAGTCCTGTTGGTTCTCAACTCATCTGTCAACCTTGAGACCTTATATGGATCATTGTGTTTTATTTCAAATCCTGTTCAATAAATACTAGTGGCACTTTAATAATGGTTTAATAATGCGAGAAAGCTTTTCATAGAGAGTATAACACGCTGACATGCCATATAGGGCATTGGTTCTGAACATTGTCTTGAAAAAGACTTGGTGCTGTCAGGTGTCCAACAACGGATGAAAACATTGAAGATATGATATTAGTCTTTCCTTTTGGCACTGAAATGGTATTTGTTAGCTATCATGATGACACTGCAGTACTACAATAGTAGCACAGTGAAATTACATTCATACCATCACGGCATTAGAGGAAGTAAGCTTTTCTATCTGTACACATTTCTAAACGCCTATGCTTTTCCTTTTTAACCCCCAAGTTATTGTTGATTTTTTTAATTTTTGCGTTATTGCACGCTTTTTTAGATGCAGAAAAGTGGATGACACGAGCACATTTCTTCCCTTTCTTTTCTGCAACTGACCATGTTTCATTAATGCTGGAGTGCAGCCAAAGGGGTGAGTGTGATATATTTCCCTGCTGTGTGTGCTGTATCCACGGTAGCTGCAGCCCACAAGAAAGGCATGCGTCGGTGCTGGGTGCAAGGAAAACCCAAATGCTTCATATTTTTTCTTCAAGACAATTTGAGCAGAATGTGGTATTTTTAAATAAAGTTGTTTCAAGAGACACACACAGTTTGTTTCTCACCTGTATCATTGGGGAAATGTTTCAAATATTTGATGCAACCTGTTTGTGCCTCGGCTTATTTATCCATCTGTTCCTTTTGTTGTTGTTAGGTACTAATTCTTGAGAGCCATTAACCAAAGAGAGAAGGTTAACACATATTGACCAGTCAAGAATATAGAGGAGGCCCCTGAGGCGAAGCACAGAGGCTGGATTACTGTGAGAAAGCACAGCTATAATTGGTCTCAAGGGCTCTGTGAGTAAACAGGAACACTGTTTTGAAAGTTCAATCACTGTACAGGCTGTTCACTTTGCAATGTGTGTATGGTGGTCCTTTCACAGACTTGTAATAAGAGTGAAGAGTGTTTGTATTTAAATAATTTATGCTATTGGCTCTAATAATATTTGTTCTTGCCTCTAAAGATATTCAGTTTGTATCTAAAAAAAAAGAGATATAGATTCCAAAAACAAGCATAGCCATCACTTTTTGAGGATTTGATTTTGCATTTGTTCTCTTACTTAAAAGAATGAAACAAACTGTGATGTTTAGAATTAACTGTTTTAAGTCCGTTAACCTCCTTGCATGCCCTGAAGCCCGCTCTCCTTATCTCACAGGCAGCCCTGCACAACCACACTGACTAACAGTGTTTTAGTCATCTTATATTTTTACATATTTATAAGCTGCAAGTTGACAATAAATGTTCTGATAGCAAGTCTATCATGGCACTAGAGGAATTAAATTTAAATTAGCAGTTATTTGTTATGAATAAATGAGTGAATTTGTTTATTCCAGAGAATCTAGTAAAATTACAAATTTACAACATGTAAACCTTGTGCATAATTAATGATATAGTCTGTATAATTATGTTCTCTAAATTACAGGGTTCATAAAGAGGGAAGAAAAAATCTATAATAATAATAATAATCTATAATAATTAGGAAACCTTCTTTAAAGGTAAAGTGGGGTATTTTCATCAATAAAAAAAAAAAATTTAAAAATGCACATGCACCACCCTATACCCGCTCCCAAGAGGGAACGCCTATTGAACACATGCGAGTGAATGCAAAAGCCCATTTCTCCTCGTGCATGCTCTGTTTAAAAGTTGTTGTTTTCATCGCTCATACAATCTTACTTTCCAAAAGAAAATCTGCAATTTTTCCACTATGTCAGACTCACCACCGGTAAATATAAATGGGGCCAAGCACGTAGGATGGCCCTATGGAAAATATCACCAGAATGACTGACAATTACAAGGACCACTTATTTTGATGATCCCTCCGGATAAAGAACATCCTCCACTATACCTTTAAGTTGTGAGGGTATTTATATATATATATATATATATATATATATATATATATATATATATATATATATATATATATATATATATATATATATATATATTATACCACTAAATTATTGTATATTGTTGTACCAATTGTACCTTGTTTGCTGAGAATATTAATATTATGTAGAGCAGGACATAAGTACAGAATATATTTATTATCATTTACTGTTTTCACTTGTCTCAGATGTTCTTGTTGCTTTGTTCTGTAAAAAAAAATTAAATAAAAAGTTTTAAAAATAATGTAAAACTTATTTAATCATACCCATTCTTCTCCCTATAACCCTAAACACTAAGAATCTCCCTCATTCATATTTACCTTTTAAGTCTCCAAAAGTCCATGAAGAGAATAAATGAATTAATTTACTGATATATAAACATACATGTACACACCCACACGTGCCTACACACATCTTCATTCACATTCTTCCATCTCATGTCTTTGTAAGTAAACCAGTTTGATTCTTTTTCTAAAAAAAGCCTCCTGCTTGGACATTGCTTAACTCACCCCTGAGTTTGTTTCAGACTTTCATGCCATTTGTTTAAATGCAAACTCTTGTCATGTTTGTTGAAGTAGCTACAATTTTGGAAGTTTGATTATCTCTGGATTCATACCCTCCCTGTCTCTCAGCAAAAACATTTTTTTTTTGTAGAGAATATCAATGCTTTATGATTTAGAAAATATTTTGCTTTGCCAATAATTACAATGCTTCTAAATGATTTATTTTGAAAATAATCACAAGAATTAGAAGAATAATAATTTTATATCACTATGTGTTCTACCTCTACCTCATCTATTAGGACTTTCACACTTTTATGTTTCCTTTATTATTTCCAAATAACCTTTATTTTAATCAAGGGCTATTCAGTTTTGTCAAACCAGTTTTTTTTAGCTTATTCATTTCTGTTATGACATCATCCAAGAGCTGCTGCTGCTCCTCATGTGTGCAGAAAATATGTGTGTTATCTGAAATATGTAGATTTAGAAATGCAACACTTTTAAAAAAGTTGTCAGGTCTTTACATTTGTTTTTCTTCACATTCAGAGCTGTTAAAACTCCAATATTTGTATTCTATTTAAAGATAGAGTAGAGGATTTTCACAATTGTTACAACATTTAAGAATGTTTCATACTTTTTCCAGTGCAGCATGTGTCATGAAATGATTATACATATTATTTCCAGCTTTTCAAAATGCCTAGAACAATATCTGCATATGAACAGAACAGTAAGCTCCAAAAGCTCTCTGCCTGGTTGAACGGACCATAGCTCCCTGACCTTGTGGATATTTCGCAGCACATTTGTTTTCTTGTTAGCCCATGCGCACTTAAAGAACTCCTTCTGGGATATCGGCTGCCCCATTCAAGTGGCCTGGGCCTTTTAGCGCTTGTCTGTGTCAGCAGCATATAGCAAACTGAGGGCTAGTTGCTGAGTGTGCAAATGGAAACCCAGAGGAGTTCAAGCTTTAAAACACGACACTGACTGCAATGGCTGCACGGTTCATTGTTCTGCTCTGATAAAGATATAGAGACCCGGAGGACTTAGATGGAGCAGTAAAACCAAGAGGGGATTTAGAAATGGCAGGAAACCTGACACCTCTCACCTTTTGTACCTGTTGACAACAGAAAAAAACACCAGTTCTCATTTTGTCAGGATTCCTGTTACATAACAGAAGTCATTTTGCACTTCAATGCCTGTCAGGTGTGTTGGATTATTTTCCCTTAGTGCAGAATCTACTGTGGTATTCTGTTTAACTCACCGAGGGTCTTTCAAACTGTTTGTCGACAGAGAAAATGCAGCTAGTATAAAAGTTGTATAAGGAAAGTTCCCAATGCACAGTTTCATTGAAAAAACGCTAGATGTTTTTATATTTCAACTTTATATCCAAATTTCTGATCCATCCATCATTAATTCAGCTGTCTGACCAATCCTTCTTTCCTACTATCTTTCTTTTCAACCATCCTTTATTTATTACCTGTTTTTCTCTATTTTTCTATTCTTGCTTCTCTTGTTTTGTTCCCTCCAACGTTTTGTCCATCCTTCTTGTTACTCTGTCCTTCCTATGTTCTTTCATTTTGTCCTCAAAGCTTTCCTTCTTAATTCCTTGTTTCCTTCCTCATCACTTATCCTCTTTTCCACCCCTGTAAGAAAAACTGTAGCAAAGTCCTACTCATTTTTATTCTTATTTAAAGTGGGCGTAAAATTGGCTGGTTTGAGTGTGAAAAAGTAATGGAAAATTTCTCTGAATCTTTCAAATGGGGTTTCACATTCTTATTACTCTTACAAATAATTAATCACTAAACAAACTCTATGCGGACTAATCCAGCTCCAGTTTCATATTTGTGTCGTCTCATGCCGAAGGGAAAAAAGCTGGAGGGGAAACTGGCTGCAGATTAATTATAAAATCATCTGTGTTCCTTAGCTCTCATTCTGAACTACAGTCCCTGCTAATAACGTTCCTGCTGCTGCATTTTCACACCCACAGTATCCAAAGTTCAATGAGAGTTCACATCTCCTTTTTTGAAAACAATGCCGGATGTCTTCTGTGGTCCTCGACAGAGGCGCTGGCTGCACTGCACTGCCAGCGTCTTTGTGGTGTGTGCCGAGGAAAGGAGACAGGCCAGAGGAATTCAGCAGTACTCAGAGGAGGGCGTGGCACCAGGAGCTGTACATTCCAAAGGCCCTCCGACAGTAGTAAGGAATGCTGACGCTGGACTTAGTCACAAGCCTCTAAGAAACACGAGACGTATTTCCCAACACAACGTTGGAAGCAGAAAGGACATCGCCTGCTGTTGAGAAACTATTCAAAGGTGCAGCAGTCTGTAAAACAGCAACCAAGATTATAGGTTAAACATATCTGCCACAAAAACAGGTACCTTTCACAGTCACTGCATGGGAGTATTATTGTATAATCAGTGTCTCTCTGCCTCTATCTGAAGTTTTCTTCATTCAAACATAACAGAAACATCCACCTCCTCCCTTCTGTGCTGAATAATCTCCCTCTAACATGGATGAAAACATTGTTTTGACAGTTTGATTTATCAAATAATCCAAAAGGATGAAATCTGAGCCATGTTATGAAGGGATTTCTCAATAGGATATGTTTCCAGTGTTTGCAAATATGGTAGCAATATAATGTAGCTGGATTACTTATCTCGTCAGTTTGTTAGGTACAGGCCATAATGTTCTGTTCTGTTAGTTTTATATTGAAACACTCTTGGTTTGGATGGGCATAGGTGTCTGTTCCCCTGTGATAGACTGGTGACATGTCCAGGTTGAAAACTGCCTCTTGTCTGATGACTGGAGATGGGTAACATCAACCATCAATGGTAATCTTGTAAGGTTTTAGGGACTTTAACGGGGGACAATTTACCATACAGTAGCTGCATGACTTGATCTGAAAATCTCAAATTTTTATTGAATCAGGAACATTTTTTGTCAGATGCTCCTGATTTTGCAGTGGTCAGTATGAGCTAAAAGTGGTCCAGGAATGGAGCAGATGGTGGGATCTGATCATAAGGTCCTGGTTCGACAAGGCTCATTCATTCTCATGGGTAGTCTTTAGTCTTACAAATAAAGAATAAAAGTAATAATAAAAAAAAGAAAAAGAAATAAATAATAAACAAAAAATAAAATAATATTAAATAAAAAACAAGAAAAAAATAATAAATATATTAAAAACAATAAAAATACATTAATAAAATACGTATAATATACAGTAACAAAGATTCCAAGTAATTAGCATAATTAATTGAAATGATTTTAATAAATACCGACTTCCCTAACATAGTAATAAAGTAATTTCCTCTTTTCTAGCATGTGAGCTTTATACATTAGTCAATATGGTGCACAACTATGACATTTTTATTTCAATAAAAGAAAAATTATGTTTAATACTCCCCTAAATAGTAGAGTTTCTATAAAATATTTGCGAACTTCAAACTCAACCTTGTCCAACCTGGACACACCTTCAAACTAGTCTGCTTTGCACGAAGAAACTCCTGCAGTAATAAAACAGAGGGGAAGATAATTGTCTGTGCACAGCTCAATGAGCGAATCAGTCATGAATCCCAGTCCAGCAACCGGGCAGCGCCGCAAGGTGAAAGACACATCAGTCAGGTCGCTCATGTCACCAAAGCAGATTTGGTTTGTCAAGATGCAACTCCTCAAGGCAGGCAACGCTGGCTCACATGTGTCTTCTGCCTCCCACACAACACAATGAGATGGAAATGCACAGAAACTGATTTGAGGGATGAGTGGTGCTCATTCCAGCAGTGGGGTATGTTATGAAATTGGCTGCAAGGCTAAATCTCCACTGGATAGAAGTACTTACTATAAATGCCCGAAGCATTACACCAAAGATAAAGCTTCTGTTGCATTTTTGCCTCACTTTATTTCAAGAAAAGCATTCTTGTGCATGTTGATATACAACATTTTGATTTACATGGTTACATAATAATTTCCACATCTTGCTCTGTGATTGCTACCAATCTAATCGTTTCTCTGGGAATAAATTCTCTAACGCAGCCCACACTAACCCTGGCTAAAGTTGCTACTTCCTCAATCTCCCATGTGACATTTCTCCTTGGATTCAAAGGTCTTCTGATTCAGGGATGAGGGGGATCTCAAGAGAGATATTCGGGAGTGTGACTGAGCCACCGGTTGAAACCCATCCCAGAGGCACTCTATTGAAGGATGGCCGGTTCAGAGAACAATCCCCCTGCAGAGCAGGGATTTCTTGGACAGACTCCTCCTGCAGGGCTGTGATGGTCTCGGGTCTCGGTGCCTTGCTGAAGCCCCCGAAAGGGGTTGCCACCCTGGAGGTGACAGAGGGACAGTATTAATGTTGTTTTCCATGTGCTAATGAGTTTCACTGCTTTGACATTTAAAGTTATGCAACCAATTAAAGCAAGCATGCAGCCAAGAGCTGTACAGTAAGTTTGAAATTATTAGAAAGAGGTAAACAGGGTTTGAGATGTTGGTAGGGTTTGCATACATAACTAAAATAGCTAATTAGAATAAGATACAGATGATACAGCTTTTGAACTGCTATTCTTTAGTGAAGTAATGTGTCAAAAAATAACCTTTCTTTGGAAGTAATGATAGATTGGAAGATAGGCATTAGGAGAAGACTGTAAGAAAAGCATGTCTTATTATTAAATAATACTAAACGTGTTTTCATAAAATATATCTATAAGTTAATTTGATGGTAGATGTGTTTGGTAAATAATTGGAAGTTCCTCAGAAAAACAAACTACATAATAAAAGAGGCAATTTGCCACCTCTAAGCCTTCATATTAAGATTCTATATATTAGAGATATGTAGTGAAGACATGCTTTTTTATAAAATATATTTAATTTAACTTGTATAGAATCTACTGCAGATGTTTTTTTTAATTCTGAATTAACTGATTAATCCAGGTGTGCCTGACCTCAGTAACCATGGCAAGACACACCTGGGATAATCAATTCATCCAGTAATGAATGACAGGAAACAAAAGAGCAGCCTTAAGTTCAGGAAGTAGTGGAGTTGTGCGTAGAGCCCATTAGGAAATTAGAACATTACGTTGTATGGAGGGTGTTCTGGAGTGGATGAAAAGTTAGTAGTAGCAGCCAACAGTTTGTGAAAATGATTATCGGTCATCATGCTTGGGCATTGTCCCCAAGGTGTCCCTCCATTATGAATATTTCATCCCAGCGCTGCGTGTCCTGAGCCCGTTATATCATCAGTGACCCCCTCACACCCCCACCATGGACTGTTCTCCCTGCTGCTGTCTGGAAAGAAGCTTCACAGCATTTGCTGAAGGTTCCAGTACTGTAGGTTCTGGAACAGCTTTTTCCCTGCTGCCATCAGACTGTTGAACTCTAAACTGGACTCTGCACCACACTTGCAACATTATTACTATCAACATTGCTGAATTTTTGTAATCCTTTTTAAATAGGACACAAGTCATTGTTCTACTGCATTTTGCACCATATTTAGTATGCAACCTTTTCATATTAATTCCCTTGTGCACCTTAATTCTAAAGTGGTTTCATTTTCTCCTACATTGTTATATTCTGATCACTGCTACACTTTATATTGGTAATGTTTATCCACCCCAACTTCCATATCATTACACTGTTGTAAGCTGTATGCAACATACTTTTGTTTTTTATTACAACAAAGTTTGTCTAAGTCTAAGTCTAAGGGATCAGTATTTGGGGTTATATAAATTATTCTCTACAAAACAACATATGTAAGTTTTCAAAAGTATTTACTTTTGTTTTCCTTACAGATGACACAAACCCCTTCTGTACAGAGCTTACAGGAGCCCCTGGATGATATAGCACCAGAAATTAATAAGATAAAAAAACAGATTAGACAAAAACACATTTTACTTGATTCTTGAAGAGCTCCCAAGTTAAATTTATTTAGAAATTAGAAAGTAAATATATATGGAAAAGTCAAAATAGATGGGGTAGAGGAGAAATTACTAAATTAAAGTATCAGGTGTGATTATTGACCAAAAGATCTACTGGAAGCCTTACATCAGACAGAGGAATTATTAAGAAGCAAAGCAATCCTAAGTAAAGCTAAACATTTCCCAACTCACAGCAGAGGAGGAGGGAGTGATTATTGCAGTTATTAACAAGTGTATAAATAAACTGAATGTGATGCCATTAATATGACATCAGTCAAAAGAGTTTCTGATGCAGTTGTTAAACCACTGTCTCGTGTCTGCAAGGTCACTTTCCAAACTGGTAAATTTAAAATATATAGAGATATATAAACAGATTTAATACAGACACAGAAACTAACTTTCAAATTATAGGCCTGTTTCTCTCTTTACATAGTTTTCACAGATTTAGAAAATAGAACCCTTTATTACCAGACTAGAAGATTTCAATGATAAACACAAACTACTTTCTGAAAGTCAGTATGAATTTAGATCACAGAGGTTTTGACAGTCCTGGAATTAATAGAGGAAATTAACAGCTCCATAGATAAAGATAAGTTTGCAACAGGTCTATTGTGTGGAAGTCTGTAGTTACACCTAACGGACATTACTCAAACCACTATGCACAACACAGCAATGAGCCATTAGAATAACTTATAAGAGTTGATATCATGACCTCAGTAATCCATTATTTATTCATTCCAGCTTGCTTAAATTCTCTGATCTGGTAGAATTTCAAACCTTACAACTAATGTATAAAGCTAGAAATAAACTGCTACCAGACAACATACAAAAACTTTTAACTGAGAGAAAGGGAGGCTAACGACAGGGATTATCTAAATGTCAAAATCCTATGTGCTTGAACAAACATTAAAAAACTATGAATTTGAATTGCTTCAATAGCATGCATTGAAATGCATTTCAATAAATGGTGTGAATGTATGAAATACTGCGACAGACTGTACCTGCCTCTAACCCATGGATGGATGGATGGATGGATGGATGGATGGATGGATGGATGGATTGATTAATTCATTGATGGATAGATGGATGGATGGATGGATGGATGGATGGATGGATGGATGGATGGATGGATGGATGGATGGATGGATTCATTCATTGATGGATAGATGGATTAATTCATTGATGAATGGATGGATTAATTCATTGATAAATGGATGGATGGATGGATGGATGGATGGATGGATGGATGGATGGATGGATGGATGGATGGATGGATTAATTCCTTGATGGATTGATTCATTGATGGATGGATGGATGGATGGATGGATGGATGGATGGATGGATGGATTCATTCATTGATGGATAGATGGATTAATTCATTGATGAATGGATGGATGGATGGATGGATGGATGGATGGATGGATGGATGGATGGATGGATGGATGGATGGATGGATGGATGGATGGATTAATTCCTTGATGGATTGATTCATTGATGGATTGATTCATGGATGGATGGATGGATGGATGGATGGATGGATGGATGGATGGATGGATGGATTGATGGATTCATGGAAGTTTGATATTTCTATTCTATTCAAGTTGTTGTTCAGATACAAACTTTATAGTTTTATATCAGGGACTACTCTGTTTGATATGTTATGATATGTTACCTGTTGAAGCTTTTGTATCCTGGTAGGTTTGTTCGGTGCTCCAGCTCAGGCATACGAGAGACAAGTGTGTCAGCCAAAGCAGGGTCATTGATGATGGCTTGCTCCCAGGGTGAGTGGTATGACTTTGGGACAGCTGTAGAGTTGAACTTCTCTGGAGGGATGTCTTTCAAAGGACCCCCATATCCTGAACAAGTTATATAACACAGACATGAATTAAGGGTCTTTCCATGTCAAATAATGAACAAATGTCTTACCCTTTCCAGGCATCTAATTATTATTTATAAATGCTTTGTCATCTTAAAGTTTTTCTTTTTGCACAGAACAACCTAAATAAAGATTAGAATAATTTTACACTGCCTTGTGAAACTGTCTATTCCCCTTTTTTTTAACCTTTATTTTCAAATCACCCATTTTAGGTTCAACCACAAATCTGTATGTTTTCATAGGTCTTTTCTCAGACAGAATAGCACAAAGTGAAAATAGTGAAATAGTGAAGCAGGAGGAATGTTTCCATTTTACGAAAAGCTCTAACCTTTTACTGTAGGTATTCTTAAAAAAAAAAAGTAAATTACTAAATAAATGCCCAAATGCAACCAAATGGCTTTTGAAGTGTCTAATGAATAAATAGATTCCACCTGTGTAGAACTGAACCAGAAGAAGAGAAGCAAGTAGTAACATTTTATCCCAAGCTCTGCTGAGAGGACATTTCAATCCATCATCCAAAAATAAAAGCTTTTGGTACAATGCAAACAGAAATTGTGAGGTTTCTTAGTTAAAAGAAAATAGAAAGTATAGAATGCGTTTCATTTTCTAAAAGGCACATTCCTGGCTGAAGATGGGGGGTGTAAAATCTTTACTTAGGCATGTGATACTGCAATCTCCTGTTTTATGCTTGTTAAAGTTCACAGCAAAACAAATCAAGGGGGTAGCTTATGCAGGCAAGTCTCCCCGCATCGTGCATGGGTTTTGATAGGGAAAGGCCTTTCCAAAGCACTATTCTTCAACCTCAGCGCTTCACTCAGGGGGCTCACGAGCTCAGCTGTTATGTAACGTTCTGAACGGGTGGGTAGGGTGGGGGCGGTTACCGGTTCACCTCTTGACCTCTCACAATGAAAAATTCCTCCTCCTTTCCTGAGTTTATGTTTTGCCCTGGAGGAAGAAGGAGAGAGCAAACAGACCTGCAGGGGATGTTTATGATTTTTTTGGGAGAGTCTGTAACAAAGCCCCTTTTTTATGTAGGTATAGTGTAGCTGAAGTCAGATATTTTTGACACACCCATCTAAACAGAGAGGCAATCAGCTTTCAGAGGAATGGTTTGATATCTGTGACCACAGTCTTTACAATATCTCTCAAGGTCCAATCTAGAATAAAACATTCAGCTCTATGGGGATCAGATCAGTTATTTTATGAAATTTAAACTATTTAATAACACATGCTCTTTGGCCTAATTTTGACTAAAGCTGGGGTGACTTCATTCAGATACAGTAGGGCTGGTGTCTGATCCAGAAATAACCCCACCTACCCCACCCCCAGGATGCACTCATCCTTACAGCGGCGTTGGTTTTCTGTCAGTTGGACAAAACTTTAGGACGTGAGAGGAGGATGTGGGCGCAAAGCAGATGGTATCAGTGGCCCAAGAGGCAAACAGGAAATACGTCCTGTATGGCAAATCTTTGCTGGGATTTAAAAGAAGTTTTAAGGGAATAAAGAAGGAATGTGGAGGCAGAAAACAAAGCAAGGAGATAATAAGTAAAAAGTGTAATCACATTTTTGCCTGAGGGAAGTAGATTCCAGGCAAGAAGAGAATGTTTTGCTTTGTGATCAAAGCTTGCATCAGTGCAAACAATAAAAATAGTTGAAATCTTATCAAAACAGGGTACATCCAGAACTTTGTAAAAACCACGTCCTCTTAGTGTCTTCATCTAAAGATAAAGCTGGCTTGTACACTTAATTCTTAGGATATATTCGATAAAATGATCTCTGCTTGTACAAAGTTTACTTTGATTAAATAATGGAAATTAATCAAGGGTTTTCAGGAGGAATTTGGTTACAAGCAAACCAGATAGTCATTACAACATAGCTAGACAGTTTTAGCCACAGTGTATCAACGGTATATAATTCCACAGGGTCCTTGAGACATGTTGTGGTGTTCTGTGTCAGCAGTGTTACTGACCCGGGGCGATGCTGTCCGGGTTTGGCACCATTGTGGTATCTTGTGTGTTGGATGTCACTTTGCACGGCTGCTCCAAACTCAGATCGTTCCCACTGCCGCTGGTGGACTCGTTCACTGTCTGGGAAACTGTTTGGCTCTGGAGGAAAGATTGAAGCGGTGGAAAACAGTTGATTTTATTTCTGATCAGCCTTTCCTGCATTATGTACCTATGCCTTTCTTTTTTTTTTTTATTGTACCTCAAAAGATAGGTATTTCATAGATGCTTTGGTACTATGCACTTTAACAAGCTTGAGGGCCATTAGAAAAACAACATGGCCCACATCATCAAACATTCTATATGGGGAGCAACTCTGCTGAAGTGTTGGATATTTTTGGACTCAGCATACTTATCAAAAACTGAAAAACAAATGGAGTTACAATGACTATGTATGCTGTATGACTTTTTAACAAGGAAGTGTTTGCAAGCATGCTACTGTTGTTTCAAAGAGCATACCATCTTTACCAAGCAGTTGGATTCGGGTTTTTAATGACAAATATTTTTCCCACAATAAACAAATCAATTGAAATAGAGGGTTGATTTTTAAAAACTTTTAAGGTGCTGAAGGCAAGGTTGGGTTTGGAATTAATCATTGACTCATGAGGAATTTACTGCATTTTCCAGACTATAAGCCGCTACCTTTCAGTAGATATCAGCGGCTTATAGCCTGGTGTGGCTTATACTGTATGTGTAATTTTCCAGTTTGATAAAGCGCGGCTTATAGTGAGGTGCTCTCTATAGTCTTGAAAATATGGTATTAGTCAAGTACATTGTTTTGATTATCTGTTGTTTTATACCTTATCGTCATATTGGAAGTGTTATTTTACATCCTTGCATATAATTCCAATATGCTCACAAAAAATCCGTGGGGCAGAAAAAACATTTGCAGACCTCCCTAGTGCAACCCTGTCTGTCCAAACACAAACTTTAAATGACCAATGCCTTGCTGTTAAATTGATTTTATTTTAGCTAAGTTAATGAGATTCATTGATGATAATCCCACCTTTGATCAATCAAAAGCCCAACTGAACAGACTCTTACAGAAAGGCACAGAGTGACGTACAGCATATTACCGAAAGAAGAAAAAAAAATAAATCCTTGCAAGAACCTTGGATGTAAACTAGATGGAAATGAAAAGGGTGCAGTGAACTAAAAAAAACAAATTTGATCTTATTGGATTCAGCTGGGCAGCCTTCTTTGTTCTGTGTTCATTTTTGTCTGAACATTCACACAGAAAAAGCCGTTAATGATAACATGTTACATGATGTATAGACAATGTTTGTCTAAATAGTGTCTGTTGTTTTTAAGCTTACAGAAATAATAATTATACTGTTGCTAAGATACTCCACTGCTACAGAATAAATGTTACCAGTATGTGATGTCTTTAATAAAAAAAGTAAACTTTCCATTTAATTTCATAGACACAAATCATTATTTAAAATTATGAGTTGTTATAGATTGTTTTTAAAAGCTTTCTTAGATCAAAGCTAAATTATTAATTTCTTGAGAGGGGTCTGGCTGCAGAACTGCACTGTCAGGAACCTGGCTGCAGAGCTGCACTGTGAGGTCCCCTGCGCCATTAGAACCGGAAGTTTATTCCCAGATTTTCAAAGTAAAAGCAAAACTGATTTGAAGCCTTTCTAAAGTAAAAGCTAGCTTAGATAAACTCCCCTTGAAGGTAGTGCTGTTATGCTGGACACTTATGTACAGGCACAATTTTTCTCTCCACTAAACTCCTATCTGGAAAAAAAGATATGTGCAAAAAATAGACATTAGTCTCTTTATTTGGATCGCTGGATAAAGGGCATTTGGTCTATAAGACATTTTCTATACGACAGTAGAGGTTGGCTGTGCTATGAGGGTTACTGTATTATTTAAATTGCTCCTATGCACAGTTTAACACTGTCATAAACTCTCATCTGGCAGCAAATACGTGCTGCGCACTATTTCTGAAGGCTTCAAGTTCAACTTCCGGAATAACGTAAGGTCCTGACAGTGCAGGACAACCCATTTTGCAGGTCTGCAATAAAGGGTCCTGAAAGTGCAGGTCTACAGCCAAACTCCCTTGCATTTCTTAATAGGTTAATCTTAAAAAAATGCTTTTAATTAGAATGATATGCTATAAAGACTCTAAAGACTCTAAAGGTGGTCTCTTACAAAATGTAAGAGACCAACATAAGTATCTTTAATGACATAATGTGTGAAAGATTAGATGAGGTGTTTGTGTGCACTACATATAGTGAACATCTTGTTGACAACCTGTATTTTCCTTTTTTTTTTTTTAAAGTTGTTGTCTTTTCTGGAAACAAAAAAGTATTTTTTGCTAAACAGAGAAGCGGCATACTGTTCCTTTCTCTATTGACTTTGGACACATTGTTTTCTTGGGTTGAGATGAATTGTACTGCAGCCCAGGCTCTCAGCTTTTATCCATTGGAAAGATATTTATGATGATTTACTTAAGGACTTCCTCAGGAAATGTTGACAACTTGAAACAAAAATTTTCTATCGTCCAAAGCAATAAATAAAGCAAGATATGAGCCTGATACTTCAAAGATATATATATATATATATTCAAATTGAATTTAAAGGAACAATATGAGGTACGCTGGTCTTACACACACACACAAACAGAAGGTTAGAGCTCTGCTATTAGCTAGATGTAACAAAGAGAAGCTTAAAAAGAGGCTTGATTACATTTTACACTGGACAGGTCGGGCAGAGATGAGGGAAATGCTGACTTGGCGCTCTGCCTGCACACAAAGCACATTAATAAGGCTTTGTATGTCCTGGTAGAAGATTTTCAGTGTGAATATAATATGGAGTACAATGTCTGTAGTGTCTGTAGCTCAGGTCAAGATAACCCAGGTCAGGGATATAATTCCAGAATTTTTTGTCATGTTAATTCTATTCTTCATGGAATACACCTTTAGAGCAAGACATTTCAGAAAACAAGGGCTGTATATTACTCTAATGCTTTATGTCTGTTGTGTCTCAGTGACTGTAGTTGTAATTTTAGATTAAATTATGCAGAATTTGTAATACAACTTCGAGAAAAGACAAGAACAGAGTTTTAAACACATTCACAAGCATAAATATCATGTGTAGCAGAATTGATGCGGATGGACCATCAGAATAAGCTCTAACAGGAGAGTCCATATACTCTGTACAAAATTTCCAGGCAACATAAGTTACCTGATTATTTGGAATCACCTTGATGGTGCAGAAATGCTATTTTCTAACCTTTCTCTGTTATTTGTTTTTCTTTCTCTAAGTTTATTAAAGAAATGAATGAAGGGTGTGTGTGTTTGGGGGGTGGGGGGGTGGTTGTATACATACCTCTACCTCATAGGAAAAAGGAGACCTATTACTCATATTGAAATTCAACTAAATTTAAAACATCTAGGAACTATCATTTTATTTGTTTAACTACTGTTATTTAAGTATACCTGTTTTCCTGTTGTTGTTAAGATACTTACAGTTATCTCTATTGCTCTTGAAACTATTCTAAACTATTCTTAAAAGCCTTTATTAATAAAGTATTTTTAATAATAAACTGTAATTACTTCTATTGCATGTTCTTGTAGTTGATACTTTCAACACTGTATTTTATTTATTATTTTTTTTGGAGTTGTCAACAATTCTTTTTTTTTTTTTTGGCTTTTTTTGTGTGTTTTAAAATTACCTTAGCCTTTTCTACATATTTTGAAATTTGCTTAATACATTTGTGCTACAGGAAATGGCTACAGTCGAGTTTAATATGATTATGTATTTTGAAGGATAACATAAAGTATTTGATTTTGTATATATATATATATATATATATATATATATATATTTGTATAGTACAATCCCTGCTGCCACCATGTGAAAGATAGCAAATCAAATTTATTCCCACAGTCTATTATCCTTGCTCAGTAATTATAAGCTTGTGCCTAAATTGTAAACAAACAACAAAGAAAGTTTTGTAAATACATTTTTGTATTTATAAATAATAAATATATAATAATATTAATTATAATAATAATTATATTATTTAATTTATAAATAATATAATTTGTAAATTAAACAAGATATTTATCACAGTTGGAATGTTTTGCACATTTACTTTAGGGCAGTGGACTCATGCATGGACTTGGTTCTTACTTTAAATTTAAATCTCTATACTAACTCCATTTGATGTGTGAACTACAGTAGCTCTCTTATGTAGTTTTGCTAAGTTTTTTTTCTTACATTTAGTTGGTTGTTAGTTGCATTCTGAAAGCTCTCAAAGGTGTATTTTTCGGAACGTCTCTGTCGCATTTTGAAGAGACGGGATCCCCGGTTGGAGGCAAGCGACAGCTCCTCCAGCATGATGTCTTTAGGGACACTCACTTTCTTCCCAAGATCCATGTATGCATCTGTGAGTAATAGGGAGAGGAGACAAAAGTACGGTATTAAGATCTTATGTGCATTTGTTACAATTACTAGACGACTGAAAAAATAAATGCTTTTGTATCTACAGTGTCTGCGAAAACTAGCAAAAAAAAATCAATTGTATCCTAATAAAAAATGTATTTCATTAGGATTCTATGTGACCTGTATGCATGTTATAAAATGCATAATTAAGGAGGGAAGTGGAGCTAAATGAAACATTGTCTTGTGACAGTAAACATTTGTTTGTACCCCCCATAAAAAATACTTTCACAGTCATTAATTGCTGAGATTTTCAGCTCTACTACAGCTTTATTAGCTTTTAACATCTAGAGAGTGAAACTTTCATACAATCTTATTTGCAAAATATGTTAAGCTCAGTAAATCTGAGAAAATAAATGTTTATGTTATGCCAGATTCTCAGATGAATTGAGTGTGTTTGGGGCAACTTGTATTGCCACTCATGGTCATCAGCGCCTTAAAAGAAAGTTACATCTTGCTCTCATTTGACAGATTTCTTTCTTCATCATGTTTGCTCGTCCTCTACATCGCCTCTGGGAAAAATAAATAAAACAGGAACTATTATGGCATTCCTTCGTCCCAACCTTTGATTTATACAGGAATTGCGGTGTGTTTGAATGTGAGGACCCTTTTATTATTATTAGATTCTAAAAGTTTTTGTCTTAGTTTCCTGGATCATTCTTTTGTTCTGTTCTTTGGACATTTGTTTCTCCCTGTTCAATGTTTTCCTTTTGCCATACCTGTTTCTCTTATATAGACTTCCTCGTTTAACTAGGCCTCTTCTTTTAATTAGACCCTCTATCCTGGCTTCATTAAATAAACCTCTGGATTCTTCCTTTATACTGCCTCATATTCCATCCCACCATTTGCTGTATACCTCATTCTCCCCATCTTTCATCATCTGTAAATCCTTCTATAATTATCATTGTTAAAGATCTCTGAAGGGTTATCTGCACAGTTTCCTTGCTAAATGACCAAATACCACTGACATGACTTGTCATATGTCTGTCACATAACTGTTAAGGTACGATTTTCTAAAGGAAACACCTTAGTTATGAGTCTTTGCAACTACTTAAAGGGACAGTGTGTAACAAATTAGGCTTTTTGTGAGCAAAAATCTAGTATTGCTTTGATAAATACATGTTCTGTGTAAGTCTAATGACATGATCTAGA
Organism: Cyprinodon diabolis; assembly: GCA_030533445.1. Classification (NCBI taxonomy): domain Eukaryota; kingdom Metazoa; phylum Chordata; class Actinopteri; order Cyprinodontiformes; family Cyprinodontidae; genus Cyprinodon; species Cyprinodon diabolis. The sequence goes on from CM060075.1 coordinate 28,487,786, forward strand.
AAATAAGAGGACTCTCAAAGCTTAGGGGTGGTGCAGAACGTGGGAGGTGCCATGTTGTGTCGGGAATTTTGATTAGAGAAGCCAAAAGAGGACAGACATGTTGGCATTATGGGTTTAAACTGTAGATCATTCTATCTTCCACTTTCTGTGACAATGAAGGAACATCTGTATGTTTTGTTGAATAAGAGGCACAAAAAAAAATAATAATAATGAAAAAGAAGGAAAAAGATTTAACTAGGAAAAACAACATTGGTGCAGATTTTACCAGGTGCTGTGTTAGAAAAAAGGCAGATACGGCTGGTTTGCTAGCCTACGTTGGATGAGCTCAGACGCAACATTTATTAGGTGCGGTTAGTAAATGCCACTCCATGCCATCCTTAACAGGTCTCACATGCTTAAAGAGGAGGTACCAATCTGTTATTTGAAATTTGTTTAGTGCGCCACTAGATGGCAATAAATCTCACACACCGTCTCTTTAAGAATTACCATCAGCCTCATAGCTCTGCTTCACTGTCTGTTTGATAAGGACAGGGGTATGAAGCTCAAGTAAAACATGCAGGACACCAGCACTGGAATTTGACACCTGTAGGGGGACCACCATGCATTGATTAACTTTTATTTTCAGACTATAGACTTAGTAATGTGTTATAAGATGTTCAAGGATTTGGACATTATTTCATATAATAACTCTGCTATGTTTATTAACTTTCTTGATACTGTTTGTTCAATAATATAAAATGAAACACACCTTTAATCAGCAGCCATATTGGTTCTGTAATTATATTACACCCACAGGTTGACACTGTAATAATTAGAAGAGTTGTGAAGGGAAAGGATTACACCAGAATTTACTTTAAGAATAATGGGTTAAAGGACACATGCTTAATTTTCATCCATTTTAAAATAATACACTACATTTTCTTAATTTATGAAATCAAATTTGTGTTAATCATTTTGAAAAAAAAAAAAGTTTTGTTACTGAACACCAAGATGCTTTAACCCTTCCCCCCCAAAAAATACAAAATACAGGCTAAAAGCCCTGTAAAAATACACTGCTGATGCCACAATACTTCCATTATGATGAATGATGAAATTTAATTTCTACACTTCAACTCATGTCTGCCACTTGTTTTGTGGTTAGCTCCCCATGGTACTGCATGCTGATCATGTTGATGTCACCGGCCTGCATCCAAATATGAGATCTATAATTTGCCGTAGTATCTTTCAGCTGTCAGATGCCTTCAAACACCCCCATTCCTGTCGAGCACAGTTGTCCTTGCCTCAGAATACCACATTTGAATGACAAAGATAAAGGGATAATTTCTTAGGACTGTTATAAATATTTACTTGTTCATGTATGGTCTTGTGCATGAACAAATAAATAAATGGGTGAAATAATTTAGATTGCAGTTTAAACCATAAAACCTAAAAAGATATTTAAAATAGATACCCTCTTGGCCTTGAACCTCTCTGCAGATTGCTGCTGCCTGCATTTTCCTTTCCCTGGTAGTCATGGTCGAAAACTGCGACATGATGGCTGCCTCTGGGAATTCTTTACTGTGAGGCAGAGAAAAGTCACAGGAGACACCACACATCAGCACAAGCTGTTCAGATAAGAAAAACGAGAGACAACACAAGAGGCATTTTCGGCTATTGATTGACCGACATCGAGTATCCACTGCACGCACAAAAACCCACCGAAGCAGACAAAATTTATTAGGGTGGTGAAAAGGGCAAAGTTAGCACATCCCTTTAAATAACCTTGGGTTGTTAAACGTCAAGCACATGCTCTTCAGACGTGGCAGCCAGCCGTGTCAGGGGTAGCTGGGAATCAATATGTTTGAAATTGCCCAGGTGGCATGATGATGAGACGTGGATGGAAGCGGGTGCTGTCACATAAAATAAAAAATAAAAAATAAAAAAATTAGGAGAACATTTTATACCAAGCTATTAGGGAACACAGGCACAGGTGAATGTTTTCCAGTCGAAAACACTTAAGACAAAGGAAGTCATGCAATTCTTTTTTAAGGATTCAGAAAATAATTTTGCATAATCCTGAAAATCAGTGAACGAGTATGAACTGCAGGAATATATTATGTAAAAACAGCGGAAACAACTCTAGGATGTAACCAGGGTCATGCTTGATCCAAAGCACAAGTGTCACATTAGAGGCGGAAACCACACCTGCAGAGAGGCCCCTGTGATGCTTACCTGTCCTGAAGGCCCCTCAGGGGGTCGTCTCAAGTTGTGCCTGTCTCCTTGAGGTAGAGAGTCAGAAAGGTGAGAGGCTGCCGTGGAGCAGCTCACTGAGGGTGCTAGCAATCCCTGATACTGGACTTTGGAAGGGTGGGCACAGGGGGCTGAATCCTGACCCGACTGAGTGTGTGACTGAGTAAGGGGGCAACTGAGTGGGTGGGTGTCAGTTCGTCTGTTGTCATTGGTATTTAGTTCACAGGCTCTAAATTTAGAGCATGGCAACAACTGCCTACTTTGCCCTCCGTTGCGCCCCTCATAGCCAGCGGTAGCTCAGGACTGTCTGCATTGATTTATGAATGGGAGTAGATTAGCTGGTACTTTCGCGTTCATTAGGACTTAAGTGCTATGTTTGTACAAAACCAAATCAATATGATGACTACATCTATGCAAATAGAGAGGCATATATTATTTTGTTTTGCTTAGATTTCAGTCACATGCCTTAAAAGAACTTTAACTCTTCTGGGAAGGTGGTTCACAAGATTTAGGAGGATGTCTATAGGAATTTGTGACAATTTTTCAATAAGCATGTTTGTGAGATCATCTTTGGAGAAGACATGACTCCCCATCTCTGCTCTACGTCTCCAAAGATGATCAGTTAAGGTCCGGACTCTGTGTTCAACAGTCGAGCTCAACCACACTGAACTTTGTAACCCATGTATTTATTGCTTTGTGGTTCTCTGGTATGTAGTAAGAGAAAGGTGTCATCTCCAAACTGTTCCCAGATTATTGGAAGCATTAAATTGTACAAAATCTCTTGGTATGCTGAAGTTTCTTAGTTTCTAAAAACTAAGGTGCAAAGCCTGCATCAACCAAAAGCAACTGCACAGCATAGCAACAAAAGACGTTTGCGGAAACAGTCAGCATTGTGCATGGAGGTGGCCCAGGGGTAGGGTATACAACACGAGGCCTTCGTAGCATGTCTTCCCAGCACTTTTCGTCCCTTTCTTGTCTGTCCACTTTAAATTAAGTAGCCCTTTTGCCCAGAAAATTGCAGTAAAAAAAATGGAAACATTCTGCTTTTCAAGATGCTTGATTTTATACACCTGTGGCGTTGATTGGAATACTAGATTTTTTATTTGAAGGCAGGGGAGGGAAACCTTTTGGCAATATGGTGCATCTTGGCTGATTTCTTTTAATTTTTGCAGAGTTTGAAGTGTTGCATTAACAGTATCACATTTTAAGCCCAATAATCTTAGATGTGGAAGAATTCATCCTTCAGAGGTTTTGAAAGCATCCTTTGTACATCCCTAAAATGTTTAAAGACATAGTAATCCGAGTGAAACTTTGCCTCTGACTTCCAAAAGAGTTGTTAAAAAAACTGAAAAATGACATTTAATTTTCTGACATTTTACAAAAAAAAAAAAAAAAAAAAAGGACTTTATAGTTCATAGCTAAAAAAGTAAGTTTAAGTCTGTATTTATACCACTCAGTGCTATTAGACTTTGAAAGCTGCACCCCTAACAATAAGTGATCTGTTGGGAACGCGGCCTACTCAGGGTCAACATATTGTCAGTTTTAGGTTCAGTTTTTGCAACAAAAAAAGTCAGATGTTTATCTTAAATTACAGACAGTGACTACAGTCTGTTGTGCTTAACCTTTAATATTTGAAGTATTTATTACTTTAGCAAGCAAACAGGGTAGAGAGACTGTTTCATCTCAGAGTAGCTGCATTACTGAATGTCCTGTCCTGTGAATTAAATACTTTCTAATTATGCTGCCCTTTATAGCCTTTGCTCATGTTTGATTTTAAGGAATGGCAAACTGTTTGTCAGATCTAAATCGGTAAGGGAAATTTCTGTTTATAGTATCCCCTTGTTCTGTTATCTCTTTCTCTCTAATGGCCCAGCTACAGTGGGTTGACCCTGTTTTCACATAACCAGTGGTCACCATGGAAATGAATCTCCCTCCAAAACCCCTGCCGTGCTCAACAAGGAGTGACTCTTCAAGCTGTATTTTAAAAAGAAACTTCCTGGGAAGGTACAACAGGCAGAAAATGACCCAAAGCAGATTTCTTTTCAGCCTAGACTAAAATAAACAAAACACAAATAATTATAGGTTACAAATTGGAGCTCTGTAGTAATGTATATATTTCTTTTATTTAAAAAAGCACACTCTACAACATGTTTCAGCATATGGATATTTAAAAGCAAACTCTGGGGAAAGTTAAAGATGCATTAAACACCATAAAATAAACTCTATAAATCACTTTCTGAGAGTTTTTCCTTTTGAATTTTCTACTAAAGGTTTTGAGACTGATCATTGTATGCCTAAAAAGTAAAGTGCACATTACTAACTATGAGTTTGATTTGGTAAAAACAAAAATAAAACATTTTCATTTTCTGTTTACAGTGACATATAAGTTTATTTTTGAGGTGTTCACACATCTTTGTTAGAAGATGTAAATTGTCTATAAGATAAGCTGTAGCTAAAAGTGGGAACAACCGATCATAGTGATACTGGCATTGCCCAGTGGAAATCAGAACATGGTGTATTCTTAAGTAAAACACACAATCATTCTAATTTTTTTAGGATTATTAAAAGTTTATGTCAAAGTACAGGCCACACAGTTTTAATAGAACTCTTTAGCTTGCAGTAAACCTGTTATTTATCCAACAAAATAATCTTCATATGACTGTTTTCAATTCAGCTCTTAATGTCAACCTAAAGTTCATTACGCCTCTCAATACTGCAGCTGATTTATCCCATTTGCAGTACTCTCCCACAGAACATTTACTTCTTTTTCCATTTAACTAATGAAAAATGTTTGGCAGTCATCATATTCTCTGAGCCCATTTGGCACAAGTTAAATATTGAAGAAAAAAAAAGAACCTGTCAATCTCTCTGTTTGGAAATTGCTTGACATATCCACCTTCGGCTTGTTGTGTTATGGCTCTAACCTTTTCAATAGTTGAAAGAGTTCCTTTTCAGATGTAAAGCTTAAAACAATACAACATCATAATCTCTACTATTGAGATACCTACCTAAACTCCTCAAGCTGTTTAGATGAAATCCTAAACACAGTGGCCAAAAAGAATCTACTAATCACTTCAAGAACAAGTAACATTTAAAATTCACAGCAAAGTGGTGGTGACTTACAAAGCACAGAATACCGTACAAAAAAAAACCTGTGTTGAAAAACATTTTACCCGAATTGTGTCAGTTTCTACTCTAAGTAAATCAATAAGTAAATCAGTAAAAATGTCTTAAATTAAGTCAATTTACCCTTAATTTGAGTAGGTAAATAAAGTGTTCTGCCAATGGAATGCGTATTCTTAATCTTAAAATAATATAAATAAATAATATGCCCTTAAAAAAAAGGCAATGCATTTTTTTTCTTATTTTAAATCCAAATTGTCTTGTTTCATTGGCAAAGAGTCTCGTTTACCTCCTCACAAGAAAAAAGCACTTATTTTAAGAAAAAATTACTTATTTAGATTTTGTTTTTTTTACATTGTACACATCAGGGTTAGTGGATTAGAGGTTAAAGAAAGCCTTTGAGTAAAGCTGATATGCTTTACCTGTAGATGCTTACATTGCCATCAGGTAGTCACATTTCAAACTCATGCTTATTAATGTAGTCAGCAACTCAGAACTGTCCACCGCTAGATCATTGGATATTAATCTTTTTTTCAGCAATACTCAACCCTAAATAAGTGTAAACCTACACAGTCACCTCTCTACACATAGAATAGCGCATATAGATAATCTGATCTCCAGCTAAACCAAGCTGCCACAGACTATTTTCATACAACTTTTGTAGAGCATTTTTGCGCAACTACTGAACAATTTTCTTGAATTCTATTCAAATATTGCAAAGAAGAAGTAAAAAAAAAAAGCAGTTCTAAATGCGCTGCTATACCATGCAAAAAGCTCTGTCTTCATTGATTAAGGCACATTCTCTTCCCTTCAGGACAACCGGTCAGGAGGGCCCAGTGTTGCCAACTGCTTCTGCTAGTCTTGGCAATTGTGGCTTTAATGTAGTTTGCCACGATATAACAGATTAATTAACAAATTATCAATTCTTGAACTTGATAAAGTGCTATATACGTTCAGCCCATTTACCATTGCTGATTAATGCAGCGAGGAACTATTTTACCACATTTGGTCATACAAGCCATAGACTTTGTCTAAACGATTGGTCCTTCAACTTCACCTCATAAAAAATAAAATAAAATACACACTCTGTAGAGGAGATGGCGTTATAATTAGGATCAGTCAATTAATGAGTGTGAAAGCCTTTTAAAAAATTAACGGAATCTCTGTACATTCTGACTCTATTGGCTGAGACCTAACCACTATGCTGGGAAAATTAATGATAGAGTATTTAAAAAAAGAAGAATTAGAATATTTTAAAAACAAACTAGACTGTAGAGACATGACACAATAACAAAATTTCTTATATTTCATGGTAATGTCAATCTGAATATATATTCACGGTGGTATCATTTGCTTGGGATTGTAAGAAGTCATTGATTTTCTTAATGCAGTGACTACTGCATAAGAAAAGCGCTTGCCTTATCTTCTAGGGGATCTTAAATGCATCTAGGTCAACCTCAGAATTCTGATAATGTGTATTCTAACTTTTCATACATATATTATCTTTTTCTATTTCTTGATTCTTTTCTGCAAAAAAAAAAAAAAACTTCTAAAAGTAGCAGATAGAGATCTTTCCTCACTGGTATCCTTTCTAAACAACATACTCATTTCCTCATCCAGTCATCAGCAATACAATCACACAGCTTACATTTCTTAACCATTATTGGCTCTCGTGGTAAAGATAAAGAGATCTAGAAATAATCTTGAAAGCAACAGACTGTGTCACAATCTAGACAAAGAGAAGTACCGTATTCTACATTTCCCAAAAAATATGGAGGATCTTAGGGAAAGTTGTCCTGGGAAATGACCAAAAAAACTAGAAACTATATGAAAGATTTGACCTGGTAAACCATCCATCTTCCTTCATGCTTATTCCTGCTGGGGTCACAAGGGGTGCTGGTGCCTATCTCCAGCTGTCAATGGGCGAAAGGCGGGGTACACCCTGGACAGGTCAACAGTGTATTGCAGGGCAACACAGAGACAAACAGGACAAACGACCATTCACACACCTAAGGAGAATTTAGAGAAGCCAATTAACCTAACATTCATGTATTTGGACTGTGGGAGGAAGCCGGAGTACCCGGAGAGAACCCCCGCATGCACCGGGAAGGACATGCAAACTCCATGCCGAAAGACCCCAGTCTGGGAATTGAACCAGAAACCTTCTTGCTGCAAGACAGCAGTGCTACCCACTGCTCCACTGAGCAGCCCCCTGGTAAACTATACACAGCATTTGAAAAACATAACCTAATACTTAGAATCCAGCACAGTATTAGTCTTGTAATACAGAGGATTCAGGTAAGCTTGCTGGAACTGATGGAACCATAAATTTAGCTCAATAATAGTAAATTCTTAAATTAATAAATGAACCAAAAACAACAGACCCAAATTAAAACATTTTGGCAAGGATCTGTAAATTCCTCCCCGTTATAAAAAAAAAAAGTCTCTAAAAGACCTGTATTTATAAACACTTGATTCCACTTGTTTTCTCCATTTATGGTACAACAAGTTATTAGCTGATGAAGGTTCTCAGTCATCCAGGTCATAGTCATTCCGTAAAAATTCAAAAAATATCCACTGGACTTGGTTTTCAAGATTTGAAGACGTTTCGCCACCTCTCCAGGAAGCTTTCTCAATTCAAATGTCTGGATCCGCAGTGAGTTTGAGTCTTATCTGGACAAGGCCTTGTATTTCTTGGATAAGACTCAAACTCACTGCGGATCCAGACATTTGAATTGAGAAAGCTTCCTGGAGAGGTGGCGAAACATCTTCAAATCTTGAAAACCAAGTCCAGTGGATATTTTTTGAATTTTTACGGAACAAGTTATTAGGTTTGGGATGGGCAGTGGCCCCCATGACCCTAGCAGATAACAGCAGAAGAAAGATGAAAATGTGTGATTGAACAAATTATTGAAACTGCTTCCATAAATATGTAATGTAATACAATGTTAAAATGATAGCATTTTTTTCACTCTTGAAAATAGGAAAATCAAGAGGCATACAACTCAAGAGAGCAAGATGAATGTTTTTCTTCATAGGTCACAAAATGGAACAAACTAATGAAGAAAATACTTTATCTAAAGTTGCCCAGATCTACAGGAGCAGCAGAAATAGAAAAATCTAAACAGAATATCCAATGCACACTGGGAGAGGGTTGTGTGCACATCTTAACCAGGGGGTGCCAAGAATTACTGTCTGTCTGTTCCTTAGTCTACATCGTACCCAGCTAAATGTTGCAGTCAGCAATTCTATGCATTCATATAACCTGGTTTTATTAATCACCTCCTTCCTTAATTAAATGTTGCATGCAAAGTTGGTCATTTTATGTAAGACCTTTTCACTGGAGAGCAAAAAAGTAAAACTTTTAAAAAAGCTTGCAAATAAAAAGAATTGCTGAAACCATGCTTAAGTCTGTTGTTGGATCAGACAGTGATATTGATTTACTTGCAAACATCCTGTCTGTGTTCTACCGTCTCCAGGTCAAGGTACTGTTAGTGTAAGCTGACATGTATGTTGGCCTCTTGGATGCAGACATAGAGGCTCTCTGGTTTGTCTCAACCCCATACCTCTGAGGTTGCCACTGCCTGGGAAGTGACCTGTAACCTACCAGGTTGACTGGGCTGGAGGCAGGGCTTCTCAGCGGAGACATGAAAGATGCAATTGGAGCTCGGCTCTGACCGCAGCCTTGGCTCCAAGCCTGGGTGCCTGATTTCTGTTGTGCTGGGTAGCTGATTCTTCCCTTCCACTCGACAGGAGGCTCAGGTAGGATTTTACGACAGGCAGCCAAGTGGACATTTGAGGCAAGAGACTGCTGGAGGTCTTGAAAAGCAAAGGCTTCATCCACAAGACCCAGGGGGTGGCGGGAAGCAGCCTCCCAGGGGGTGAGGGGTTTGAAGCCTTTGCCCAAATGGGATGTCTGCGTCACCGTGGGGTTTGTTGAAACTCGGGTTGGAGGCTTGGGAGAGGAAGAAGCAGACATGGATTTCTGGCCTTTGAATTGTATCCTGGATGGGGGAGAAAGGGAGTAGCTTCTCCCCATTGCCTGTAGACAGATTCAGAAAGACTATTTTTAGAGACTTGCTTATTTGTCTGGCAAAAAAATAACATCTACAAAGATCTTGCTCATAAAGGTTGAATGTTACTATTAAAAATAAATGTAAATTAAAATAACTTCAAGGCTACAATAAGCCATTTTGTCAGAACAGAGCAGGATAACTCTTCATTCCTCAAAGCAAAAGTTTGAAGATGGTGATTGTATTCAGTGAATGTGTGTATCAGAGAGAAAAGAAGTGAAGGAAGGTCTAAGGTGAGGGTGCACACCAGTATTGTCTCCATGTTAGTACAGTCTGTGAAACACAGCAGACAAAATAAGAGGTAGGTGCTGCCATCCTGTGGATAGTTATATGTGCTGTCTAAACATGTGGAGAGGAAAAAAAGAGCTTAGAATAATAGGAAAAAGGTTACATCCAGGAGATAAGAAAAATAATTTAAATACTGATGTTTTAAATCTAAAAAATCTATAATTTCTTTATATTTTCCTTCAAATTGAATGTTTTTCTTGCTTCTTCACTCATTCTTCCTGTCTCTTCTGTACATGTAATCATGGCAAAGTATTGAGATTATGTACTCAGAAAAGGAGAAATGGGAAGAGTGTAAAATAAGAAGCCTCAAATAGAAAAAGCTGATAAAGATAATGTCTTTGGAAAATTGGGGGCTAGATGAGACTCATGTCTAAATCTCAGATTCGAGTCCATGACTCCAATTCTGTTATTTTTATCAAACTAAAGAAGTTGGAGTAATGCGCTTCTTTGTAACTGGCTGCTTTTGATCGAGTGCCCAAAGTTCCCATTTCAATTAGCTGTAAGAGTTGTGTTGCTTTGATTTATCAACAGTATTAACCTACATTATTAAGTTCTTATATCATTTTTATTACGCTTTTTTGTCTTAATGGTTCGTAGTTCATGCACTGGAAAAAAATATAAATCTAGATAGGTCATTATTTTCTTAAAATAAGTGCCTTTGTTCTTGGATTGAGGAGGTAAAAGAGACATTTTGCCAATGGAACAAGAAGATATACATTTAAAATAAGAAAACACAATTGCATTGCTTTATTTCAAGTGCATATTATGTAATTATCTTTTAAGAGATGTTTTTTTATTATTTCTAGATTGTTTTTTCAGTTTTTATGATGTTTAAATAACAATGGCAAGTAATGATATGATAATATGAGAAAAAGAAATAAAGCTTGGACAACTGTCACTCCATTAGTGAGATGCTGTGAAAAATGCTAATACCCCTGAAAGTATTTCCACGGGGGTATTTAATCCAAATGTGGACTGAATCATTTTCAGTCTTTTCTAGGGGTCCAATTTTGTCCAGGACTGTTATGCGAGTTTATTTACTTTTTAATGATGCTGCTAAAATAAATGTTTGAAAAGCAAAGTCTGACTTTAATTTGTTTATTTTCATCAAATGTATATTTATTGTTACTTTTGTCAGATTTAAGATATTTCTGAGACCATATGGGTTTATATTCCATTTATTTTTTTATGAGTGTTCCACAATATCTAAGTTCCCTCATTGTGTTTTCATTTACGAGTAGTAAGTATTTAAATTTGCAAATATGTCAACCATGCATATTTGAATGGTTTGCTCAGCATGTACAGTATATGAAGGCACATATGGAAAAATAATTTATGCCAGCTAAAATGCACTCACAAATCAAATTTGTACCTTCTATGAAGATTTCCTGAGTGTATAAAGATGTTTGCATATTTTCTAATACCTGTAAACCTTTTGAAGATTAGGTCCTAAAAGTAAAAGGTGGCCATAAACTAACTGTGATACAAAAGTCTATAATAAGAAATTGCTAATCTTTTTGAAAAATGCATGACACACTTGACCTCCTGAATTAAATGAGACCACACTGGAGTCAGCCAATACCTCTCATGAATATATTATCAGACTGCCATTCTCCAGGAATGTGCTTCCTAAGCACACTGCTTTTTAAGATTATAAGATGGCAAGTCACTTGCAGAATATTTTTAGAATATAAACATCGTGAGACTAAGGCCTCCTTTTATTGGGAAATCAGAAACAGTAGAAAAAGACAGAAATAGCAAGGAAACCCAAAGCATACCCAAAGTAAAAGAAAGGGAAACCCAAAAAAGGAAAACAGATGATTTAATGGCACTGCAGTTAATCATACATAAAGTGCACAATAAAAAGAATCAAGCAGAAACACAACAAAAGAAGCCCTGTACCTTATGTACATTGTACTCATAAGACATAGTCCTTAACTTATGGGGTTTGAAAAATAATTTTCGAATAAATATTTTAAACAGATAAGGATGTGTTAATGATAACCCTGAAAGAGGATAACTCACTAATGTCTAAAAGATATTAGCTTTCAGTTGTCTGATGTGAAATCTACGCCTACAGCACAATGTGGATGTCAGAACTGGACTTCTCTTAAGGCACTTTAAATATAGCATCTAACATGATGCAACAGCTGGTAAGCAGCTTAAAATAACACTAACCCACCTAAGAAGGAGATATTAAAAAGAAATTAAATAAAAACAAAGAAACTCTCAAAATACTTTCTGTAAATATGAATATTTTCATGCTTTTAGTGCTATATTTCATGTTTCCTTGCCTTGCTGCTGGATTGTAATTTCCAACCTTGGGATCAATTATATATCAATTCAGCTCAGTTTATTTACATGGGCCAATTGACATTACATCTCAAGGCACTTTACAGATATTTCAACCAGATCATACAGTTAGGTTGGTTCAAAGTTTTCTATCTAAGAAAAACCAGCTGATTGCATCAACTCCTTGACACGAATGCAATCCCTCACTGAAGTATATCCAATCCATTCAAAAACTGTTAATAACTCTTCAATTTCCACGCGCTAGTTTGCAATCTTTTTGAACTTCTGCAAAAATGATTTGTGGTTGCTTTGAGCTTAACTTTACCTTCAAACCAAAGGTAATTTCTCATATCACTGACATTGTATTAGTGAATACAAACTATAACTTTCTCCCACAACCCCGTTCTCTCAATTGCTATCAGTTTAGCATATAACATTAGGGCTGTTCAACATTTCATCTTTACACAATTAAACATATTTTCTCATATCCTATGTGCCATTCACTTCTACTCCCCTCCATTTTGCTTTCTTTTTAAAATGACCAAATGCTCCCCTACATTCTTAACATCACCTTAGATTTGCAGACAACTACCCAGGTGTAGCCTACTTCTTAAAAAAAAAAAATATATATATATTTTGTTGACTCAGTTGTGAATAACTTACAATCCTATTATGCTATTGAATTAAATACTAATCTGAATAAGGGCTGAAAGTTTGTAATCTAATAACAAATAAAAGTTTCATCATTATAACAATCCAGGAGGCGGAGGCATTGATTCCACCAAAAGGTTTGCACTATTTGTTTAAATTCTTCTACTGGCCAATTTGAAAGAGCACTATCTGTATAAAATAGGCAATGTTCCTGCCATTTGCCTATGAAAAATCACTCTTTTTCACCTGATGTTGGCTTCCACACCTGAGCTGAACTCTTGTTAGCTGTAAACTTAGGTTTGGGGGCTGCCCCAGTATTGCCACCACTTACAGACTCCAGCCTGGGAGCTGAAGGGAAACTTGGTTCATTGTAACTACTACTAGGCTGTGCTTTGTACTGAAGTGAAGGAGTTGCCATATAAGGAGGGCTACTCGCTGGCTGGTAAGCAGGTTGCTGGTATGGTAGGTTTAACGGCTGAGGGGCTTGGGGAGGATAAGGTGGTGGCACAGGCTGCTGATACTGCTGGTTATAATCTTGTTGGTACACACCACCTGGAGGTGGTGGATATTGGTAAACATTAGCTTGGGCATGCTGATACTGGGGATCATGCATTGCAGGCTGTATGGGTATCCCATAGCCTTGGGGATAAGGAGGTGTAAATTGCCCAGCTTGCTGAACGGGAGCCATTTGTTCATATTTAATTGTTTGGGTGTCAGGATTTGTACTAGGAGGAGAGCTGGGCTTTGGTACAGGTGGCTTGGAAGCCTCAGCTCCTGGGCCAAAGATAAAGAGTGCAGAATCTAGTTTATAAGGTTGATGCTTCATTACATCGATAACATTAAGTGGTTTTGGGGCAGGCATTGTTTTCTCTGGGTCCTTTTTCTTTGCTTTAGTCAAATGACTACATGCAGGGAGCTGTTTTGTTGCTGCTGGAGGATAAAATGGAGACTGAATAGGATTGTAAGCCCTGGGAGGTGGAGCACGTACATTGGGTGTATATTTCCACTCATTTGGTAAGGATGCAGCTGGCGATGTTGATCGGCTTGCTTTGTTGGCTTCCACAGTCTCAGAGTCCACAACAAACTTCTCCATACGAGACTGCCTCTTGGCAAACATGTCAGCTCCTTTTCCTTTGACCACTGGCATCTCAAAAGCTGAACCTTGGGACATTTTAGGATTTAAAACAGTAGCCATCGGGTTGACAGGTGATGCAGCTTTTTGACCAACAGTATAAGAGACCATTCGGCGTGGAGGAGGTGGAGGAGTCTGATTTTGCGTTGGATGCCACGGTTTGGGAGAAGATTGGGTGTTAACTGCAGACATAGAAACATTTACAGGTGTCTGGGATAACTGTGGTCTCCACTCGTTAACCGGCGTTGGAGGCTGAGCTTGACCTGAAGACCATGTACTAGGTTGTGGCTGCTGAGATGTGCTTGAAAAGGACTGCTGCCAGTTGGACTGTTGTGTGAGCTGTGAGGGAACTGCTGGAGCCCAGGGTGGCTGGTGTTGAGCTGGATTTTGCTCTTGGGTCCAAGAACTTGTTTGCTGCTCACCACCATTTTCCGGAGGGTACTGAGCCCATGATGTCTGAGGTGGATTTTCAGGAACTGGTGCCCATGGATTCAGATTAACTGGAACCTGTGCTTGACATACTTCCGGTGCATTCATCCATGATGGCTGACTTTGAACTTGTGATTGTGATGCTGGCCATAGATTACCATGTGGTTGCTGGTGAGGTGGAGTTGAGACCCAGGGTGGTTGAGGTTGACCAGGTACTTGGTTATTTGCCCATGATTGTGGCAAAGCTGGATGTTGCTGTCCCCAGTGTGACTGTGTTTCTGGCTGAACCTGTTGAACCGATGGAGGCTGTGGTTGTATATTTGGCTGAACTTGTTGAACCCATGGAGGTTGCACTTGAGGCTTTTGCTGCACTTGTTGAGCCCATGGTGTCTGCTGCTGAGAATATGTTTGGGATGGCTGTGTCCACTGATTCCTGGGCTGTGTCTCCACTGGTACTTGTGGTTCATTCCACGATTGGTGTGTTTGCTGAAAAAGAGGCTTCTTCTTCGTGTGCATCCATTGTGGTTGAACCTGTATCTGGGATTGAAGCTGTTCTTGTGGCTGGGCCCAAGGTGGCTGAGCATTTGTCTGAGGTTGTGCTTGTTCTCCTGGTTTAGTCCAGGATGGCTGACCATGAGAAGTCCAAGTATTGGTGTTTGGTTGGTTCTGGATAGGTTGTTGTGTTACCCATGGTGGCTGTGGTGGAGACTGACTTGGAGGTGGATTCTGAGGCTGCATTTGTGTTAATTGCCACGAAGAAGCAGATGACTGTTGATGTGCTTGTGACGATACTAAACCCCATGACATGTTTTGAGAAGTCTCAGAATGCTGAGCAGAAATCATGTGTTCATGTGCCTCTTTGGGTGCAACTTGTGGAGGCTTCTGTTGGGATTCTGGCTTTGGCAGAGTCCATGTTTGCTGCTCTGTTGTGGGATTTGCAGTAGTTTCCTCAGGGGTATGAAGGGTAGAGGGCTCAGGGGCAGGTGCAGTAGTTGGCTTTAGTTCTGAAGCAGGGTCATTTTCTGTAGTGGGGGCTGCAGCAGGTGTTGACAGACTATTTTCAGCACACTGAGGTATGTCCTGGTTGGCTGCTTCTATCTGAGCAGACCAAGGAGGGGAGTTGGGGTTGATCATAGGCTTTGGGGCAACGGGTGGAGGAATCTTAGGTTTAAGTCTTTGGGCCTGTAGAAAATTGCAAGCTTCAGCCCCTAGGCTAAGATAGTCTTCCTCAGGTCCAGACTCAAACCCTTTTTTGTCATTTCTGTTGAGAAGGTTCAGTAAAGCTGGGTTAGGCGATACTTTGGGGGCTTCTTTAAATGTGAACATAGGTTTGCTGGTATTCTTTTTCCTTGAATCCAACAGCAGGCCGGTCCTGATTGCAGGAGTAGATATGCGCTCATCTCGGGAGGCTATATTTTCTCCTTGGCCCACAGAATCTTGATTGGTCCCACTTGTTGCATGAGAATAAGGGGTTGCCACCACATTTTCTGCTGTAAAGGGCTTTGCAGTACGATTAGAGAAAGAACCCTGAATTTCATTTGTCTCATGGTGAATTGTACCATTGGTGTTTGTAGAATAGTGGTGCATTTGGTGCTGCTCTTGGTGATACTGTTGTTGTTGCTGATACAGTTGCTGTTGCTGGTATTGTTGTTCATACTGCTGTTGCTGCTGATATTGTTGATACTGTTGGTGCTGCTGCTGGTATTTCTGTTGTTGCTCATAGTACTGTTGCTCCTGATACTGCTGGTACTGTTGTTGATTTTGTTGGTGCATATTTACATCCATGTAAGCATGGCCTTCTGGGGACTGTATATAGGACTGCTCCACTACTTTTTTCTCCAGTGTTTGTGTTGCTTCCACAGGTAATCCTTGGCGCCGAAGTTCCTCATGTTCAGCAGTAATTTCATCCATCCTCTGCCGCCTTTGTGCAAACATCAGGGCACCCTTGCCCTTGGTTTCAGGCAAACATTCCATCTCTACTTGGTTGTTCAAGTTATTATTCATTTCAAGAAGACTTTTCTTCAATGTAAAAGTTAGTACACCCTTACTACTTGCAGCAATCAAAGGCAATCTCTTTGTTGATTTAGGATCTATCGTTGATTGAAGGCTAAATTCACCAGCTGGGTTTTCTTGCTTCTCGTCTCCGTTCACTTCGTCTTCTTCGTCACTGAACTCTGGTTCATCCTCCCCTGTACCGTAGCTTACAAGTGTAAACTGCTTGGCTCTCTGACGATGTTTTTTAAACATCAACAACCCCTTGTTATGGGGGTTTGATGGAGCGGCAGACAGAAGGAGAGCAATACGTTTACTTTTGGACTTATTCTCCTTCAACTGTTTCTCTGACAGACTTTCGTTGCGTCTGAGCCCTGTGTAGAGAAGTAAAAAAAAGTCCTGTGTTTAGAATATATCAAAGTACAATGAAACTCCTGAATTATAGGCGGAAAAATTACCTTTTCCTAATTTCAAAATAAAGTTCCTAATTACACATTTAGAAACTAAGAGAGACTAAATTTATGAAAAAAGCTCAATTAGGTTAATAACATTACATATTGTTATGATAAGGGTTGCAAAGAAAAAGTATTTTCAAGGCTTGAGAGTGAAATAATTGTTTTGGTCACATTACACATCTTGAGTCTAAACTGGGGGATGAAATATTACTGTTATTGAGCAATTGCCAGGAATCGTGAAAGAACATAAAACCCTAAGAACTAATTGACAATATGAATCAAATTAAACATTTAATACAACACAGATAAAATATTTTTGTGCATCATGAGATTATATATGTCAATTGTTTTAGAAAAGAGCTAAAGTGATAAGATAGGGTTAGGTTTAATATATACCTTTTTTCTTGCAATATGGTTAAAAGGTTTAAACATTCAACAACTAAAACTAAAATTAACCCTGTGTTTGCATGATCATATCTTATATTCCTATTTGTCTTAAAGTCTCCTGCTTGTAACAGTACTGTATATTTAGCTGTGGGAAATAGCAATCCAATAGAGGACCAATTAAATTATCTGACCTATATGATATTTGTTTTTGTTGTTTGTTTTTTGATTCACTCATAAAACATAAAATACCATACATCAAATCAACTATTTAGACTAACAAGCCAACTATATCAAATCTAGAAATAGCATGCATGAATTGAATCTAAGAGTTGGTTTGTCTTAAGAAGTCGTTATCTGTAAGTTAATACAAGTTACAACATTTGAACTGAAAAACCTGACAAAGCAAAGTTATTCATTCAAAAAGAAATCAGACAGGCTTACTTTTCAATGTTCACGCAGGAGAAACCAATGGGTGGAGAAGACAAGGCGAGTGAATAACACCCTCACTTTTTCAGCCCAGTTAAAGCACCCAGTTTGAAAGGATCAGGTAACAGATGAGGGGAACACATGCTGGTGTCTGTCAAGGAGCCGCTTCTGCAGTCATCATCACTGTGCTCCGGTGATATTTCTGTCTTTTACACAGCTCAGAGAAGCTCCTCACTACATCTATATTTCCCCCCATACAAAACTTTTACAATGTTTGAAGAAATGAGCGCTTTTCAAGAGTGATCAATTCTTTTTTTGTCTTTAAAATTCTAACAGTTTGTGTCATACTTCTTAAAAATATCCTTTCTGGTTCTCCCATATCTGCTTTCATTGAAAGGAATTAGCTCCTGCCTTCCTGAGTAGTTTAAGGCATACTATTTTAAGAGTTACACACACACACACACACACTGGACATCAGGCTTTGGAATGCACACATGCCAACAAATGCACTGAAGTGATGCAATATATCTAGGCAAAAATAGAAAATGCTCAAAATTAACTTACTTGCGTGTCTTGCCCGATGCTTATTAGGTTTTCCTTGATCACCTTCAGAGTCAGAGCCTTCCTGCTCTTCTGAAAAAGCTGCCTCATCAGATGGAATTTCAAATGAGACAGTAAAAGATCCAGGAACAGGCTGACAAAGTCCTCCTCCTTCTTTCTCTTCCCTTTGCAACCCAATGTCTTCAATGACCACAGAGCCACCCACACTCAGAGCACCCCTCCCAGCTTCTGATGCATCAGGCGGCTGCAAAGTGACATCCACTGAGGGAGCGCTGACCACCAAGCCATGCTGTCCGAGAGGCTCTCTATTAGTGTATGGCACATGACTCGTTGAGGTGGTGTTAGTTGTTTCAATGGTTGAACAGTCACCCTTAATCCCTTGAGCACTCCCAAGAGAGGTGCAGACCCCATTGTCCAAGGTCTGCTTAGACAGGGACACCTGAAGCTCCACAAATTCTCCAGGGGAGAAGCACCTTTCAACTTCATTTTCATGCTTAAAATCCAGCTCATGGTCTCCCAAATCATCTGATAGGTTACCTTTGATGGGGGCCTCATTGTCACTGTCCAACTCCCGGTGGAGAACATTACCTTGGGGATCAAATATGCAGATCTCTTTTGGAATTTCAGACTTTGAAGAAATGGTGTGG
This sequence comes from Cyprinodon diabolis, assembly GCA_030533445.1. Classification (NCBI taxonomy): domain Eukaryota; kingdom Metazoa; phylum Chordata; class Actinopteri; order Cyprinodontiformes; family Cyprinodontidae; genus Cyprinodon; species Cyprinodon diabolis. The sequence continues at coordinate 28,506,471 of CM060075.1, forward strand.
AGGGTGGTGCTTTTGAAATTCTCATCTGAAGAGACAGTTTTGCCAAGGTACATTCCTTCAGAATCAGAGTCATCAGAGGAGATGATATATCTTTCAAAGAGAAGAGTGAGAACAAAACAGCCATGAAATTAAAAAAATCTATTATTTTGTTGTATTTTCTTTGTTCTTAACAAGCAAATTTACTTATAGAAATGTGCTTTATGATTGATCATTTGTATCTTATTATTGTGTGTAGTATGTTGGGCCTGTTGGGTATTTAAAGTGCTTCATATGTAAAACTAATATTGACCTTAATAAATTTTATCAAGTGCAGTTTTTTTTTCTATAAAATTGAGGCTGCTATAAAACAAAACAAATAGAAAAAATGTGATAGGTTTAAATATGTAAACTATTTTCTTGTTTGCACAAGAGAGAATAATGTCCAAATCGTACCATTGATTGAAGCAATAAGCCACAAGGTATAAATTGTCAAAGCAATGAAGTAGAACTAATCCTCAGTTATTCTTAAACAAAAGGTCAGATCCATAAAGGGGAAAGTAATTACATTTACACCTCACTGGTACTAATTTCCAATTTGAAGGGGTTCTTCCAAGGAAATTAAACAATCTCATTATCCTACTGGAGTCACTGAACTCCAGTCAGTTGGATTCTGAAGAATACAAATGAAAAGGGGGACCGGGTCCTCATAGATTTAAAGAAGTACACTAAAGGTTATCAGCTCCATTATAAAAGCCATTCTATATGCAGAAGAAAGAAAAGGTAACAAAGTTTAAAAGTTCACTTTTCACTAAGAATAAATATCAACCTACAACAGTGATTATCTACAATATTATGATAGCATGTCTAAGTTTAAGTCTAATATGAAGTTACTTCTACTGGTGCCCTATATATTGGGGAATTTGTAATAGGCCATAATAAAACCACAATCTAAGCTATCTTTTTACTATCAAATTACTTACATTACATCACTATCAAATGTTATGTCTTAAAGGTATAGAGGACAATCTTTTATTTCTGGGTGGATCATCTTAATAATCGGTCCTCCTAATTGTCAATCATTCTGGTGATATGTTTACATAAGGCCGTCCTACATGCATCTTCCCCTTAGCTATCTTTTTCTGCACATCGCACTTTCCAGCGTATACCTTTAGTGAGATATGATTTCAGAAAGTCATTGAAGCACACCTTTCTCATCGCGGTTCTTTGAAAATGGCCAAGGGTCATAAGAGAAAAAGTGTCTACGAAGTGTATGAGAAGAAACAAAAGGCCTTAGAAGAGGCAGATATATCTGGAGTGCTTTAAGCGGAGAGCTCTCCTTGCAAAGTATTATATGATTTGCTGTCATAGGGGCCTGCTGTCGCTATTAATTACACGACAGTGGCCACTAATAAAGATTGCACAGGCACCGTGCAGTAGAGGAGGTACTACATGACAGGGAGCAAAAAGCAGTGATCATCTGTCAGAACGGTCAGGTTAACCGAGTTCGCTATAAAGTCCACTATATAGTCCCTGCTCTATATAGTGATTGAGGGATTTAAGGGTTAGGGCGGACATTTGGACACAGTAAGCTTGTATGAGCTATGAGAACTGAAACTTTTAAACAGATCGTGTACGAGGAGAAATGGGCTTGTGCATGCTCTCGCATGCATTTAATAGGCATTCCCTCTTGGGAGCGGGTAGAGGGTTGTGCATTAGAATTTTTCTTAAAGTGGAGAGGGCAGGTCTTTTAAAATTCGTGACAATCCTCAACAATACCTTTAGGTGACATATCATGTCTGGACGGTTTTGGGCGTTTTCCGTGAAGGTACATGTAATGTTTTGCCATGACATTTTGATAGTCTCCAAAGTTTTTAACATCATTTTATTGATCGCCTGTTCCCATTCTGACTTCACTCTGCTCTAGCAAAAAGGAAATTAGTTAGTATGTTTTGGATTAAAATTACTGACCAACAAAGTCATGAGTTCCACATGATAGAGAACCTTTGGGATAAATTAAAGCAGAATGCAAGTCCATCCAAGTCCTTCCTATCCAAGATCATACTTGGCAAAACAAATAGGCAAATACTTCAATAAACAGTCTGAAACATTGGAGAAAGTGCTCCAAGAGAACTTCAAGCTGGCTTAGTAAAAAAAAAAGTGGGTAGACGTTCTATTAAACCACAGGAGTCAAGAATAAGATATCAGTCAAGTTTGTCTGCGAGTATATCTGAAGACCGAAAAAGAAATGCTTCTGGCAACAGAGTGATTGTTTTTATTAATGATGGTAAAACATTAAGTTTACGATATACTATGTTTATCTTTGCCACCTATTGATTATTTTAACTAAATGTTATAAGATTGAACAACCTTTTGAGTAGTAACTGCAGATTGTTGATGGATGTTTCAATAAGTGCTAAAGCTTGTGAAAGGGTGAGATCAGCGCAGGGCTCCCCGTTGATCGACACCACCTCATCACCTTCCTGAACTCCTGCCAGGCAGGCATGACTGCCATCTTCCACCTGCAAAGGGGAAAAAATGGTAGAAAAAAAATGACCATCAGATAATGTGTATCTTCTAGAAAAATGATCTTGATCCCATAACAGTGATTCGATGTGGCTAAAGATAAATGGCCCTGCGGCAGCCAGAGACTTGGCAAGGAGGGAGGGGTGGAAACTGAAGGACAGAGAACATGACCTGAATGTGAGAATTGCTGACCATCACTCATAGGAGTCACAACAGCTGTTTTACTATCAAAAACCACCCCTGAAAAATGTTGATTAAAAAATTTATTGAGATGAGAAGCTGAAGTAGAAGGAAAGAAGCGTGATGAGTTGTAACAGAGTAATATGGGGGTTGCAGTCTGGGACAACCGGTACTCTGGGCTGATTAGGGATGGCAGATGCTGCCAAAAGCAGAGCTTTCAAAATATAGCAATTGGTCAGATAATCAAATGTGACAGAGTACCAGGGATGTAGGAGAACAGACAAAGTAGGTAGCAGTAGAGATGAAGAATGAAGACTACAGCAATAAAGGAAGTAGTATGAGGGGATAAGGATCTTATACATTTTTCATAAAGAAATCAAGATGATTCTGGAGTTCTAAGTCAGTGACTCCCAACCAGGGTACGCATACCTCTAGGGGTCCGTGAGTGCATTGCTGGAGGTACATGAAAAAATGTTATTCCGCAGGTAGCAAAATAAAATAGGGCTGTTCTGCTTTGTGGGGACCTAATAGAAAAATTAAACAAGATTTTATCAACCAAAAAGTACACAGATATTATTTTATTTTGCATTTATTTATATTCCTTACTAAGTGTCATTTTGAGATGGAAAGCATTACATGCTTAGGAATGAAATGCTCAAATTGAAAGAGTAATCAGTTATTATATATTTCACTTTTGGAAAATCGTCAATACTTTTGAGTGAGAGGGGGACTTAGAACCACTCTTTTAAGTCCTTTAAGTTTGCTTCTAAACATACAAACTAAAAGTATACCATGAGATTGTGGTAGGTAGTCTACAACAGACAGATATAATAAATGCAAATCCAGATAGTGAGGAAGGAAGGAAGGAAGGAAGGAAGGAAGGAAGGAAGGAAGGAAGGAAGGAAGGAAGGAAGGAAGGAAGGAAGGAAGGAAGGAGAGAGAAACTAAATAGGGTAAATAAGAGGTACAGATATAGATTTCCACTGTGATTTCCCTCTGGGATTATTAAAGTATGTCTGATTCTGATTCTGGATAAAGTGGAAGAATATGGATGGATGGATGGATGGATGGATGGATGGATGGGTGGATGGATGGATGGATGGATGGATGGATGGATGGATGGATGGATGGATGGATGGATGGATGGATGGATGGATGGATGTTGAAAAACTGCAACACATGTTATATTCAAATCTGTTATCATGTGGCAGAAAATAACCAACAACCTGCTATCCTTGCTGTCTGTGCTGGCCAGGCCAGTGGGTACTTGTTTAAAAGGGCACCTCTTTAACAGTTAAACCAGTGACAGATGGTTTCATTTTCCAGTAATTGGTTCTTACTACCTAATAATTTATTAATAGGAGATTTTTAAAAGGGGGAGATAAGCCATAAAATTAGCTCAAAAGGCCATTCATACAGCTATGAAGATGAATTATCCTATTAGTACCACACAGTCAGAGGATATAATTCTGAAAGTATGGTAGGGCCTATTGCAAATAGCAAAACTGGATTACATTTCTTATAATGTGCAGCGACTACAGTTGCTAATGGGGTTGAAGCTTGGACAAACTTAAATACATAAACACTAGTTTTATTATTATCTGATATGGTCCCCTCTCATTGCCAATAGACCATAAACCCTAAAAATAAAATAAAAACGAAATGGTGCATCCAGTACACTAAAGTTATGTTAATCCAAAAAGGTTTTGCCCAAACTTTTTCAGGGATTCATTAAAGTTTGGAAGAAAAAATTATTATAGCATGAAAAACCTAAGTAGGGACTCTTACCATGAGGATGATATGGAGTAAATCCATCAGAGTAGCAATAATTTACTGGGTTTACATCTTATACTATTGCTTTTAATGGTAAAGTAACATTTGATAGTTTATTAGCTTATTATTTCAAACTTTCACCAATTATTATCAATTTCTTGCAAATTATGTTATTTATCATTATAAAAATTTAAAAAATATGACACTATTTTTAAGCCCTCCTCTATCAAAAACAGCCGACATAAATTATTTCCCTCAAAATATTAATTACTATACTAAATTCAAAAACACAATGATGCACACCTAGACACTCAATGTCGAAAAGGTGACACTTCAGTGCATCAGTTCTTTCTTTACATTCTATTACAAGGACAATTACACTTGCAGTAAAAAGTAATAATCACTAGATGGCGCATTAATGACATGTTCAAAAGGCACAGATCTGTTCTCCACTCTGGTTTTAAGGATTTCTCAGTTTTGTTTTGTTTTTTAATTTACTTAAATCTGGCATACAAAACCCCACAGTATGGCTTACTCAAATGCAATAAAAGATGTTACAAAAAGAAAGTTTCAAACAGTTCTACGTGCCTTGTTACTACACTATAACAGAAGCAAGTATAATACTTTATAATACTCCCCCTGACTTTATGCTCAGATATTATATGTGGTGCATAAACAGACCCTAAAAGGATGTAAGAGCAGCCGTCCATCGGGAATCACACCTTAATACTGGGAGGATGGACCAAGTGGTAACATTTCCAAACTCCAAAAAAGGAGGGGGAATGTTTGTCGCTGCTCTCCTTGGAAGCCAAATATACACAGTCAGGCTCAAAAGGCAATCATATTTTCCCTCTCCCTGTCTTGTTTGAAATTTACTGCACATGAAAGTGAACCGTGAGTCATTTGTTTAAAGATGTAACAGGTAAATACAGCTGACAATAAACAGCTTTGTCCACTGTTGTACAAAAAAAATTTCACATTTACTGCGCACTTCTTAGTGAATGGTTTTAATCACACAATGCTGTATGTCAGGGTAGCCAGTTTTCTACTAGTTTCAATAAAGCAGGCTTAAACTACAAACTAATATCAGAGGAAGCATTTCTCAGAGACTACAGTAGCTAAATCGAATCACATTCTTACATTTTTGATAAATCCCTTCAACGTGCCCCGGGTTAACCTGATAACTGGCCACACCAAAATCACCAAAACCAATTTTGAAACTGCTGAAAAAGTATGAATCATATCAGCTGCTGTTCTTTAACCCTTTGGATGGTCTATTTCGCAATGCAACATCATCCTAATGGACAGCAGCCTTACTTTGACAGTATGAGGCTACAAAGTTGGAAGCGCCACCAATGTCCCATGGATAGGATGTGACAGATATGGGTTTAACGCATCACAATAACTTTACAGCAGGGGTGTCAAACTGGTTCCAGAAAGGGCCGTGTGCCTGTATGTTTTCTTTCCAACCAAGCAATGGCACACCAGACTCCTGTCATCTCATTAAACAAGTCCAATCTTAACATGATGACATGATGAGATGGATGGTGTCTGGTGTGTCACTGCTTGGTTTGAAAGAAAACCTGCAGCCACACAGCCCTTTCTGGAACTAGTTTGACATCCCTGCTTTACATGATAAGACACATTACATATCAAGTTACTAGTACTGTCTAATCAACTTAGTATTACTGTTCTCAAGTCCAAAGATTTGTGAGGTTCAACCACATGTACCACCAAGCTACTTTGCAAAGATTTTTTACAATCATTACATTTTTGACTTTTTTTCAACACAATGCCTAAAAGTATTTTTAATGAATTTTTATGTGACACATATTTTTTAAGTAAGCACCCAATATTTTTCTTGTAAGTGCATATGTGTTCTTCCTGCCTCTGATAACTGTGGATAAAACCCACTGTAACCAGTTTGCTCTTGATGTAAATCAATTAGTTAAACTAATCAAGCTGTTTTAACTTAAAATTATTATGATTATGACTGTTCTCTAAAAACCTCAAACGTTTCTAAGAGTACCTTAGTGACAAGAATGGAGCCTAAGCAACACAGCAGAGAGAAAATAGTGACATCTAAATCATCACTAAGTCAGAAAAATTATACAGGTGCTGGTCATAAAATTAGAATATCATGAAAAAGTAGATTGATTTCAGTAATTCCATTTAAAAAGTGAAACTTGTATATTATATTCATACATTACATACAAACTCATATATTTCAGATGTTTATTTTGTTTAATTTTGATGATTACAAATGACAACAAATGAAAATCTCAAATTCATCATATCAGAAAATTAGAATATTACTGAAGACCAATAAAAACAAAGGATTTATAGAAATGTTGGCCAACTGAAAAGTATGAACATGAAAAGTATGAGCATGTACAGCACTCAGTATTTAGTTGGGCCTCCTTTGGCCTGTATTACTGCAGCAATGCGGCGTGGCATGGAGTTGATCAGTCTGTGGCACTGCTCAGGTGTTATGATAGCCCAGGTTGCTCTAATAGTGGCTTTTAGCTCTTCTGAATTGTTGGGTCTGGTGTATTGCATCTTCTTCTTCACAATACCCCATAGATTTTCTATGGGGTTAAGGTCAGGAGAGTTTGCTGGCCAATTAAGAACAGGGATACCATGGTCCTTCAACCAGGTACTGGTAGCTTTGGCACTGTGTGCAGGTGCCAAGTCCTGTTGGAAAATGAAATCTGCATCTCCAAAAAGTTGGTCAGCTGCAGGAAGCATGAAGTGCTCTAAAACTTCCTGGTATGTGGCTGCGTTGACCCTGGACCTCAGAAAACACAATGGACCAACACCAGCAGATGACATGGCACCCCAAACCATCACTGACTGTGGAAACTTTACACTGGACTTCAAGCAACGTGGATGAAGTGCCTCTCTTCTTTTCCTCCTGACTCTGGGACCTTGATTTCCAAAGGAAATGCAAAATTTACTTTCATCAGAGAACATGACTTTGGACCACTCACCAGCAGTCCAGTCCTGTTTCTCTTTAGCCCAGGCAAGACGCTTCTGACGCTGTCTGTGGTTCAAGAGTGGCTTGACACAAGGAATGCGACAGCAGAAACCCATGTCTTTCATACGTCTGTGTGTGGTGGTTCTTGAAGCACTCACTCCAGCTGCAGTCCACTCTTTGTGAATCTCCCCCACATTTTTGAATGGGTTTTGTTTCACAATCCTCTCCAGGGTGCGGTTATCTCTCTTGCTTGTACACTTTTTTCGACCACATCTTTTCCTTCCCTTCGCCTCTCTATTAATGTGCTTGGACACTGAGCTCTGTGAACAGCCAGCCTCTTTAGCGATGACCTTTTGTGTCTTGCCCTCCTTGTGCAAGGTGTCGATGGTCGTCTTTTGGACAACTGTCAAGTCAGCAGTCTTCCCCATGATTGTGTAGCCTATAGAACTAGACTGAAAGACCATTTAAAGGCTTTTGCAGGTGGTTTGAGTTAATTAGCTGATTAGAGTGTGGCACCAGGGGCCATCAATTTTGAACCTTTTCACAATATTCTAATTTTCTGATATGATGAATTTGAGATTTTCATTTGTTGTCATTTGTAATCATCAAAATTAAACAAAATAAACATCTGAAATATATGAGTTTGTATGTAATGTATGAATATAATATACAAGTTTCACTTTTTAAATGGAATTACTGAAATCAATCTACTTTTTCATGATATTCTAATTTTATGACCAGCACCTGTAGTAAGTTGATAAATGCAATTGTAAACTTAGCAAGCCACTTAAATGGATAGACCATGGATAGGAAGCATTAATTGGTTTTAAGGTTTATGGTAACTTCTCAGGAGCTTAAGCAATCCACAACTAGATAGCGTAAATATCAGTCGTCCACTCTGCAATTCTAGATTTCTTGAGTTGAGTTGAGAAGAAAACAGATATTGAAAGACACTTATCAGAAACCCCTATTTGCAGTTTAAGCCTTGTATGACTGAACTCGTTTGCCTTTATATAAAAATTCAATGCTTGGTGAAAAACTAACCAGCATACGGTGACACACAATATAAATTTGTTACACAAATATAAGAAAAAATAGATGTTTCAAGTCTCTGTGTAAAGACAGTTGTCTATAATTCTTACTTTGACAGAAGTACACAAATAGTAAGAGTAATGCACCAGAATTGTGTTGCAAATTCAGATTTCAAGAAAGCGTACAGGACACATAGTTTTGAAATTCATGTTGACATTGAAAGTGATAGCTATAATAGAACCCTTTGGCTGTGTTTAAAATGTGCATAGACTCACACATTCTTACGTAAATACTTTTGGATCTCGTGGGAAAAGAACAGTATTTCTTCACCGACCTGTCTCATTTGACAGGATTTGGGGGAGTTTCTGTCCCTAAAAAGAAGGTTTCATTTAGCAGATCATCATCAAATAATGGTGGAACAATTTTTAAAATATATGTCTTTTTATTTTCCTCCATAATAAACAACAGAGGGCAATCATTTCCTTTCTTCCCCTTCACAAATGGAGAATCTTGTCAACGGGGTTACATCCTTATCTTTTATTGTAGTAGATAATGTATGGTGAAAAAAAATGTTTTTTCGTAGGAAGCGTAACAATAGGAAACTGGAGATGGCACTTTAAACACTCAGAAATGTCATACGTAATCTAAAAAAAAAAAGTATATAGTCACATAAAGTGACCATTTCTAAACCAAGAGCAGTATATTTTAAGTATATATCTAAGTATATACGTATATTTTCTTCATCCATAGAAGACAATTAGAATAATTTTAGATTTCTATTTATTGCAGCTATGAAGATCAAACACAGCCATAGCGCTGTTCAGCAATCCATTCCCCCAGATCTCATTAGTAATGACTTTATGGGATTATTTATCTTTATAGGTGTTTGGCTATAGTATTAGGCTGCTGGAGGACAAAAAAGACTACATTTCCTCACTCTGCTACGTGCTACTTTCATTCTTCAGTTTCGCATTATTTGTTAGTTTAACTTTTAACATTATGCACTTTCTGCTACATTTGGGCTGTGACACTGTCCTGCAGCGAGGCATCACTGCTATCAACAACTTCAATTATAAATGGTAGAGCTTGACTTTTTAAGCGTATAGTCCTACTTCTCTCAAAGACATAGCTACTGGCTTAGATTTTACTGCAGCTAACTTTATTTGCTCTCTTTCGTTCTTTTGACATAAAAACCAGCTTGACTGTTTCTTTCCTATGCAGAGCACCAAATGGAGCTAGTTTACTACTATCCTCTCTAACAGAAAGTATTCATAGATCAGTTCTACGTTCCTTTTGTGTGTGTGTGTTTCTCTCTTCCCAATTGGCTAACACAGGAAGTTGTTTACACTGACCTGGTTCCATTTGAGGTTTCCTGCTGTTAAAAGTGCTTACATCTACTTTGACACTACATGCATGTTCGCTGTGAGGGATTGCTGCAAAGTAAACAACATGGTACTAGCAAATGCTGCTATTTTTACATGCTCATCCATTAAGAGGGAATTCTGGAAAGTGACTCAATGTAAGCAGTTGGTTTTCCTTAGGTAAAACACTTCTAATCAATCTTTCTGTATGATTTGAATGAACTCTGTAAAGTGCCTTGTGATGACATGTTTTGAGAATTGGCGCTATATAAATGAACCAAATTAAATTACATTGAACTTAAAGCTACAGTGTGTAATAATTACAGGGATATACAGTCAGAAATGTAATATATTATACATAACTACATTATTTATCATCATCTACGAGCTCAGCCTCTTAACCTTAATATTTGCGTTGCCTTAGAATTCGTTATTTATAATTACATAGGAGCGGGTCTCGCAGCCATGGAGGCAGACATCTTTGCGCTACGGCAGCGCAGAGCCAACAAACTAGCGATTGCGAGATCGCCCATTACGCTCGAAAGTAACTACGGCAAGTTGAGAGAGATGAACTGAGACGGTACTGAACAATAGATGGCAGTATTATGCCTGAGAATACTATCTGTAAAATTATCTATGTAAACAAACCTCATCACTTGAGAAGGTAGGTGATACGGAGGTCGTGGAAGACATTTTGTCCCGTAACGCTCGCCGTACTGTTGGGGGGGAGAAGCGGTGGGGGAGATGTTCATGTTGCTGTGGTCTGCAGTCTGGACGTTAGATGTCGCTAAAAATTAAACACTGTAGCTTTAATTCAAATAGCATACTAAAAAGGTAATTTAACAATAAATAAATAATCTATTGAAAACAAAGACAAACAAGAAATTAAGCAAGGTGTTCTTAAGCAAAGTTGAACAGTGTCAGGATGCAAAAACAAATATATGCAACTTAACTCTCTAACTTGGTTGATTTAAGTCACCAGTAAACCAAGAAATTTGGGTTTTTGAGCCTATGGGAACAAAACAGGATGTTTGGAAAATATCAGTGCATGTTATGATCTGGTTAACCAGTTGAAGACCAAAGACCAAATCACTTTGTAATCAGTGAGACATACTACAAAAAGCCAAGTTGGATTTTTCTCTAGGATGTATCAGATCTTTCAGCAATGGAGATCTAACCTTAAACCAAAACCAGCAAAAATACATGATAATGTTAGACCTTATGTGCTGTCAGAAGGGAGAAGATTTACTGAGAAACACAGAGCCAATACACATGCTGAGAAATTAGTTAAGATGAGCAGGATAACACCACAGGCTGCAACTATGCAATGCCATTTTACTGACTTCTTAATAGCTTAATAAGGTATATATGGTGCACTATCATAGCCTGATTATCCACAACAAAACGCCTTTTGGACCACATCTAATTCAATAATCCAGACAAAGAGTATTATTTATTCAGGTTTGCTGTATAATTTTCCTGTACATATTTAGATGTATATATAATAACCCTATTTGACTGGTTTAAGGTTGTACAGTTCACTTACCCAAATCTTATCTAATGCATTATGAGATTTCCCATTCCAAATTGCATTATCTTTAAAAGGAGGACACAAAATAAGAAGAGCAGTACATTTTAAAAAAAGAAAAAGCCCACAAACATTCAGCTGTTTCTGTACCTTTAAAAAGTGACCTCATCAGCTTTCTGTCTGACTTGGAATAAAAGAAAAAAAAAAACATCTACCTCCCTTATATGGACAAGAGAATTAAGAAGTCATGCACTCCTCACCACCGCTCTGAGCATTCACTAAGTTTGAGCAAATAAAGCTTCCACTAAACCTAACAGAATTTAACATATTTTACATATTTCTTTGCTTACTGACCTAGCGATCTTCATCTCTTCACTAAAAAAATAAAAGAGTTTCATGGAGATCTGGTTTCATGATGACTTAGAGTGATCCTAGAGAGGACAAGCAAACAGATAATATTAAGCTCAGTGTTAAGCTGCAGAATTGGACAGCAGTGTTACAGTTGAAGAATACAACTGCCTTGGAGTCCTGATTTTGGCCCAGTGTTTTGCAAGACCCTCTTACAAGACTGAGTGCAGAATTGTTTTACTTTCAGTCTTGATCCCCACTTAGTTATTCTTGTTTTACTTCTAAACCATGTTTATGTGTTGCCTTAGAGATCCTACTACTTGTAAAAAGACTGTTTTCTAAGGAGAAACATGAACATACTATCTAGAACCACAAAAAAAGTCAAAGTAAAGTCAGAAACAAACTTCCTGATTCAGTTATTTCATGTTCGACTATCAGTAAAATACAATCCCTTCTTGCTTTTAGGGTCTCTGTGGCTTCTCTTTCAGCTGGAGCTTTGATGTTGCAAGGAATGTAGCTCAGTGAAAACATTTACATCTTCAGTATTTTGACGACGAGTTGATGAGTGATCCATGCAGCCTGCCTTACAATACCATATATAGAGCCACACGAGCTCCTCAGAAAGAAACACACTTGATTTCACCACTGTGGCTGGACTGTAGTCTTTGACAGCAAATGGTAACATGATTTAGTGATTTTACACTAGAGCCACATCCATCAATACTCCCCTCCAAATGAACATGCTTTTGTACACCAATAGGAGGATTGGTAGGCAATCGTGCGTCTACTGAGACTCAGCATGCTTCTCCTTGAAACATTGACATGTGACAGGAGGATGCTACAACCAAACCACGTTTTCTGATATAAATTGGAAGAAAACCATTTTTTTCAATCCTCTTGCATTACAGGCTGCAAAATGTATACCATTAATTGTTTTAGGAGATGACTTGAGTTCAAAAAGGTCCTGAGTCTCGGTATAATTCATTTGTATTGTAAAGCACATTACTGTGTGTAAAACAACTGACAGATCTACAAAAGGATTTGCCCTGAACTTTAATTGCAGTTAGGCATTTGATTATGGTATCAAGCTTAATCAAAACCAAATGTTTTAAAGCTAGATTTTTTTGGCCTCCTGTTCCCAAAGTTGAAAATCCTTTTAATGAGACGATAGGGAGAATGGCTGACTTGCTGGACAGTTTTCCAACTGTACATCAAGTATTGGAAGAATGCAGCTATTTAAATATGTTGCTTCACACTGCTGATCAGTTGGCTGAAAGAGGTTTGATACATTTTTGTCATGAAAGCAAGAAATACAAAGTAAGCCCTTTGCAGACATTTTCATTCATAAAAAAACACAGTTAGTGTGGAGAAACAAAAATATAGGTTAGGTATAACAGGAGTGTTGGATTTTCCTTTACACTGTTCGATGTGTATGTGAGTGTTCCAAATGAGATGCCAGAAAAAGTAATGAAGTAATCGACTGTGTTCTTAAACAAAATTTAGCATAGAAAAGTTTCACTTTTTGTTCAGCTGTCTGATTGGAACCGAAAGTTTAGTGAACTGTGGATTCTATATTGGGGTCTGTGCCACTTACTGATAGGAAGGTGTTTAGAGGATTTTCTTTCCTTTTTTTAAGTTCTGGTTTGAAAATGTCAAACAAATTCTATCATTATGTTTTAACGGTTAAAAGTCATTTTAAGGCTTCCTACAAGGACTTTTCTCTGGCTGTTTAAAGCATAGAGCAGTGCAACACTGCTGCCCCTCCCCTACTAATAACTGTACACTGCCTGTCAGGTGGCTGATGTTTCCCTGCCTTATATGACTTTTCGGAAATACTTCCAGCATCTCACAAAATGAATACTTCCAGTATAATTCCATAAACCCGAGTAACCAAGATTTTTTTTAAATTTATTTATTGTTTTATGCTTTTGGAAAAACCACAAGCAGGACATTTTTCTTCTTTTCTTTCGGGTTTTTATATAAAAGCCATTATCTTTTGAAACATTTCTGTTTCATATCATAAAACTGTGTTTTTGTTCTTTTACTTAGTGTTATCGTACTATGACACTCTTGGATCATACATAGCCTATGTTTCTCTTAATAACCTAATTTTTAATCATTTAACTGCACCTTTTTAAGAAAGTTTAACATTCACCTTTGTCCCCTTTAGTTGATCATCTGATTTAAGATATAACGCGAGCACAGTTTCTTGCCCAGGTTAAAACTTATTTTCCTTGCAGAAGTCCTTGCAAACACATGAAAACCTCACACTGTCCTGAGCCTCGCACTCTCTTTTTGGCCTTGACCATATAAGGATGCTGAGGAATCTCTCACCAAAACACTGCCAACGCAAAAAAAAAAAGTCAGTCGGGAAAAAAAGTTTTAACATATCAGGGATTTTACAAGTAAATGATAAAAATATTTCCTGAATCTGGATATTAAACTGATACCTTATAAGAAAGTGATATGAAAAACTAAACAAAACAGAATAAGGAGATACCTGGGAAACGAGTAAAGGTCTGTAAATGTCCCCCTCTCCCTCTTTTAGGGTGAATCCCCACGGTGCGCCTCCACGCAGGGTCAGGCAGACGTAGTCCCCGGTGCCCATGCTGCGCTCAGCCCCTCAGCCAGACTACAAGTAGTCCTCAACAATAACCGCATCCATCGGAGCGCTGCGTAATCCCACACCCTCCCACCCATTTTTATTAATTTGAGTCCGCCCGCTTTTTGGAAACGTCATCACGCACAGAGATGCAGCGGGCGGTGCGTGCAACTGGTGGCTTCACAATCATCAATTAGAGTGAAGAATACAGAATATTTATATAAAAAATAATAAGAAGAAAAGTTTTCAAGGTATTTCAAATGCTTTTGGTTTATAATCTGTTTGTTGGCTTTACCACTCTGACCAAAGAGGCCTACTGTTTCCAAAATGTTTGGAAAAAATGTTTCCAGCTGCTCAGGTTGCTAAGGAAGAGGATTAGGGCCACTGAAAATATAAAAAAGTTAACCGATTTTTAAATTTTATTTCTGTATAATATAAGAAAAAAAGTAAGAATTCTGAAATTTTCTCTTTCTCAGAATTATGACTTTAATCTCAGAGTTCTGACTTTTTTTTCTTAGAATTCTTACTTTAATCTCAGAATTCTGACTTTAATGTCAGACTTTAATGTCAGAATTCTGACTTTAATCTCAATATTCAGAATTTTTTCCTAAGAATTCTGACTTTATTCTCAGAATTCTGACTTTAATCTCAATATTCAGACTTTTCTCCTAAGAATTCTGACTTTAATCTCAGAATTCTGACTTTTTTCTCAGAATTTTGACTTTAATCTCAGAATTCTGACTTTAATCTCAAAATTCAGACTTTTTTCCTAAGAATTCTGACTTTATTCTCAGAATTCTGACTTTAATCTCAATATTCAGACTTTTCTCCTAAGAATTCTGACTTTAATCTCAGAATTCTGACTTTTTTCTCAGAATTTTGACTTTAATCTCAGAATTCTGACTTTAATCTCAAAATTCAGACTTTTTTCCTAAGAATTCTGACTTTAATCTCAGAGTTCTGACTTTTTTCCTAAGAATTCTGACTTTAATCTCAGAGTTCTGACTTTTTTCTCAGAATTCTGACTTTAATCTCAGAATTTTGGATCTTAATGTAGATGGGCACCATGAAGGAAGAGATATGGGAGCACTCAGCTTCACTGACAAAGATGTGAGTTGTGTGAGAGGGCCAGTGACACATTGGTGGAAAATGATGGAATTAGGTGACTTTTTACGTGCCCAAGGGGTCCCCGGTGTTTTCATTAATGGAAGAGCAGAAGGTGATTAAAAGAAGAGAGTTAGTTTATTCTGTAAAACAGACATGGCTAAGGCTTGATGCTAACATGTTTGTTAGCTGTTAGAGTTCAGTCAGAATTCTGAGAAAAAAGTCGGAAGTCTGAGATTAAAGTCAGAATTCTGAGATTAAAAGGCAGAATTCTGAGATTAAAGTGAGAATTCTGACTTTTTTATACAGAAATAAAATTTAAAAATCAGTTAACTTTTTAATTTCTTTCAGTAGCCCTAATCCTCTTCAGTAGGTTACTTTAAAGAAGAGGTGTGGGTATATGTGTGTTGTATGGTGAATAAATCAATCTACCATAACATGGCAAAAGCATGATCACCTTCTCCAGGAGTTTCATAGATTTCATTCATAGATTTTTTACATTCGGTCTTAGATAGAAGGTATCATGTAATAAAAATATGTAAATAGATAATATCATAGGAGAAGTTATCCGATTTAATGTATCCAACACCAGCATTGAGGCTGTCATAGTTGATTTTTGTTTAATCATAAAACCAAAATTTTTGCTGTTCAAATGAATTAATTAGGATTAAGGTTATTAAGTTTAGTTATTTAGTTATTATTATTATTTATGTATTTAGTTATTAAGGTTATTTAGGTTATTTGAACCCAAATATATGTAAATTGAGTTATACAAAAAAGTGATGGACTTCCAGAAACTGATTAATGGCCACAGGAGCGCGCAATTTTAATGGGATTTTATAGCCACGCTGGCAAGATGCTGCTTTTAAAGAAATATTATTGCATAGACGACGAGATAAGCTGAAAGAAGAACATTGATACCGTTTAATTAAATTATATTTAAGATTTCAACGTTTTTACTTGCATGAATCTGCACGATATATCCTGTATAAGCTGAAAAGCACTGGTATTAGAACATGGGTTATCCATGTTGGCTACGAGATTGGAGCCACAATTTGTAAACCTTTATTAAGGTGATGAAACGCATTATAACCCTTATTATTGACTGTGCTGACGTGTATGGATTCCCTCTGTCTCACGCATGCGCACTGCTCGTTCAGTTAAGCTAGCTAAAACCGCTTCACACAAAAATGAAAGTGAAACGGTTAACCTTTCAAAATAAAATACAACATTTAGTTATTAAGCAGATATTATAGTCTAAAGATGCTTTAGGAAGTTTCATAAGATATAAAAATTGTATTTAGGACAGATAGAGTCTGTATATCTAGCATAGTTTTTTTTTTGCTAGCTTTATTCATATCGGGCCAAACGGTTTATACACCTTTATTTGCTTTACTTTGAAAAGCTTTCACTGCCCGTAAAGATGGCTGATTTGTCGTGACCCGGTGCACTGTGGAGTTTGACGTGGCACTCCGGTTTTCTCCGAGAAGAAGAAGAGCTTAACTGTTCTGCTGTTCAGGTAAAGAACCCTAAGCAGGGATGATGACACCTTTACAAACGAACTGAAATATTTTTCCTCCTTCAGGTAATGATTTATTTGAAGCTCTGTCTCACAGCTGGAAACTTTGCAGCGCTTTCCTCTTACTCACAGAGAGAAATTAGTATAAAATAATATAATGTCACGGTTGTATTAGAACGTTTATTAACGTAGGTTTAAGAAAATACGGAAATGATAACAAATTTTCAAACAGCAGATCTGGAAAGTTGCGTTTTAATTCATAAATAGCTGTAACGCTTTTCTTTTAGCATCATAACGGACTTTGACGTGGCAATTTTCGGAAGTTGCGCAGTTACTTAATAAGCCTTGAAGCCCAAACCACTAAATTGTCAACATTTGTAAGTTAAGCAGGGCGAAAAGTGTCACAATAATCGATTTCCGGTGTTTGATAAAATTGGATGACACGCAGCTGTGGCTTAATGATCCAGCTGTGCCCAGTGTTCTTGTTTTAATAAGTTAAATTAGTTGTTTGTTTTTTGATTCACTCAGTTTTTTGTGTGTGTGTGCTAATATATACTTTAGGATACTTTTAAATTTTGATTTTTTTTTTTAAAAACAAGCAGAAGGTTGGATGTAATGTTCATTGTTATTATCCTTTGATAAAAGAGTTATTATAAGACACATAACTTTTTTTTTAAGTAACAATTACATTTTTGCAGTTTCAAACTGCAGGTAATATTGCAATTGCTCAACTTATACAATGTGAAACAGTTTTTTGTTGTTTTTTTTTTTTTTAAAGCTTTTTTATGCTCCTCAAGCAGGGGCGTAGCCAGAATTTTTTATAAGGGTGGCCAGGTAATAATCAATGTACACTGAGGGGTAGGGCTGGGTATTGTTCAAATATTTTCGGTTCCGGTACCAATACCGATACCTTCACTTCGATACCGGTTCCTGAACGATACTTTTTTTCGATACCGGTTTTATAATATCAATTCGAAGAAAAAGAAAATTACACAACATAAAAAAGTAAAAATCTTGAGTTTCATTTTAAGCTCTGATTTTTCCATTTACATTTTTCCTCTTACATAAAAAAAGACATATAACAATAACAACATACTGTTATGGTCCTATATAAAAATAAATAAATATTAGCTGGAAACAAGGTGAGAGACACACTGAGCACTACATCATCTAAAAGTGTGTTGTAAATGTATTTCCATATTTTCACAGTAAGTTGTTAAACTAATTTAAATTTAATTTAACAGCATTTTAATATCTGAAATACCCAAGTTAAAATGTCTAGAATTAGTCAGATATGACTGGTGCATAAAAGAGTTGATAAACTTCACTGATTCGAGCTAGTCGGTTGAATTTAAGCTTTTAAATTGGTGTTCGTAGATGAAAATGTACAACTCATGCAACATTGCTTTATCTGTTAGAAAGTAAAGTCGAAGGTCTCTCCCACAGCATTGATAACGGAATGAGGTCAAATCTCAGCTGACTTTTGTGTTGCTTGTTCACATCTCTTTTAAACTGAATACAACAATAAATGAACCATGAAACAGGCAACTACAAGGACAGCTATGTAAGTACTGTTTTATTATACTTTTTCATTCATTTGATGAGCTTTATGTTTCTCCATTTTAGCTTGATTAACATTCCTAACTGGTATGAGCAGAGAGTGACAGACAGAATGAGCCAACAGGGTTACGTAGCTGCACCCCCGTATTCCCAGGCCCAGCCGGGAATGGGGGGCTACCAAGGTGGGTTTGGAGCTGCCCCTGCCCAGCCCCTCTATGGACACTATGGAGGACCACCTCAGGCATTTAGTTCTCCACCAGCAGGTACAGTCATGTTATTTTTCAAATCTGAACAAATGTTATTTTCGGTTGGTTATCTTGTTTTTCACACAGTGTGCAGGTTTTGCAGATATTTTTACATTCAATTTGAATGTCAAGATTTAGCATTTTCCTAAATTGTTTGTGGAAGCAACCATTTATTTATGACCATCATTGAAAAAAACAAAAACTTCAAAATCATCAAAAACTTAATGAATTGAAACGAATTATCCCTTTTACAACAAGCTATTTTCACAATGTTTTTGCATCCCGTGTTAGATTTTATAGCATGTTATTTATTTTGCTGATAAGCATTATATGTATATATATATATATATATATATATATATATATATATATATATATATATATATATATATGTATGTATCCAAACAATAGTATCAAAACTCCTTGCACATTTTTATAATAGCCTTAAACTCTTTGTTTTATTGAATACCAACAGAAAATGATGGATAATTATGAAAAATGGAGAATCAAATAATGCCTGGTTTTTAATTTTAGTTTTAAAAAGAAAAATCTGGCAAGTATCAGCAACCATATGTGATTTCATCTCAGTAAAAATCCATCAGTTCTGTAAAAGCCTCAGAGGTTTTTTAGAGAACATTATTGAACAAACAGCTTCATGAATTTCAATAAACAAAATAATCTAGATAGTTGTGAAAATTCAGGTAATAAAATATATATTTAGGTTCATTTAGTTATAGTGATGATAACTCTAGGATTTGTTGTGCACTTGATAAATTAGGCATTTAGTGAAGGTTTATGGGAAGTTAGACTTAAAAAGACATTTTAAAATGTGTCATAAGTCATATAGATGACAACAGCAAACATGAAGATTGGAGTTTGTTCAAAAGGGCTAACAATGTACTTGCACAATGGATATTAACTGCACAAAACTTTATATCTGACTGTTTCTAGATAATCTGTCTGAGGTTGTTGTTTTTTTTTGGATTGGAAGAATGTGCAGAAATCTGAGACTCTGGAAAACTGGTTAATTTAAACTCAAAAAGACTTTCAGCTGCAATTGCAGCAGTTTAATAAAGTATGGTTTGTCTCAGAGGGATTGAACAGAAATGCACAACATACTTTAAGATTCCTTATTTACCGTTTGACAAAGTTTTGAAAACCCGCCCACTTCCCAGTGATGCACTACCTTGTGTTGGTCTATCACAAAAAATCCCCGCTTAAATACGTTTAGATTTAAAGTTGTAATTTGAGAAAACATATAGAAGTTAAATGCATATAATTTACAGAGTGTAATATTTAGAACCATTTAGGTTTATACCTCATTGTTTAGGACAGCTCCAAAACATCAGATTATATTTCTGCAACTGCACACATCAAATGTCGCTTGCGTCTGGTTGCTAAGCAGTTTTGCTGGTATGCTTCTGCAATGTCGGTATGAAATTTCTATGGATGCACAGCTGTTTCCCGCACAAGAGCAAGGGGGAGCCTATTCGAGAACTCTCTTCCAAAACAACAATGGCACATTTGCAAGATATCACGGTCATGGAGATGGATCTAAAGTTTCTAGACATCGAAAAGGAACAGGTTCTGAGCTAATCTTCTCGATTAACCTTTCAATGTAGTTGTCCATCGTACTTGTTCCTCGGTTTTTAAAAATGGCGCGCCCCGGCACCAAATCGAGAAGGACGACCACACAGACAGCTGGAAATCATACCAAGAACCAATCACAGCTGCTTTTTGTCTGCCCACTTAAGGTCTGTGCGGGTTTGTGACCGTCCGACGCGTAGTCAGGATTTTCTTGAGGTGCGCGACAATGGTTGCAGAGCATCTGTGCGGGGGGCGTGGTCGCGGTCACAGAGATTTGACGGTTGCAGAGGCTATGCGTCAGAAGAATAAATTGGCCATAATGCTTAAAGCTATAATTGGTCTTGCCTAACACTGATTTTATTCATCTAAGTCAGCCAGGATGCACTCTAATCTCGGGTCTGAACACAGTCAGTGATTCATACCTGGATTTTCTCTGGATTTCAGTTGTAATAGTCTATACTTTGTTTTCTTCAGTGTTGGCTCTCTCATCTGCAGCTGGTTTAAACCAAAACGGTCCGACTTCTATCTACCACAGACTTTATTTTTAAAGGAATTCAAAGATATACAAAGATGTATCAGATTATCTGACTTTTGTATACTCCCTTTCAGGAAGTATACACCTGTTTGTTTTTTGTTGGTTCATAAATGTATTCTTTCTATTTGCTAGATGTATATAATGTATATAAGTGTATATTTTTATGAAGTCCTCTTGTTAAACATCCTTTCAACCTGCTATGTCCACCCTTAAATCACTCAATGAACCTACTTTGCATTCTTTCTCTTTTTTTTGTCATTCCCAGCACCAAATTCAAATTCTTTAATCAAATACATATCCAAATATCTAAGCCTTGTTCCCTCTAATTTTGACAATATGCAATTATTTAATGCATATCTAAAGAAGAATGTCTGCTATCCGTTTCAGGTGTAATGAAATCACCAGCTTCCTCCCCTGGAGGAATGCCACCGCCTCCTGTATCCAGTCAGTACAATCCCAATGTGCAGCAGAATGGAGCTCACCCACAGAGGTAATGTCCACGAGGCAGCAGCTGCTTGAAAAGTGGAATTCAGTAAAACCATTACAAAGAGGGTAGCGATAATAAAAACAAAAAATGTCATGCAACATGAAGGCTCTTCAGTGTAAATACTTAAAATATTATTGTACAGATAAATTGTTCTTTGATCTGTTGTTTTGGAGAAGTAGAATAACCCACCTGACCACTTGGATTGGATTTATATGTACAGGCTTGCCTCTCCATCAGCTGCACCCCCTACTTATGGCCAGCCTTCGCAGTCTGTGTACAACAGCATGGCCTCACCTGCACAACCTCCAGCACAGCAGCTAACTAACCAGATGAGTGCTATGAACCTAGGCGGCTATGGTAAGGTTGTTAGTTACTAATGCTTAATTGTTGTAGTCTGTTTAAACCTTAAAGGACAAGGATAAAAAAAAAAAAAACAATACTCATTTTTGATACTTAGTATTTCTTAATTCTATGATTAAATTGCATAGCCCCAGGTGCAATGCATAGCCACCCACCTCCTACGACAAGCTCCATCGCCCAGCAGCGTTTCCAGACACCACCAGCAGCAATGGGTCACCCACAGATGCATTCCGCCCCACTGTCATCACACATGGCCCCTCCGATTTCCCCACCACAGTCACCCATTACGAACATGCAGGGATCAGGACCACCAATGGGGGGACAGTCAATGACAGGACCACCAATGGGAGGACAGTCAATGGCAGGACCTCCATTGGGGGGATACTCAATGACAGGACCGCCAATGGGAGGACAGTCAATGGGAGGACCACCAATGGGAGGACAGTCAATGGGGGGACAGTCAATGACAGGACCACCAATGGGAGGACAGTCAATGGCAGGACCACCATTGGGGGGACACTCAATGACAGCACTGCCAATGGGAGGACAGTCATTGGGAGGACCACCAATGGGAGGACAGTCAATGGCAGGACCACCAATGGGAGGACAGTCAATGGGAGGACCGCCAATAGCAGGACCACCAATGGGTGGACCAGGATCTTTCCAGCAGCCTGGTAGTGGACCCTCTGGTCTATCAGGCTACCCACAGCACGAAGGTAAGTAGCGAGCAATAACTTACATGATAGATTTTCTATTGTTTTAAATTCTGTATTATTAAAAAATCACTAAATTTAGGATTTATTTATCTTAATATCAGAGTTTATGACCGATTCAAGGCAGTGTAAGGAACCATCTCCAGTTTTCCCCTCTTAGATCCTCGAATCCTTTTGAATAACCTTCTCTTTAGTACGGAGGTCTTCAACAGGGGGTCCGTGACCCCTAGGGGGTCCATGGAGGTACTGCATAGGGGTCGCAAAAGTTTTGGTTGATTAGACTTTTTTTAATTTTTTTATATTCCTCCCCTGCAATTTTTTCCACTGATTGAAATGTCTTTAAATACACATTAACATGAATTCAAAACACTGTAGTAAACAGATAAATGGAGGCAGAAGATGTCTTTCAGTCATCAATGCACACATTTAGCGACACACAGGAGCTCTTTCAAGCTGGGCACCGTTTTATTCACAACACCTGTCCCATCAACCAGGAATCAGAATCAGAAATACTTTAATAATCCCGGGGCGAAATTACTTTCGTTACATGACTCCATATGTAATAGAGTGACTATAGTACCAGTTTGATATAGCACAATTTCATACAAGATATCTACTTCGGGGGTTAGATGACAATAAGATAGATGATAGATAAACTAATGTAATCATCCCGGTATTGATTTATATATGAGTTTATGGAATGTTGTCAGATATTTCTTGTTTTAGCTCTGTATGAAAAGGGCTGAAATGTTGTGGGATCTGCTTCCAACAAAGATGAAACATAAAAGGGGAATAAAATAATCAGAAGTGTTTAGTTGTGGCCTGTTTTATAATACTGTGCTTAGTATGCATTTAATATGTGCACAGGTCAGTTTGGAGGACTCATGTCTGGGCCTCAGTCAGGCATGCAAGGGGGCTTTCCTGGAGCACCAGGAGGACTTTCTGGTCCCCCTCAGAAAAAACTGGACCCTGATTCTATACCCAGCATAGTGAGTATCTGTAGACTGTATAATATAAACTGAACATGGTTTATAAGCCATATTTTTAGTCCATAATTTCTGCTGCAATTTTATTTCTAACCTAGATGCAAAAAAAACACCTCTTTTTTTATAGTAAAGGATTAACGGAAAAGCTTTTTAATCTCTAACTTGTTTGTTTTAGACCCAAGTTATCGAAGATGACAAAGCCAGGCTGGGAGGACAGGTCTACAGCACAAACATCAGAGGACAGGTCCCACCGCTCGTCACCACAGATATCACAGTTCAGGATCAAGGTAACAAATATGACCAATCTGTAATAATCAAAGATAAATATTCAGATTGCTGGTTTGTATTTTATTGATTGATCAATCAATAATATTCTTAATCTTAAGTCAAATCCTTGTTTTTATAATTTGAAATTCACTTATGTTTGTTTTATTAAATCAGAATCCACCAGAACTTTGGAGCTTTAGACCCAATAATGCTATTATTGCAGTGAGTGAACACTAATATGAGTGATCTCACACCATACGTCTATTTTTTGTTATTAGAATATAAGAAATAAAATATGTTGGTTTGTTGTTTTTCTGGAGTATTTTCCATTTGAATGTAACCTTCATGTAACCTTTGTTTAGAGTTTAGGATTTCTTTAATTTTTAAAAAATAAACTTTAAAAATATAAGATTCAACTTTCTTAACTATATCAAAAAAACATTGTATATAGTGAGTATGTATAGAAATTGAAAAGCTCTCTGCTTTCAAAAAATTAAGGTACATTTCTTTCCATAGAGATCAAAAATAGTTCATGATGCTGTTGTCCTACTTTTGTTAAACGTAATGTGGCCAAAACTGAGAGCCTCGGCAATTTGAAAAATATTTTTTGTTAAATCCTGATCATATTTAAGAACAAGTTAATTGCCCAGCCCACTTCTGATTAGATAAACCTTTTTGATAAGGGATACGTTTGTAATACTGAGGAATGGGTAAAATAAAATTAAGAGCTGAAACGAATGATTATTTTTCAAATCGATTATTGGGTTGATTATTTTTCCGATTAATCGATTGATTGGATTGCCAAAGAATCCTTAAAGAAGAATTTTTATGAAATTAAACCAGGTGAAACTCAAACTGTTCAACTTGAGGAGTTCTAGATAGAGCATATTGATGGACGAAAAAGTGTTTTTTATCTTAAGTCCAAAATGTTTAAATTTATTTTACGATTTTGGTATAATTACTGCTCTAAGTTGGTTGCTCTGTCAGCTAAAGACATGTTTAAGAGTCTCTATACTCCAGTTAATGATTAATCAATTACTAAATTAGTGGATAAATATTTCAATAATTGATTATTCATGATTAATCCGATTAATTGTTTCAGCCCTAATGGAATTCCTTTCAAGTGCCTGAATAATTAGCTACTGTATCCCTTTTTGAACACAATAAAAAATTTACAAGTGGAATAGCAGTTTTTGTCATTTTGAGGTAATGTTTGATGTAATATTACAGTTTATGAAAAATACTGAATGTTGTTTTGTTGACTTTAGGGAACGCTAGTCCAAGATTTATGCGCTGCACGACCTACACCCTGCCCTGCACCGCTGAGCTGGCCAAACAATGCCAAGTGCCTCTAGCCTCCATCATTAAACCATTTGCTAAGTTGCCCAAAAATGAGGTAAGCTTCCGTCTTATTCAGACCATCAACTAGAATAGGAAGATAAAGTTACAACTAACGAAAAACCAAAATAAAAATCTCCTGCTTGTCACTTCTAATGCCTTTGATTAAATGAAAATGTTTTGATCTTGGTCAAGCATTTCTCAAACAGTAAACACTTTTCTTGGACATTCTTTTTTTTGTTTGAAATGTTCTTCTCCATTAGAACAGTTGCTTATGAGATCCAAAGGGAAAAAGGAAAAAAAAAAGAAGCTTTTGTGGGATTACTGCATTAGCTCTAAATTATAGTCTCCTCAATGATGTTATTCTCTCCTCAATCAGTTTCACTTTTAAGGAACATTTAGATCAGCAAAGCTGTCTTTCTGCTTAAGTGATTACATAGAGCTTGGAATTTGATTTTATTTAAATGCAATTGAATCTATCATTGTTCTGTGCTAGTTTGTCCTGTAAGTAACCCCTTCTTAAATAATTATTTGAAGAAGAGATGTTTTTCCCCTGCACTCACTCTGTCCCAGCCACTTCATGGCCTTTTTAGGAAATGTTAGCTTTCCCCCATCTGGCTTCTAGACTGTTCACTTAGTGTTAGACCTGCCAGGGCAACCAAACAACAAAGGTGATTTAAAAAAAATCACATGGGATCAGAATAAATATCCTCCTATGGGGCATGAGTGTGACATCATGTAACTAGCACTAATCTGTGAATCTAGAGACGTCTGTAAATACTGAACACTTTTTCTTGTCTCATTTTTCAAGTAGCAAGTAATCTTATTTAAAGCAGCTTTAGTTTCCCTTTTTCAGAGAGCCTTTAGTTAAACTTGATAGTCGCCGTGACGATGGTGGCGTGCTCTAGTTTAAAGTAGGGTTAGATTACAAAAACAGCATTTACACTCAACCTGCGGAAAAAGGAAACGGGCTGGAAGAAAATATTTGTTTATTCCAGAAATCTAGCATTTATAAAAGACTGTTATTAATGAAAAGAAGATGTAGGAAGTCCTGTTTGCATATACGTAGATGACTCAGCAAATATGAACTAAACTGTTCTTATCCAATGTCACCAAAATTAAACTGGAAAAAAAAATCTGACTTGGATTTCACATTGCACCAATGGTTAAACATGGTGGTGGCTGCATCATAGCCATCAAAGCCAGAGAACGGCACAAGAAGGAGGTTCTAAAAAGAAACTCTTTTTAGTTCACACCTATCATATTTCTTTATGTGAAAACCTTTGAAAAAGTTGTCAGTCAATTTTAGAGGACTGTGTTTAAAAAAAAAAAAAGTTTTCTTTGTAAAATTATACTGAGGAATTTGTGGTGTCATAAAATGTCATAGACAATGTGGGCTTTAAATTCATAGAAGCACACCTTTTACCAACTTAAAACAAACGCTTTTTCTGCGCCTGCCCTTGGTTCAGGCTCCTCTGTATGTTGCCAATCACGGTGAGACAGGCCCAATCCGCTGCAATCGATGTAAGGCCTACATGTGCCCCTACATGCAGTTCATTGATGGAGGCCGTCGCTATCAGTGCACTTTCTGCAACTGTGTCAACGAAGGTATGATGTGATGAGATGGAACTATAGATATTAGAATAAGACAATGATAGAAAAATAAAGTTGTTTCCTTTCCCTCCTCAAGTGCCAGCCTTCTACTTCCAACATCTGGACCACATGGGCCGCAGGGTGGACTTCTACGAGCGGCCTGAGCTCTCCCTGGGATCCTATGAGTTTGTTGCCACACTTGATTATTGCAAGGTACACAACAACAACAGATCTGTCTGCTGCTTTTCAGCCAAACAGACACAGACAAACAAAAAGATCAGATGACGTCAGAAAAACACCTGAATTCATCAGTGGTTTCCTGTTCATTGCTGATTTTAGGCAGTGATTAGTAAACACTATAGTCAAATCAATTTACACTATATTGCCAAAAGTATTTGCTCACCTGCCTTGACTCACATATGAGCTTAAGTGACATGCCGTTCCTAATCCATAGGGTTCAATATGACGTCGGTCCACCCTTTGCAGCTAGAACAGCTTCAACTCTTCTGGGAAGGCTGTCCACAAGGTTTAGGAGTGTGTTTATGGGAATTTTTGACCATTCTTCCAGAAGCGCATTTGTGAGGTCGCACACTGATGTTGGACGAGAAGGCCTGGCTCTCAGTCTCCGCTCTAATTCATCCCAAAGGTGTTCTATCGGGTTGAGGTCAGGACTCTGTGCAGGCCAGTCAAGTTCATCCACACCAGACTCTGTCATCCATGTCTTTATGGACCTTGCTTTGTGCACTGGTGCACAGTCATGTTGGAAGAGGAAGGGGCCAGCTCCAAACTGTTCCCACAAAGTTGGGAGCATGGAATTGTCCAAAATGTCTTGGTATGCTGAAGCATTCAGAGTTCCTTTCACTGGAACTAAGGGGCCAAGCCCAGCTCCTGAAAAACAACCCCACACCATAATCCCCCCTCCACCAAACTTTACACTTGGCACAATGCAGTCAGACAAGTACCGTTCTCCTGGCAACCGCCAAACCCAGACCCGTCCATCAGATTGCCAGATGGAGAAGCGCGATTCGTCACTCCAGAGAACGCGTCTCCACTGCTCTAGAGTCCAGTGGCGGCGTGCTTTACACCACCGCATCCGACGCTTTGCATTGCACTTGGTTATGTATGGCTTGGATGCAGCTGCTCGACCATGGAAACCCATTCCATGAAGCTCTCTGCGCACTGTTCTTGAGCTAATCTGAAGGCCACATGAAGTTTGGAGGTCTGTAGTGATTGACTCTGCAGAAAGTTGGCGACCTCTTCGCACTATGCGCTTCAGCATCCGCTGACCCCGCTCCGTCAGTTTACGTGGCCTACCACTTCGTGGCTGAGTTGCTGTCGTTCCCAAACACTTCCATTTTCTTATAATACAGCTGACAGTTGACTGTGGAATATTTAGGAGCGAGGAAATTTCACGACTGGATTTGTTGCACAGGTGGCATCCTATCACAGTTCCACGCTGGAATTCACTGAGCTCCTGAGAGCGACCCATTCTTTCACAAATGTTTGTAAAAACAGTCTGCATGCCTAGGTGCTTGAATTTATACACCTGTGGCCATGGAAGTGATTGGAACACCTGATTCCAATAATTTGGATGGGTGAGCAAATACTTTTGGCAATATAGTGTATAAGACATTTAATACTGTAAGCGAAACTTTCCAGAGACCGTGTTATATATTATACTGATTAATCTGACTATAACAGATAGTTGGGGAGGGGGTTAAGCTCACTAATCAGAAGGCGGTGGGGAGACAAATGATCTGTGTCCCCATGACGACTGCTACTAAGGAAAACAACATGAAAGGCTTCAAGTTAGCTGGCTAAGCTGAGTCACTGCGCTGATTTCACTTTGTTTACAGCAAATGAAAAACAGCCATGACAGCTAAATCTGTCAAACACAGATACAAATCTAGAGGTTTTTGCCAGAGTAAAATAAAATGATGTTGATAACTTTTCTGTACAAATGAAAATCAGTACATTCTGACATCATGACAACATGTTCAGCTTCCTTTGACTGTCCCTTATCGAGGTTATTATCATTAACCAAAACTAATGAAACAGCAGAAACTAGAATTGAAAAAACTTTTTTCTTACCTGGAATAAAAATAATAAAACTAGACCTTGCCCAAAAAAAAAAAAAAAAAGCTAACTGAAATTGAAAGACGAGTTTTAAAAATTAAAAAATATCACTGAATTTTAAGAGAGAAACTGCTAGTTTTTTCTTTTTTTCTTTATCGTTTTGCCAGTGCATGGCAGGTATAGCAGTCAGGTGCTGCAGTCTGTCCTTTTATTCCCTTAAATTATTTATTTACTTTTTTTTGTCTTGGCCATTGTATCTAAGTTGTAATATATTAAAGACTAAAGCTAATAAAAACTAAACTGAAACTAAGAATTTTCAAAATTCAAAACTAAGCTAATATCTAACAAATACTGAAAACTACTTAAAACTGAGATAGAACCAAAAACCAGAAGTCAAAACTAAATAAAAATGAAAACAAATTATAATTTCAAAATTATTTAAACCTTGAAGCAGAGTGCTTGCCTCTAGAACATTTAAAAGTCCCCTAATCATTAAACAGATTATAAATCAACGTGTATTTCTTCTCATAATATGCAAACTAGTAAATTGCTACAGTGAGATGTTGCGCTGATCCACCTGCAGCTGCAGTGGTGGGCGGTGCCTCCTACACCCTAGCAGAGCAATGCTGCGTTTCATTTGGTGGAAAAACAAAACACTCTGCCCATCAATCGATTCGGCTTGTTAAAGCAGCCGTGTGGGAATCCTTCCCAATTTGGTTACCTCACCCCTGCTTTCAAAGTTGGCTTTCTGTCTGCTGGCTGGGCCGAAGCACCGGTGTTTACCTTTCAAGTCGATGACAGCGTCGGAAGGATGCAGGGTTCACTTTTTTACTGTGCTTTTCTTACATATACGTATGTGCTACACTGAATATAAGGCCAGTGGTAATGAGAAACAGTTTGAAAGCGGGGCAACGGTTCACCTTTTAACAAGGCCGTGTCTTTGTCTATCATTTTGATCAAGATAAAACACTTCAAGTCTGTTTTTGTAATGTGGAAATAAAGTATAAATCAGCGAATCACTGTATGATCAAGAAAAATCAGATCAAATCAATGTGTAACGATCATATTATTTACAAATACCAGTTATTTACAAATACCAGTCAACTTGAAGAATAGTCAGATTTGGCATGTTTTAAGTTTCAAACATCCATGTATTTTAATTCATGTATTTTACTCCTGCTTCATGAACATGTTGATGAAGCAGGTGGAAATAATTTTTAAATGAGCTGTTGAGCTTTTCATCTCTGTATTAAGAAAAAAATAAATCTGTCAACAATGAGTGGTGAGGTTGCTCAAGGACCCATATGCAGAGACAAGGGAAGCAGAGATTAGTTCTGAGAGGTTTAATAGCAGACAATCGGTAGCAGAGGCAGAAATCCAACTTAAAATATAAAACAAACCAAAATCATGGAGACATCAGGGGAAAACGAATCTGAGGAACCGAGGAGAGACAAGCAGAGTAGATTATACAGCAACAAGAAGGAACCAGCACTGAGTGACTGCAGAGGTGGAGTATTTAAGGACAACCAAACAAAAGGATGGACTAACGAGCTGAATGGGGAGCAGGTGTTGGTGGAACTGGCAAGAGGGAATCCAAGGGGAAAGAAAACAATCACAAGGGGGCAACAGAGAGTAACTAAAGAATACTGGAAGATCATGGAAAATAAAAACAAAACAACTGATAACAGAAAACTGAAAACTCAGAGTCACAACAAATAATTTTTTTTCTTTTTCCAGAACAACAAGCCTCCCCATCCTCCAGCTTACATCTTTATGATTGATGTGTCCTACACCAACATCAAAAGCGGACTGGTCAAACTGATATGTGATGAACTCAAGACTCTGCTGGAAAAGCTGCCCAGGTACACACCTTAATAATACAAAATTATTTGGTTTATTCTCAGTCTAACAAAGCGGGCTAATAATTATAATTCCTAATAATTGAACTTGCCAGAAAAATCCAAATTGCAATTATTTTCAACCCAAATTGTGATTTATTTATTTTTTTCCCACTTTTATCGTTATTGTTTTTGACAATAAAAGATACAATGCACAAAACCAAACAAAGTGAACACTCCTCGAACCCAAGACAGCAACAGGTTGTCATGATAGAAAAGTCAGACAGTTTCCAAGGCTAATTTGTCTTTAAATTGAGCTTTTTTCAATCACATTGGGGAAATTTACATCTGCATTTAACCCATCCCCTTGGGGAGCAGTGGGCTGCCAATGTGGGGCGCCCAGGAAGCAGTGTGGGGTTAAGGGTCTTGCTCAGAGAGCCAGAGTTGCAGTCTGTGGGAGTGGGACTTGAACTCAGAACCTCAGGATTCCAAGCTCTATGCCCTAACCACTAGGCCGCAATTGCCCTAAGATTCATCAGCGAAAACAAAACCTTCTTCTCTGAGAAACATCAACTTAACAGTTTGTTCTCCGAGTCAAGTGAATTTCAAATTTCCTAGATGTCGAGTTCTCATTATCAGTGAAACCATAAACAGCAGATCTTTTTGAGTGGGAAAAAAAGACCGCCTTCAGTAAGGGGGGAAAGAGACGCTTTGATCTATTTTTGCACTTCTCCAGGTTACTCCTTAAATGCTTCTTAAGGTCCAGGAACAACATTCGCTGCTTGGATGCTTACAGAAACATATTGTAGATAAGAGTTTGTTTAGTTTGAAATACTTCATGATGAATTTATTTAAGATACTTTGTGGATGAAAAGCAAACATGTCTTTTTTTATTTCATGGTTTGAGCAAACAACTAAAGATCAGCTCCCCTGAAAAGTGTTTTTTTTTTTTTGCAGAGTAGGTTTTGTCATAGTTTTTCAAGCTCAAAACATTGCAGTTTCTTTATCATAACACACTTCTCACTTTATCTGAGTATTTTTATTTGAGTCTTCTTATTGTTTTGAAATGGGTTTTAGTGAATTTAGTTCTGTCTCCTCTGTAGGCTCATGATAACTAGAATAGAGAGATAGAGAGGTTATTTTTCCTGAGTAGGTTAATCACAAATATCCACTCAGATGAAGACAAACATTAACAAACAAACCCATCATGGATCATACTCCAGTCCTGCTGGATGTTTATACTCGCCTGTTTGACTTGGATGGTCCTTTTGTTAAACAAAACAATAGTTGACGGTAAAGCCGGACCCAAGGTTAAGCCAGGTTTTTTTCTGTTTCACGTCACGCAGCTTTAAATCAGAGGTTTTCAAAGTCAGATTTACTAAGAATCCTCACTTGTAATTTAACATTTAGCTCATGAGTCATTTCAAGTTTAAGGTAATTTGTTCTTTCCAGTGTTGGAAGATTATACATCACACAGCTGTAGTGCATTAAAAAAAAACAATTCAGCACAAGAGTCTGATTTTACTCAGGATTTCTGTAACTTCTCAGTTGGATCTATAGCTATAGTTTTATTATATTTTTATTTTATTTTATTATCTATAAAGAGCAGAACAATAAATCTCAGAATTGAAGGGTTTTCTGATCAGAATTGTTGTTTTGTTTTATATATTAAGAGAACCAGGATATGGATGAATACATGTATTTATTTTTCTCTTTATGGAAAAAATCCTCTTAATAACCTTGACAACTAATCCATCTGACAATAGAGTTAGTAATTGTTGTTAACAAATTCATTTTTTTTTTTCATTCATTAACTGCAGCTAATCTGAAAATAGTTGAGGCCTAGTTCCTGTCTTAAAGGTCTTACATGTGATTTTTATTTTTTTTTTCTTTCAGGGAGGATGGAACAGAGACCTCTGCAATAAAAGTGGGCTTTGTTACTTATAACAAGGTGCTTCACTTCTATAATGTGAAGAGTGCTCTGGCCCAGCCCCAGATGATGGTGGTGTCAGACACAGCAGAGATGTTCGTCCCACTACTCGATGGCTTCCTCGTTAATTACCAGGACTCCAGGGCCGTTATCTACAAGTAGGAATCATCCTTTATCTGAAAAACGAGTAGGAGAAGTGTGTTATTGTCGTATCTATGGTCTGCTAATTATTTTGTGGTAACTGAGCTGGTGCAAAACTGATTTGTTGCTCTAAAGGACAGCCTGTAATCTTTGCTCTCTTCTCTTCAGCCTCCTGGATCAGATCCCTGACATGTTTGCTGACACCAACGAGAGCGAAACGGTCTTTGCTCCTGTCATCCAGGCTGGAGTGGAAGCATTTAAGGTTAGCATCAGTCAGACATCTGTCAGCATGAAGGGGGGACATACTGTAGCCCCACTTCCTGTCATCTTTCATGTTACAAACACAGCTTTGGGTTTCATTTACACTGGAATGTGTGTTTATGTGTAAAATTAAGTGCACAGGTTTGCTCCTATCTCACCAGATTACTCTGAGAAAACAGAGCTCTGTTTAATTTTTTATCACCTACTGTAAACCTGCTTTGTGGTAAATTACAGGCAGACAGATGCCATCCACTGTGGCTGGCTAGAATTAGAATAAAAGGGTTTGCATACAAACACAAGCTGAACTTGATAAGGTCTAAAATATCTAAGACATTTAAGGGATACCAGTATCTTAGTTATACAGCTACTTTAGTTGAGTTTAGGTAGAGCTAACAGGCTGTTTGTTTCTTGGTGGAAGATCAGGGTTCACAGTTCTGTCATTCTGAAGCAACGCAGAAGAACTAGATTATTCAATTGTCTGTTTGCCCAATTCAGGATTCTTTAAACGTATTTTATGTTAGAAAACAATGAGAATAGTGTGGAATCTGTAAACATATGATCTATTGTCATCCTTCCAGGCAGCAGAATGCAGTGGGAAGCTCTTCATCTTCCATTCGTCTATGCCCACTGCTGAGGCTCCTGGCAAACTGAAGAACAGAGACGACAAAAAGCTGGTCAACACTGACAAGGAGAAAGTGAGCTGCCTTGTTCTCTATTCACTTAAATGTCCAAGATATTGTTTTGAATTGTTTGCTTTGAACTCTGTTTATGATCTGATATTGTAAATGACTTACCAAACATATCTGTTTCCATACATAGACTCTGTTCCAGCCACAGAAAGGAGTGTATGAGCAGCTATCAAAAGACTGTGTGGCACAAGGATGCTGCGTGGATCTCTTCCTCTTCCCCAGCCAGTACCTAGACCTGGCCACCATGGGAGACGTGCCTTCACACACCGGAGGCTCCATCTACAAATACAACAATTTTCAGGTAAAGATTTCAGCCCAGCCTCTTGTCGGTGTTGGCGAATGCATTTTCAAAACACAGATCACAACCTAAGCTTTGTGTCTCTACAGAGTGTTAGAGGTCATTCTGTTTACAGTTTATGTGGTAGTTTATACTGCAGAACTAGAACCAGTTTGGAAACAGGTGAAATTAAAACTCTCACTTAAAGAATTATATACTTTTTGCTCTATGCTCTTGTTAAACATCATTTAACTAGAGCACTAAATTTAACACTAAATCTGATTGTTTCATCTTTACTACATAGTTTGATCAATTTGGCCTCATATTTCCTCATGCGGAGTGGATCAGATTATCCTGTAAAAAGTCTTTAAGGTGACATGTTTTATAAAAACTAAATTATTTTGGAATGTAAAAATATTCCAGAAATATGACCTAATAATGCAAAAAAAAAAGAAGTCTCCACAACTCAGTAGGACAGAAAACTCAAACATAAAAAGGGTTGTAACAGGAACCCCTTTTGTAGGCAATAAGCTAGTGTCTGGATCACTGAAATTCTCCCCCACATGTTCAGTTGCCCTCTAATGGTAAGTTTGATTACAATGCGATTAATAATAAAGACCTTGCAGCTAACTCTATTCAATCAATCTAACCTAGAGGTTAGACTGTAGTTCTTACACCTGCTGCCGCTGCCCTGCATATTTTAGATGTCTCTCTGCTGCAGCTCTCCTGATTCAAACAAGTGCATGACTTCCTGAGCAGCCTTCAAGTGCTGTAGAGGTCTGTTAATTGTTACATTATAGAAGTCAGGTGTACGGCAGTGAAGATGAATCTAAAACATGCAGGGCAGTGGTACTTGAGGACCAGAATTAAGAACCACTGGGTCAGATTAATTGTATATACGAATTGTAAATAAAACCAAATAGTGACAGTGGTGCCATCTGCTGGCAGGTGGAGACAGATGGAGAGCATTTCCTCAGAGACTTGAGGAAGGATGTACAGAAGAGCCTTGGATTTGATGCCGTAATGAGAGTTCGTACCAGTACAGGTAAAAAAATAAAAAAAAATTGTTGTGTGGTGTTTTTCTCCAGAACTCCATATGACGTTCTGTATGTGATTTTAATTTTTCCCCCAGGCTTCAGAGCTACAGACTTCTTTGGTGGCGTTTACATGAACAACACCACAGACGTAGAAATGGCAGCTGTGGACTGTGATAAGGCTGTGACAGTGGAGTTCAAGCACGATGACACTCTCAGCGAGGAGACAGGAGCTCTTATACAAGTACGCATTTAAGAAGCAACACCTGCTGAATACGCTGACATGGTTGTAGGAAACTTGTAATTGTTCTGTTTCCCAGTGTGCCTTGTTGTACACCACCATCAGCGGGCAGCGACGCCTCCGCATCCACAACCTCAGCCTGAACTGCACCTCGCAGCTGTCTGAGCTGTACAAGAGCTGTGAGACCGATTCACTCATCAACTTCTTTGCCAAATCAGGTCAGCTTTGGTTCGCTTAAAGCAGAACGCTGGATAGTTGAAGTCTCCTCCAGTTAAGGGGATGAAATCAGATCTAATGTGAAACCTGTGGAGAATGTAATAAAGCTCATGGGCTGTTAGAAACCAGAGCTATTAGAAATCTGAAAGCAGCAAAAAGCAAAAACATTCAGAGTTTTTTCAGCTCAAAGCAACAGAAAATGTTTTCTTATTTGAGATGGGTGTCCAAAGCAGTCCTTCAAACATTAACATATCTTTCATCAGTTTTAGTTGTTGGTTTCTTTCATTTAAGGTTGGAAGAAATTGCCTGTAAATATTTGTACCTTGCCACCAGAATGTTATGACTCTAATCATTCAAACTGGATTAAATGTGAAAGAAAACTGAACCCAAGTTTGATCTTTAAGAACTGCTCACAGCAGTGGTTAAACATTCACTCCTTGTTTCTAAAATCTGTATAGAGGTTTTAAGAGATTGTAGTTGAATGTTTACAGCATTAAGAGGAATCCTTTGCACTGTCCCCTCAGCTTACCGCGCCATCCTGAACCAGCCGGTGAAGAACGTCAGAGATATCCTGGTCAACCAGACGGCCCACATGTTGGCCTGCTACAGGAAGAACTGTGCCAGCCCCTCAGCTGCCAGCCAGGTCAGGGAAATTCAGAAAAAAAAGACGTGTTTGCATTTTGGCATAAAGGCTTCTGTGTAACTGTGTTTTTTCTGGTCTGTAGTTGATCCTGCCCGATTCTATGAAAGTTTTCCCAGTCTATATGAACAGCCTGATGAAAACAGCTCCTCTAGTGGGCAGCACTGAGCTCTCCACAGATGACAGGGCCCACCAACGGCTATCAGTGATGGCTATGGGGGTGGAGGACACCCAGCTACAGCTCTATCCACGCCTCATCCCCCTGGTAGGAGTGAGAAGACAAACTGTTCATGGTTATTGGTTCTTTGATTAAAACATAGTGGGAGTTTAAGCCTGTGGGGCTTAAACAAAGCAGTTAACTGTAGTTTCTGTCTCCCAGCACAACATAGATGTCAGTAGCGAGGCAGTGCCTGCTCCGGTCCGCTGCTCTGCGGAGCGTCTCACCGACGCCGGCATGTTTCTGCTGGAGAACGGGCACTCCATCTTTCTGTGGCTGGGCCAGGCGTGCCCCCCAGATGTTATCCAGAACCTCTTCAATGCACCCTCCCTCGCCCACTTGCAGCAAGGACACATGGTGAGAAGTCCTCTAATTCCACCTAAAAAAAATCTTTTCTTTTGGTTAAAGAATCATTTGGATGCCAGACGATGCTATAGAACATTCATTTAGCATCACAGACCCTTTTTTAGACTTGAACCTGCTTTTTGTGTTCAGTTTTCCCTGCCAGAACTGGACAACCCGCTGTCCAAGAAGGTCAGATCCATCATCAGTGAGCTGCTCGACAAGAGGCCAAACTCCATGAAGGTAATGGAATGAACTGGTAACACGCTGCCTTTTCCCTTCCTCAATCCTCCCACTTTATTTGAGGGAAAGAAAGCATAGAAGACACCTATTTTTATGCTGAAGCATCAGATATAAGGATTGTAAGTGATAGACCTATGCAGAGTTGTTCATATTTGAAAATGAGGCGTAGACCTTAAGTTTTTCAAATAATTATCCTTTTAGGACCACCTTCAGCAGACCATATTATATTTCAGTCTCTCTTAGCTGAGATTCTTTCCAATTCTTTACCCTCTCTACATTTCAGATCATGGATAGAATCTGTTAACACAAGCTATTAATTCTTATCGGATATTCCTAATTTGAATTAAGCTCTGGGCTGTAATTGGGTCTGATCTACACTATTCCCTTTTAGCCTTGGTTTTAAGTTTAAGGCTGTTGTTCAGCTAAAAGAAGAAGAAAAAAAGATTTTTTTCCAAGAAATATCAGACGCCACAGTTTTTATACCCAATATAATGAAAGCTAACTAGTTCACTCTGATAGAATCTGTTTTTGGAGTGGCAGAAGTTTACCCTCTCCTCTCTTAACTTAACCAAATGTAATGGTGGAATTTGCCTCTTGAATTTATCGATTAATCTCAACAATAAACTGAGCAGAGAAAAGCTTCCTGAACGTTTAAACCCAGGATCTTTTTGAAGATCAATACAACCCACATAAAGTATTTTCTTTCAACACCACAGAAATCTGATATATCAAAATGAGATGATGCATGTTAAAAATAAAAATGCCCAAATGATGTTGGGTATAAATCCTTATTGGGTGTTATACTCCCTGGTTATACTCCCCGCAGTGAGCTTGACGCAGACAGTTTTGATTTATGCTCAATATTGAGCGTGGTCTGCGCTACGTTTATCCACGCTACAACACAAGAGGGAGCATCAGGAACTAGCTGTGGGTCTAGATGCTGCAGAGGCGCTGAGGAAGTGGGGGCAAGTTTTACATGAGGGCGAAAAAGAGCGGGGATCCAGGTGGAAAAACAGCGTTCTCGCGCACCTCGCTCTTCTAGCTGGTCCAACTTCATGAGTTGTTTTCCGCAATGGCGGTCATACAAACAAAACAAGCCGGTAAGTGGATGTAGATTTGACCAATCAGAGTCTTCCTGTCTGCGGCACTTCCTGCAGTCACCTACAATTTAGGAGAGGTGCAGCAGAGTGTCTGCGGAGGGTGCTGGGACACCTACGCAGACGACCTAGTTTCTAAGTATAAATCAGCCTTAAGACCTCAGCACAGAAAGATTTCGCTGCTGCACGAATCGCGAGATAAAACTTTCCAAAAAACGTCACTGACCAGCTATTGCATCAGGAAAGTAGGCTTACCACTTAAGCTTTTTCTCATTTCGTCATTTTATTAAAATAAATTATGTATTAATTAATCAAATGTTTGTAGAAATGAATAGTTTTTTTACTTATTAAAATGAGAAAGTGTTGCTTAAAACTGTATTTTAATTAACCTTTGAAGAACAACCTTTTACTGCTGTTACAGCCAAATGACTTTACTTAGGTCTTCGCCCTCGGCTATCTTGCCTTTCCTGAAGAAAAAGATTCCCTCAGCATGCCACCACTGTGTTTCACTGTGTGATTAGTGTATTCAGGTCGATGCTCACCATTTGTTTTTCCTCCTTTCATATAACATATCGGTGTTAGAGTCCTCTGGGGCTTTAACAGAGAAACTGGATTAAACTGAGATTAAACTATACTCTAAAACTCCACTTATTAGGTGAAAATAATGGATTAAACTGGATTTAACTTTTTTTGTAATAAAAGGGGCTTTATGCAAATAAATGACACACATTCAATATAGTATTAGTTTAGTCATGAAAAAAATCTACTTGTTTTGCACTTTGTTACATACAATCCCAGTAAAAAAATGGTCATTTGTTTGTAGTTTGAACAAGAGTTAAGAGGTTAAAACAAGTTAAACATTTTGAGAGGTGTCAGGTTGTTTGGAAGTTTGTAGAGGACCCAAATATAGAAGCTGAGGTGGTTTCTTGCAGTTATAATAAGGAGTGGTTGGAAAAAAGCAGAAATCCAGAAACGATTAATTAAGGAACACATAGGTTAGGGAAGGAATGAGGAGAATCCAGCAAACAGTAACTGCAGAGGAGGAGTATTTATTCCAAACGGAACAAAGAATGGAGTAATCAACTAATTGGGAGCAGGTGTGAGCAGAAGGATCTAGAAGGGAGCTAAGGCTAACACAAAAGAAATACATTAAAACTTAAATACAATCAGAAAACAACTAGAATGACACAAAATGGACATGAAACCAATGACCTAGAAAACAAAGAATGACATAAATCAGAGTGTAACTGAGAACTCAAATGAAAACTTAACTCAACAGAACCAAAAAGCTCAGAAAGGACAGAATCATGACAGTGAATCACTTTGAATCTACAAGAGGAACCCTCTTTTCTATGTGTTGTTGCGTTTAATAACTTAAATCATTTGACACTTTTCTCTTCTCTGCACAGCTGCTGATCGTCAGGCAGAAAGACAAACCAGAGATGCTGTTCCGTCAGTTCCTGGTGGAGGACAAAGGTTTGCACGGCGGTGCCTCCTACATGGACTTCCTGTGCTACGTTCATAGAGAGATCAGGCAGCTGCTCACCTAAACTTCCATGCCTTAAATATTAAAGGTGTCCTATACCGAGGTTATAAGAGTTCCAGATGAAAACAGTCTTTAAGAGTCCAAAGCCTTGTTATACACACAGTATGACCTAAAAATAACCACTTGTCATTGCAGTAAATAAGGCCTACTTGTTGTGGATTGTTGTTGAAATTATTTTGGCCTGAGCAATAAAACATTCAAATTTCATTAGGTTTGGTACGTTTAAGATCTTGAAAAGACAAAAAGGTTATTTGTAGGCTGTACTCTAGACATTCTGTGTTAATCTTCCAAGAAGAAAAAAAATATTTAAGTTGTTTTTTTTGTTATTTTTTAAACAGTAAATACTCAAACAATATTTAAATGCCTTTCAGAGGCACGTCTTACATGTTTATATTATCTGACTGGAAAATGCTTTATAATAATTGCAGAATATTTGAAAATGTCAGAATGTCGGTGAATACAGCCCCCATCTGCAGGAGTTGAAAATCTATCCTGTTTTTAACACTGATTCGATACACCCATGCCTCCCCTGAAAGTTGCATTCTTTGTCCTTTTATGGCAGAGCTTCCATCTGCACAACCTGCAACCATGCAGAAAGAGCTTTGTTTTGGTGTTCTGAGCTCACAAGGAAGTGAATACAGCTGTTGCTTGGCAGCAAACGAGGGAAGGAAGATAAAAAGATATTTTCTCTTCTGGCCTTGAGTCTTTGTGTTGTTTCTACTAAAAGGGAAAATATTTAACTGTGGGAAAACATCATAAAAAGTTTTTATTTAATTGTCAGTTGTTGAGTTGATTTAAGATCAAACTAAAACCAGTCTAACTCGGTCAACAAATGCAAAGTTAGACTTCAGTGCTAGCTTTATGCGCTGACCCTCAGTGTATACGTCCATTCAATCTATGTAAAGAGAGCGGTCAGTACTCTATCATCTCAGTGGATTATATTGCCTCTGTGTAATTCGTCTTCATTCCAAATATCGTCCTTTGTCAATGCAGCCAGTACATTCCCTTTTTATACATGCATTTACAAAATATTACAAAATGCCTTAGTTTGACTTGTTAAAGATGTTTAGCCAAAAATATACACAACCAGCAGTTGTGTCATTTTAGTTTGTATGCAAACCTATCTCAGGTGATCTCTGTCCATTATTATTTCAAGATGAAATCAGTGATTTATTTTGAGCTGGAATGATGATGGTGACTAAGTGGTCCTTAGTATACGTTTCATTTCATGGCTGTAAACGGTTTTTGGTAATTAAATTTTCAACCCAAACAGTCTCACTCCTTTTGTTTCTCGTTGCATTCTCTACATAAATAAGCATATGGTTGAAAACTCAATCTGTATTAATTTATTTTTGTGCTAATTTCAAACTCTTTCTTGCAAGGAATAATGTTCAAATTTATTTAACTTCCTCGGACGGAGAGATAGAGCTCTCTGACTGAGGCATTTCAGTACATATATTTATACCTTACAAAGACACACACAGTCCCCCCAGGGGAACGAACCCACCCCCTGCATTAGGAAACTTTCTCACACTTGGAACATTTGGTTATTCCCAAGAAAAAAACACTTCAATTCATAAAGGACATACATTTTACCCATATAAACGCTCAGAACAGGTCTCCAATTCACGGCATGAAGGAGGCTGTGTGAAGTCACTCTTATCTCTCATTGCCTTCATTTTCTAGATTAGGGAGGCATCTGCTTTCTGTCCCTCCTACCTTAAACATTACAGCATAGAGGCTGGTACAGGATTTCTCTCAACTCACTCCTATTGAGGCAGGCACACTAAACATTTTATCTCACAAATAGACCAAGGAAAAATATGTTTCCACACACCCATACAAAATAGGTGATAACAAAAATAACAGACAATGCTAAGATCAAATGTTAAATGCACTAGAACTTTAAGGCTTTTAAGAGTAAAGAAACCTTTCTGTTCATAGTTATAAAGATAAAAATGGCTAAAAAATGTAATCTACAGAATATTAACATGTTATAGAGGTGCATATAACCGCAGTCATTTAAAGGTTGAGCTGATAAATATTAATATAAAAGAAATCATAGTAAACGCGTTCATAAGAGTCGTATTAATCAGAATATAAAAGAATGAACACATTTCAAGTCAGATTGTGGGAGCAGCTTTGACTGTTCAATAACCAGACTTTTTTATTGTTTTTATATAGTTTTAGGAACTGTTAGATCACAGGAGGTATTGTTGGAGAATACTCTCCTTCCGAAGATGCTTCTCCTTACAGGGACTAGATGTTCAACTCCTAGACCCGTTCTTGTTAATCTGCTTTGATTTTCTTTTTTCTAAATAAATTCTTGCAATGGAGAAGGAGCCGTTTAAATACCAGATTGAAGCAACAATACTAATTTAAATTCATTACACAGAGTGGGATATATTTAAATATTTTACTTCTGTTCCTTTTGATGATTTACAGCTAATTACAGATTAGCTGAAGGTCGCTATCAATACAAACCTGGCTTCTACATCTTATCAATGCCACTGGCTAAACATTATTCATAGATTTCTGGGTAGAAATCCATGCAAAAGGATCAAGTCTGATTTCAATTTCTGGATTGTCAGTAACTATAACCATAATCATCTACATTAACTTGTATAAACCTGGTTTATTCTAACGGGTGAAGCAAATGAAAGGATTTAGCTCCAACTCAACTGCAAGTTGTCAGAATTGACTAAGTCTCTTGGACAGCTGTCAGAAAAACTGAGCAAATGAGAATAACCCTGTATTGTGATTGCCAAGACCAGATAATTGAGAATTTGCACAGGCCCTCAGAGTCAAACTAAGGTTATTGGTAGGGTTGATCTATCTTTAAATGTACTAGATTTAAAACAATTTTAGATTTACAACTGAAATTTTGACTTTTTTCCCTCTGTTCCCGGTTACAAAGAGATAAAACTAAAACTGAAATATTTATGGATATCAATCGAGGGGAAAGGCTTCAGTTTTTAGCCATATCAGACTGCTCAAACTGGAAAATACAGGTTAAGCCTTAATGCGCCCGAGATGGCTCATGAATGATGTTTTCATCTTACTTTGTTATTCATGAGAGTTTCTAACAGAAAGGGGAGAGAGTCCAGCCTCTTGATTGATAAAAAGCCAAAAGCATGACTGTCTAAGGATGTTGACAGTGGACTTTAACATCTCTCCTCTGGACAAATTCACACAGACCAACAAATAAATTAATGAGGT
Organism: Cyprinodon diabolis; assembly: GCA_030533445.1. NCBI lineage: Eukaryota > Metazoa > Chordata > Actinopteri > Cyprinodontiformes > Cyprinodontidae > Cyprinodon > Cyprinodon diabolis. The sequence goes on from CM060075.1 coordinate 28,549,075, forward strand.
TTTTTTCCCCTTCCCTGTTGTTGTGTCTGCAGATGCACCAAAGCCTGTATACTGCCAGTGTTGTTTAAACTCTGCAGTGGTGCCAACAGGGATCAGTAGCCCACACTTCCTGTAAATCCTGGTCCTTTATAATCCTAAAAACTTTCACTTTATGGATAATTATCTTGGTGGCATTTTTTTATTTTTTATTTTTTTTACACAAAACCCTTTTGAAGAGTAAAGAAAAGCAATATTTTCTATGGAGGAAACTAAAGTGAAGCAGTTTCCCCCCAAACAATTTGTGCATAAGAAAAAGTACGGTGAAAGATTATTTCCATAATAAAGCTAAGTAAGTTAATAGAGAACTGCAGGAAAAAAAAGAAAAAACTGTCATGGTAATAACTGAAGCTGTAAAAGTTGCAAAAATACAGATTATTTTCGGGATGACAATAAATTATGTAAGCCCCAAACTCTGCCTGACTGTCAGTTCAACATTAGATTGAAATTTTGGTACAAATTAATAATAATTTCCTAATATGAGATCAATAGACGTTCTCCCGAGACAAGGTTAACTTTTCACCTGTGTTAACCTGTTACTGCCACAAGGGGGCAAGAGCTTACTTTCCTTTAGTTTGGAGCATCTCTCTCAGATACATTTTAACCTGGACATCAAACCTTTATTAATACCATGATAGTAACACAATTAACCAATTTCTACAAACTAATGAATCTCTCGTTTAGTCTCTAATTTATGCTTGAAGATTCCTGGAATTGGCTAAAAAAATAAAAAGTCTTACTTGTAAACTATATCGTAGGTAAAAAAAAAAGTATCTGACCAATCAATTTTTTTCTAATTTGTTTTTCCTGAATAAAGTCAGTGTTTACTAACCCATTGCAACAAGCTTGCTCCTTATCAAGGTCATTGTTGTGGATTTACTTTATACTGTTACCTTAACAAGCTGACTAGTCATCACACCGCAGAGCTTAAATTAACTATGATTTTTGTAAAAAGAAAGTAAAAGTATGTATTAAAAAAAAGGTATGGGAATAAAATTTAAATATATGATATATAACCCGGGTATGTAACATTTTTATGATCCTTTATTGACCATAAAAGAATAATATGAAGTGCAGAAAATGTTCTTGATCTTGACGTTGAATGTTCCTCTACCAGAACCTGGTTGTAGTGCATTGCTGAGTATCTATATTTTATTGGAATAATGTTTCTTTTACCTCCATAGTGTGATGTTTTCTAGCCAAACGCTCCATTTAATGAGATTGTTTTGATGAAAATAGATATTTTTGAATGACCCATAGAGATGAGGTCGCTAACAAAAAAAAAAACGCTGAAAAGGTCCAGCTGGTAAGATTTATACAAATGAAAAGCAAAAAGTTAAGTTATCGTCTTATCGTCCCTATAAAGACAAAAATAAAAAATAAAACAAAAAAACATGTACAAATAAAAAATTCAAAATAAACCCATAATCTCTAAAATATACCTGAATTTGTCGGTTATTTGATGAGTCTAATTTCTGCATCCAGGTTGCTGTAAGAGAGAAACAACAGACTAATTGTCAGATGAAAACCAATCAGCAATTATACAATCTCCAGACAAGCAGTTTTTAACAATCATTGTCACCCAGCTTGCTTCCTTGGTTGGTTTTTATTTGGTGCTACTCAAATCCTCTTAGAAACCAATCAGGCGGATTCAGTGGCAGATTTTATCCAACAGGAAACAGCAAGAAACAACTTTGCCAACAACTAGATATAATCAGTCAAATCTGAGATAACAGTTCAAACCCAACTTTTACTAATAAAGCAAGTCTGAAGACCAGGAATTCATCTGAGAGCAAATTCTCATTTAATACTGTACAGCTGACAATCTTTTTACAGTGACCATGACCTGGAAACAATGCTGCTGGGAACTCCTTTACATTGCCAGAATAAAGAAGAGTAAAAATTAAACAAAAACATATTGATGCTTTACTTTACAGAAAATATACATACATCATGTCAAATAAATAATACATTAAAAGCAGCTGTTCCCCCCTCTTATTTTTATAAACTTATTTTAAACTAACATGATACTTGCGGTAAAATCGTCCTACAGACACATACATTTGTTGGAACCTCCAGTATAGATATAGAAAAGGTAATCAAATTGGAGTACATTTCATTTTAGAACATTTTTAAAAATTCCAAACCTTCATTTTAACAAATTTGGAAGAAGACATTCTTAAAAATATGATATAACTGAAGCATCTTCACCCTATATTTGCAATTAAACTAAGCTTTTGTAAATTTTTAAGTCATTGAGGACTGAGCTTGTGTAATTTCTATTTGCTGCTCTTCCAAATAGGAAAGACAAGGAAACAATAATTGAACGTTATTGATCTCACATTAGAGAATTTTATCTCTGCAGAGAGCTAGAGTGGCAGTGGGGCTCAAACTCAGAACCTCAGGATTCCAAGCTCTATGCCCTAACCACTAGGCCACCTCTCCCCATCTTGCCATCTTAGTAAGGCATAAAAAATGTTAGGCTTCATAAGACAACTAATTGTTATAAGAAAAACCTACTTATTAGGGTGCCGTGTTTGGAAAATAGCCTTTTTTAAACCATAACACATGTAAAAAAAAAAAAAAAAAAAAAAAATTATATATATATATATATATATATATATATATATATATAAACACCCCAGGTACTGTTAAATCGGTGATGCTGTGGGCCTTATGCTAAGTTCACACCTAACACGATTGAAGCAGCAGAAGTAGCTGGTATGGTTGATGCACATCAAGGTGCTTCAAAGGGTCCTGCAGTGCCTTTTGAGCAGCAGGAGGAACGCATATAACCCCCCCCCCCCCCCCAACTACTGCTGGGGAATCCTAGTGACAGTATGTGACTGTATGTGGGGATCTGAGTGGCTCAGACAGCAAAATAATATTTGAGGCAGGATCCTAATCTTGATAAACCGGCTGCACAAAAGATGTTTTCAGGTGGACTTTCTTGCATAAGAATATATTAAAACCACTTTTTACCAGCTTATCACAACAAATATAGCATAGCCACCCTCTGCCACTGAACACAGGAGCAGCAGAAGCATCAGATACATCTGTGCACAATTTCCTGAACGCGCTTCAGGTGCATCACAAATGCTCTAGACGTGGGTCTGACCTTAATGTGTACAAGCATCAAAAATGAAGCAGGAGGCGCTTTTTTGCCAACCAAAGCGCGTGTAGTGTGAACGTAGCATAAGTCTCCTCTGCAGTCTCTCTGAACCATGTTGGAGTCCACTGCATAATTTAAAATAAAAGGATGTGAGGTTTAAGATTTATAATGTGTTGTTAGAAGCTGTAGCAGAAGGAAACGGTGGTATTTTTTGTTATGGCCTAAATAGGCTTTTCCCCGAAAAGCATTAGAAAGAGAGGACACAAGTATCACTTTAAAATATCGCTGATGTATTTGTCTGTTGTGCACTGAACAAGTTTTCTAACTATTTCTGAAGGTACAGCCAATTGGGAGTTGGTAGCCATGTGTGCTCAGTAGGAAACCACTGCGTGTTATGGAGGGAAAAAGAAGTAAGGTTTGTTGTTTTCTGTCAAACATTCTGTTCCGTTATGGGTGTATCTGCTCAACCAGGAAATATAAAGGAATGTTTTTACAAACTGAGACAAAAATTCATGTTTACTACAGCTTCAGGTATAGCAGTAAGCTACTGACTGATATAAAATGTAATATTGAAATAGCCCAATGTTAGAATAAATTAAAAACTCATTTATCAACATTTATTTAAATTCTTTTAAAAAATGTTAATAGTTTAAAAAGTATAAAGCATTAAACAGCATCATTTTTATGGCTATTATGTTCTAAAACAACTAACCAGGCATTTTGAAAATGAAATGGTAGAACCTGCATAAAAACAGGATATAAAGAGTGTGAGCATGCTTGGAATAGACATGATTACATTTCACATGTTTTAATGTGAAATTATGCTAAAGAAATAAACAATTTCAAGGCTTACGACAGATCTTTACCAGAGGTGCCAACAAATTTGTCCTCATCTGTATTCATGTGCTCAAGATATGGTCCAATTCTGACATCAATACAATCCTTGTTTTGTGTAGTTGGCAGGTAAACATGAGCAAAATCGAAAACTAATTTCTCATTGTTCAATCTTTAGTATGTACAATTCAAAATAGTACAACATATGTGTCTTTTCTCTCTAAATAAAGAGTAAAATCACACACCACACTTTTCTAAGTCTGGTAAGAACACTCTGGAACTTCAAATTGTTCCAATTTTTCTAAAGCTGTGAGTCACAGTGACGTCATTTGGCAGTAAATAAAACAAGGCTTAATAGACTGATTTTGTGTTTTATTTGAATTAACCTCCTATCCAATCATTCATTTTAATTAATCCTATTTTAATATACCGTAGTAACAAAAGAAAATAAATTCCAGAGCGTTCCCAACATCCTGCTATTTCTAATTGTGGCCCAAGAGTGATAATGAACAATCTATCTATGGTCAAAAGTCTGCATAGCACACTGTAGACAGTATGAGTCCAAATCAGTAACTGGGCCATGCTAAAGATGAAGCTTCTCTCCATTGGTTGGATAAGCAGCCAAAAGTTAGAGAACATTTTCAAAGAGATGCATCGATCGCATGATGTTTTCATCCTGAGGATTATAAAAAAAAAAAAAAAGAGAGACAATAGGATTTATGATGGTGAGTTAAAGACAACAATAGGGAAAAGTAGTAGAGCGGGGAATCCGGCTTACATTTTGGCAACAGTCAATGAACTCGTCTATGGTTACCACACCATCTTTATTTTTATCCATCTTCTGTCAGGAGGAGAGAATAGAACATATAAGCATAGGGAACAAAGCTAGGGGGATATTTCATTAACTATAAATATAGAAAAAAACAGAGACTTGCTTGAAAGAATACTTCTACGTGCTGACGAGGCGTCTCTTCTTTAAGGACGGGGTAAGTACATTTACCCATCATGTCATAGATGGCCTTCATGATGTCCAGCATTTCCTGCGAAATGCACAAGCAGACAGAAAACCCCCAATGATATATGTTAAAAAACAACAATATTTCATTAAAGTTAGGACATAATATTGAGAATCAACTTTTCAGCCATTCAATTTGGATGAAGTTTCATTGGATTTTAGTGCAACAACAAGCAGCTTTCCTGTGTTTTTCTGACACAAAGAAAGCATTTAATACAAACTCATCACAAAACAGAAAATGCACTACTATACATGGAGTAATGAGATAAAGTTAAAAGTCTCAGACTGTGACTGACAGTTGCTGTTGAAATAATATGGATAGTTTTCTTTACAACACAGTTGTCACTACCTGATCTGTACTAGAAGCACGATCCGTACCATCAGCTCATTTGTGCATGTGCAACAAGACATACATAAGGGTCGCCCTCTAATTTATTTTGTAAAAAAGACCTAAATTACATATTTCACTCCCAAAAAATTTTAAACGTTCTAAACTATAATGTGTTAAAGGTTATTAACATATTTCCCGAGACAATAAATGCCTAAAATCCTTTCTTTTTTATCGCACTTTTGTGCCCGATCTGTGCCAGAAATGGGATCCTATTTACGGGCTTTGGATTTAAACATAAATCTAGTCTTTTTAAGATTTATGATTTCTTTTGCTGTAAACATTATAGTATATAAGGTGTAAGCTAAAGAAAGAAACCACTAATATGCAGATAAACATGGTTTAATCATATTTTGCCGGACTACTCTGAGCATGTCCGATGATGACGTCAGATAAGCAGTTTAACAGAAAAAATGTAAAAAGCATCAAATGGGTTGAATTAATAATAGAAATAATTTATTATAGCACCATAATTACATTATTTATGACAAATTAGCTGATGGTACGGATCATGCTTCTAGTTCGAACCGGATAATGACAAGAATATCTTTCTAACAGGAAGAACTTTAGTGAATATATGGCAATATGCTGGCCCCAGTGACAGTGTGTGTCCTCTGTCAGTATACAACATCTGCTGTAAAACTGCTTTCCGTACAACTTTAGCCAGAAGAATTTGCTACAGCGGAGAATTTTTTCCCTCAGTGTCTGAGCTGAATAAATGATTCATCATAAAGTATTATTGTGCAACACATTGTCCTTAAGCCCATGACTTTTTAAGGGCTAATTGATGTAATTTTGTTAGAAAGCTACAGTATTGTTCAATCATTAAACTCTGGAGAATTACAAATGCAGTTTTCAAATTCCTGAGCAGCGCTCCTTTTTGTTTGGTCTGCTAAGCTCTAAAAAGAAAATGCTGCTCCAAATTGGATTAATTGCTTCGATTGGTAACATGTAATTGAATCAAGTTGATCCCACTCAATTTATTAAGTTTATAAGTTGAAAAATAAATAAAGGTATGCAAAATTAATTCAAGCACTTGTCACAAATTGAGGAAATTATTTTAATTAGGGAAGCATTTTTTAAGGGTGTAACACGTCAGACAGCTTTTTACTGTTTCCTCGCAGGACCAGTCACCACATAAATCATCAACTTGGTGCTGAAGACTTGTTTTTTCTAATATTTGTTTTTACTGCTTTTGACATATATACATTTTTTGAGGCGATAAAAGCCATATGCTTTAAAATCCCATCCTTTGCAACTAAATTAAACTGTTTTCATTAAAAGTAGATGTAATTCGGACAATTCGTACACAGTTAAAAGATTAGAAACATTACATAAGATTGAAATCCATCAACAAACATTGAATCAAGAGATACTTATTTAATCCCTAAAGTGTGAATTATGGTCCCTAAAAGTGAACTTTCATCTAGTGCCAGAATAAAGTAATCATCTGCCAGATACTTTGGTCCTAAAACTTCAGAACTAATAGTACCCCTTAGAGTGTTGCCTGGTAGAGTTAATTATTCCTTACAAGTTTAATTAATAAATTTTTTTTTTTTGCAAATCACTTTGATTTATGTTATTCCAACAAACCTGCATCAATAAAGTTCAGTTTAGAGCAAGTATTTGCCAAATGATAAGCCTCTACTGAAGACTTGCACAACAGGAATTTGAAGATGGCATCATATAAAATCCAAACAAGTCAATGAAACAAAGTTTCTCGAAAAGAACCCAACATGAGCCAGTTTCTGGTTCCAAGGGATTAGAGACACATTGGGAGGAAATTATTTTCCACGGCCCTATACAACATCATTGCTGATAACAGCCTTAAAAACCATTTGCTATTAGAAACAAAATGTTTGCTGTTTTAAAGTGTTTCTGGGAAGACTCAGACTTTGAGAAGAAAACATTTTCTTTTACTCTAAAAGCTTATTGGAGCTATACAATGAGCATTAGCATGTCTATTGGTATTGTCATGATCGTGGCCCGGATGACTGGCCCGATTAGTCTTTTCATTCATCTGCGTTGCTCCGCTCAGTTCTCATTATAGCTCATCTGATCCACCTGCTTCAGCCTCTATTTAAACTCTCTTCTTCCAGTCATCAGTGTCAGATTATACAAGCTTTTGGAGTTATCTAGCGCAGCGGTGCCCAACCTTTTTTTGCACAACGGACCGCTATATGTTAGACAATATTTTCACGGACCGGCCGGGGGGGGGGGTGGGGTGGGGTGGGGGGGGGGGGGGGGGTGGGTGGGTGGGGGGGGGGGGGGTACAATCAAGTAAAATGATACAACTGGCATAAAATCAAATACAAACAGCATAAAAATAAAACAACAAGCCGGTCCCATCTAGGCGTAATCGGAGAAAATGACAGACAAAGTGCGCTCCTGATGTCCAGTCTGCTCCGTAGCTTTGTTTTGGTCGCTGTAACCGCAGAAAATCCCGCTTCACAAAGATAGGATGTTATAGATAGGATGAGTCTTGAACTGAATTAACCTGTGTCAAGAGGCACAGATGCACCGACTAATGTAATTGGGAGAGAATACCGCAATTTTTTATATTTTTCAAAATAAAACATCACTCAGACTCTGATCGTCAATATATATATATATATATATATATATATATATATATATATATACACATATATATACTTTTTTCTGTGCTGCCCGGTACCAAATGACCCGCGCCCGGTGGTTGGGGACCATTGCTCTAGCGTACCTGATTGTGTTTCTTGCCTGATCTGGACCACTTCTGCCTCTGGACCTCTGAGCCTGCCTGTCCCTGTTCTAATCTGTTTGCCCTATCTGTCATCGAACTCCTGCTGGATTCTGTCTGTGTACGGAACCTGAAACTGTTTCCTGACACCGTCCTGGATTTTCCTTTGGCACCTCTTCGAATCTCTGACCCCCTTGCTCTGACTCCCGAGTATGTCAACATCAGCTTTGTCTTTGCCCTCTGAATTATCCTGCCTTCCTTCGTCTGTTCAGTACTGATCTCCTACCTGTTCCCCGACCTCCAGGATTTCAGCGTCTGTGTCGTTCTGGGTGGCACCCGATACGTCTTGTTGGCAGTCGATCGGCTTTGAACAACCTCATCCTCTGGACACTGACTGAACATTAAGACCAGGTCAGTGGTCTTAATGCAGAAGTTCCTGCCTTAGATGCAAACGCCATTCTCCACAGTTCTGTCTTGATTAAACACTTTGTGAAACCTAACTGTCTCTTTGCCTTGAAAACTCGGTCCTCTTGTTTTGAGCCTGACAGGTATAACAAATGGTGTCCAAAATATTTGCTACTGAGGCAAATAAAACCTGTGAAATGCTGACCAAATTCCATAAGTTATGTTAAATCTTTTTTTTCCCCTATATGTTGTTATACTGACTGAAGCATAGAATGGGAGACATGAATCTTAAAAAGTCAGTGAAAGAGGCATGGGTTATTAATGTTAAGATATTGCATACCTCTTTAGTGATGTATCCATCTTTATTGATGTCATAAAGGTTGAAAGCCCAAATGAGCTTTTCCTGGACTGTGCCTCGCAGCAGGATTGAAAGGCCCATAACAAAATCCTGTAACAGAACAAGAAGTTCTCACACGTCAGGAAAAAAAAATAATGATAATCATCACTTCTCAGACTTGAAATCTCCAGAGGTAAACAAAACCAGCCTCCATATTTCTGCTAGCATACAGAAAGAATGTTGGTTATTAATTGGAGATGAAGGATGAAACAGCAAAAGTGAAACCTCTATAAATCAAAATCCGTCATTATTCAAATGATCAGAAAGCTTGTAGTCTGTGTGGGACCCTACAGGGAACCCCTGTTTTTCTGCAGAACAGGACGCAAATAAATCCGGAGGGGGGCTTTAGTTGGACGTGATGACAGCTTCTCTGTCCTAATAAGCAAATATCTGTCCCTCATAAATATTAATAAAAAACAGCCAGCATTACAAGTCTGCTTGGTTGGATGGAATAAAAATGATTGAGGAAACATGTTTGACTTGATTCTTCAGAAGTTATTGTGAAGGACTTTATAGTCACTTGATGGATCAAACTTTGAAACTCTTTAGGCTTACGCAATCTTTTTGTATTCTCTACCTTTAGCAGCTCATAACCCAAATATCTGCTGCCAACATTGGATGGTTACCCATGTAAACATGTGTAAAAGGCTATACAACTTAGAAATTTAAAAAAAGATATATGTAATGATTAAAAAAGCTATCCAAAATGTAAAAAATGAAAGATCTTTAGCTTCCCTGGGGTAATAATATTAGCATCGGGTCCATTTCTCCTAGGCAGGGGCGGATTTACCATTAGGCAAAACTAGGCAGTTGCCTAGGGCCCCAAGTTCCTGGGGGCCCCATAAAACTCCTTTTCCATACAGCTATTACTTATTTGTGCACATTAATTATGTTTTTAATAAAAATCCCTTCATTAAAACTAGTGTTGCACCGATACCGATACCAGTATCCGACGGGGCCCCGATACTGCCCTAAAATGGTGGTATCGGTATCGGCGAGTACCAACAAAGAGGGCACCGATACCATTTTGAGAGCCAAAATTTTATTCAACTATTGTCACCCATTCCTGGTAGGCAATAAAAAGTTCTACTGGATTCACTTTGTATTAGATTTTTTCCTGCTTCACAAAGGTAGGCAGCAGCTTGACAAAGCCATGATGGCAATTATTTTACATTATTATGGTATCGGTATCGGCCGATACTGCACAGCCAGGTATCGGGGCCAAAAAATGGCATTGGCGCAACACTAATTAAAACGCCATCAGAATGCTTATAATATTAAGTGTGTCTCAGGCACAGGTGTATTCAGCGACTTTTCAGACCCCTCTAGCGCTTTTATTTCAAAAAAGCACCTAGCGCCAAATCTAGTGCCTTTTTTCTGCTACTGGAGACTTTGGTGACAGCATATAAAAGCAGCAGACTCTGCTCTCCAGTGCAAGTAGATTGGTAACCCCGCCTCCTGCTCTCCTCTGTCTTGTCCGCTGTCACGATTCATGCAGCTATTATTTCATACAAATGAAAAATGGAGAACGGATTAGCAGATCATAGCTTGTCTACAGTGAAAAGAAGGACTGGCTTATTTGCTTTTGCTGTCGCCTTTTTGGAAACACAGGAAGGAGCAATCGGTTAAGCGAGCTTAGTTTCATTCCTTTTGAAACGAAATGAAAAGTCAGCTGAGTACAAAACAGAGGAAAACAAGAATAGGGACAAAACGTAGAACAAATAATGTATATCTATTATATTAAAATTTCTGTATCTGTGGGTCTGTTTTATGTTTTTTCTTCTTAATTCAGAGGGCCCCCTGCCTGTCTTTGCCTAGTGCCCCAAATTTCCTAAACCCGCCCCTGCTCCTAGGCACTTAAAAACAGGAAACACAGGAGAACAAACAACTCAAATATATAGTCAGGCTATATCTACATGTCTTATAACAATATATAAGCAAGGTAAGTTTAATTTTATAGCAAAACTCAGTAAAAGGGCAATTCAAAGGTTTTTACAAGAATTAAACGATAAAATAGAAGAAAAGTAAAAGCAAGTAAAGATAAAAAAAAAAACCCCGATTAAATCATGTAGTAAAACAAATAAAACAGTTGGACCAAAACCTTAAACTAGTAAAACCTTATTTAATAGTTAAACATTAACAGTCAAAGGCAGTCATTAACAAAGAGGATTTTAACTTTCGCTTAAAAGAACTCAGGCTTTCAACACTTTTACAACCTTCTAGAAGTTGATTCCAGATAATTGGATCATAGGAACTAAATGCTGCTTCTCCATGTTTGGTTCTAGTTCTGGGTGTACAGAGTAGGCTGGAACTAGAAGACCTGAGTGGTCTGGGAGGTTGATCACTGACAATAAATCTGTTATGTATTGAGGAGCTGATCTATTCAGTGATTTATTGACTAACAAAAGGATTTTAAAGTCTATTCTATAGGTACACGAAGCCAGTGGAAGAACTGTGCTGATGTGCTCTACTTTCTTAGTTCTAGTGAGAACACAGGCAGCAGCATTTTGGATTAGCTGCAGCTATCTGATGGATTTTTTAGGCAAACCTATGGAGAAACTGTTGCATTAATCAATTCTACTAAGGATAAATGCATGAATGAGTTTTTATAGATCCTGCTTGAACATTAGTCCTTTAATCCTAGAAATGTTCTTCAGGTGATAAAAGCCCGACTTTATAACTGCCTCTATGTGCCTCTGAAGGTTCAGGAAAGTTGAAAACACCTGAACCTGTAGCATACTTGTCTGGACATTTAAAATATATTACATCGAAACTTTTAAAGTTTTAAGAAATGTTAAATAACAATTTCTCCAAACCAGCTGTTACATAACTGGGGCATACAGGTCACCCAGTCCTCATTGTTCCTTGTATGCATTTAATATCAGTATTTTAACCTTCTACTTCTTTTATGCTTCTGATTTACGACTACTTTCTCTCTTTCTTTTAATTGCCACTTATCTGATCACTTTGGATTATTCATGTTTTTAGATGTTGGTCACATAGAAGAAACTAACACCTATAGAGACCTTTTACATGTGAAAGTAAAAGTGAATGTTGAATACAGTGATAGACTCTCTCTCTCTCTCTCTCTCTCTCTCTCTCTCTCTCTCTCTCTCTCTCTCTCTCTCTCTCTCTCTCTCTCTCTCTCTCTCTATATATATATATATATATATATATATATATATATATATATGTATGTGTGTGTGTGTGTGTTGAAAGTATTAAAGGCCAACTGGGGGCTGTTTTATTGTTTCCTTTAAAGTCTACAGGTTTTAAGAAAACGCTGTTGAAACAGGGAGTTGAGTGAGGACAGAAAGAGAGGTTAGCCCAGGGCACCAATACTGCAAGGATTGTCCCAGAGGAGAGTCATGCAAAGTAAAGGTCTCAACAGAAGACTAGTGGTATTATGCGACTAAATTTCTACAGAAAAATATATTTTTTTGGATATAATTATACATATCTTTCCAGAAGTGTTGGTTCAATGTGAACTTAAAAGTATATTTGAATCAATTCCTTATCTTTACTAGACGGTAACAGGTTTTCTGACATAAAATACATAACACCAGACTCACCTCGAAGCTCACAGAGCCGTTATGATCCGTGTCAAACGCGTTGAACAGGAAATGTGCGTACGTCGAAGCATCTAAAAGAAAAGAAATTCAAAATGATTTCTCCTCAGTTCAGCCCATCTAATATCAAAAAGTAAACCTATTGCAAGAAAGAAAATGGTTCAGAGTTTTTTTTTTTATATTACTTTGTTTTGTAGTTTTCTGTTCAGCTTCAAAGAAAGGAATTCTTTGATGAGAGAAACGAAAAACAGACTCAGTGCAGACAGTTTTCTCATTGTTTCCTGTATGGAGAGGCTTATCTGTTTACCGCTCTGCCTTTCTTCTCTAAGGGGACAAATCAAGGCCTCCTAATGTTTTCTTCATATTTCCTTGAGTTGAGTATATTTGCTTAATGATAAAAGCCTTCAGTGAAAAACCGAAGGCTGCACATGTAATAAACAACAAAAAAACAACCAAAATTTCAAAGCATTTGCTTTGATGGAAGGTTAGATTCAAGTAGGTTTTACTTGATGAGACGAATAGACTTGTTATTAAACAAGGTCACACAGGATATCTGAAGCAGTTGCTACACACTTCATACCTCCTTGTGGAAAAAACTGTGCGTAGATGTCTTTGAAGGTATCTTCATTGACGACTCCACTTGGACATTCCTAAAATATAAATAAAAAAAACAGGTAATTTTCCATCCATTACAGGTTTGATTTTTTCTTAAAGTACCAATATAGACAGTAGAAAGGGCTTTTTTTTTTGGAACCTTTCTCATTACTGTGACCCTTTGTGTTGACCATCCCAACCTCAGCTTGGTGGCATTCAGCAGCAAACCCTCAGCAGTGATCTTATCTACAGCCTTTTAAAGTCACCCACCTGCTGGTGGCATTCACTGAAAAGACATTTATGTAACACCTTCAAGAAGGACATTTTTACTGCCGTTTTAAAGAGTCAAAGATGTTCCTGATGACCTTGCTCAGCACAGTGCTTGTGTAGGAAGTTACTTTTTGCAGGCTCAGGTTTGCTCTCTTGCAAATCTGAACATTTATGAAATAGGAAACTGAAATGGAAAGAACAAGATCACTGCTCTGGGTACATTTGGGATCTAACTAAGATGAAGAAGTTAGCTGGAAATCAGAAAGAGCACAGATTGCTGATAGAAAAACTTAAAATAAGGAGATATAAGCTGTAACGTAAACTAACAAATGCAATGTATTGTGTATATTATTATATATAACTATTGTTTTATTTAAAGGAAAAGCACAGTAGTGTCTGACTTGTGCGTTTCCTTGCAGCTATAAATAATTCTTCACATTATCCATTGGAAAAACATAAGCAGAAAAAAGGAGTGGTATCCTGTAGGGTTTAGCTCTCATCTCATGTTTGGCCAAAGGCTAACTGACCTACTGTATACTTTGTATACACCACATTCTGTAAGTCCTCTCAGCTTTGTTTGCTTTCCTGCTTCTCAGAAGACGGTTAATATTTATTCCTCCAGAATAAAGGCAGGCCTAACTATTCTCCATCATATCTCATAATTTTTCTCCAAATTACCATCAAAACCAAAATATTAAACTCATGTGAGAACACCAGCACTAACATGTGCCAAACAATGTATTGTGAAAAACGTCATGTGAAGTGGAGATCAGGTGCTTGACAGATTCTCGCTCATCAATTTAGGAATTGGAACAAGTCCTAATAGTTCCAAAATAAAAATAAAATATTGACTGACTTTTTTTATTTTGTAATATTGTCTGGATGTAAAATCAAAAAGAGATCATTTAATCAACAAAGTTTTGGTAAATTAAGACAGGGTTCACAATATTAGTGAAGCGAAGATCGACCAGAGATACATGAAGACAATGTAAACAAAAAAATAAAAAATTGTAGGAACTCCACCATATGAATGTAAGGATCAATAGAAGAAGGATAATAGTCATCTATTCTCACCAAAGTGAAAGGAAAATCAAGAAACGTTAGGAAGTAGTAGTTAGGAAGTAATCTTGTTTCACATTCACAATTAAAGAATACTGAACAGCACTGGAGCCACTGTTATGGCTAAGAGGAGCAAAAGCTTGCTCTGCTGTCAGACTGCAGTTTGCAAAAGATCAGAATTATAAGCCAGAATGCTGCCAGGAAAACACTGATTTGTGAATGACTGAGACCAAAATAGAGCGTCCGTAAGTATCCAAAAGTTTGGAAGAGGATAAGAGCAGTTTCCAGCAGACAGAGGGACATCTGTGTATAAACTGAATCTAAAAAGTGTCAAACGAACAAGCAAACATACCTCTCCTACAATAAAAAAAGTCACACAGTACAGTAGACATTTCTTAGTGCGAGTTGAAGTGAGGACAGTATTTATGTTGAACATTAAAGGTACTACAAAATAAGTGTAATCAAGCTAAGGTCTGAAGAAAAAAGCTACTAAGATCTCCAAAAAAGCTGTAGAACATCACACATCAAAGGTAACTCTAAAAACTCACAGGCTGATGCGACTGCTTTAAAGTTAAACATCTATAGAATGGAATGGAATAGCATAGAATTAGATAGAAAAGAAAAGGGGGAAATTGTTAGAGTAGAAGTGGTTACACAACGTGTTTTTACAATATAAATACTCTGTATCTGGAGAATAAAAAAATCAATAACAGCTGTGGACATTTTTTAAAGTAATAGATATATGAAAAATAGCAGCAACACGAGAGATGTGCAAAAGAAAAATGATAGCAACATGTTATTTAACTGACTAAGAGAGAAGCTGTGCAAAAATAAGCATCAATGTACAGTAACAACTTCTTGAGGTTGTTGGGAACAGTGATGGTTATAAAGTCTTACAGCTACTGGAAGGAAGGATCTATGATAACGCTCCCTGGTGCATTTAGGGTGCAGCACTCTGTCACTGAAAGAGCTTTCCAGTTCAGCAACTGCTTCACGCATAACTAAAATATATGACAACTCTTTAGAGAGTTACCAACTAAAAAGCATAGTTTATGTAGAAATAATAGGAAATATGATCTAAAATAACACAATTTGAGAATTCTTACTGTTAAAGACCAACTATGGCGCTACATTTTGGCAAAAAAAAAAACAAAGAAAAGAAAATCAAGAAAACAAATAGTTCTGCTTTAAACAAACATCTTTAGAACCATCGAGGATGAAAGGTTTGCTGCATAATTCCCCCTGAGATTCTCCTTTGTCACCAATTCACACAAAACCCACTTTTAAAAAGGGGATTTTTTAGGCGAGAGAGAAGTCAGGTAAACATGACACCATGTAAGATTGAATATTTTCTTTGGGTCTGAAAAATGATTTTATAAAACCTAAAAGATGTTTGCTGGACAATAATGGACTATTATAGCAGGCTATTCATTTGCAATGGTTCGTTCTACTATAAAGAACCTTAGAGACATATTCTCTTTCTACTTAGATGTTTGTTTTTGATCATCATATTAGCTACCTGGCCCTATCTGAAAAAAATAGATTTCTCTTGTTTTTCTAGAAATAATGGAGATTTCCACCTGAAAACCTCACACACAGAAAAGGAGCAGTTAGAAGAGTTTTTGGTGCTCAGACGTGATTGGGAAACATTGGTACTGAAATTTACTTTGTTAATATGCATAAGCAGATGAATGAGAACAGGGATGTATCCTCCCAGGGCTGAAACTGGTGGTGGAATGGATATCGAATGAAGAAAGGTTCTGTCTTAGACTGCAGGTTGTATGAACCTTCCTTGATGGGCAACCAGGAGAAGACTGTGAAGAGAAAAAACCAATCCCCTTGGAGAGCATGGTGGTCTTCAGAATGACTCAGGAATGCTTCAGGGAATGCCATATGAGATCAGGAGTTCACTTGTTATAGGTATGAGATTGCAGACAAAGAAGAAAAAGCAAGATAAAGCTCTGCAAGTGATGGTGAAGAAGGGGTTTTTAAGCTTTTTGAAATCTCCCATTTTAAACTTGCATAATTACAGAAATTTTAGCATTTAGACTGCTTTAATTTAGCTTAGTTTATTTTTATTTTAAACCACCATAAAAAAAGACAATGCATTATAAAAAGAAGAAAATTATCTGGAGCAGGAAGTCTTTTCCAGACATAAGGTTAAAACTTGATAATATTACGAATGAATAACTTTATACGTATTGTTATCATACTTGCATCTTAGAAAAAATTAGTGGCTGAAGTTTATGTTACGTTTAGACCCTTTATTGCAAATGTTATTTCAAGAGATATTTTAATGACTAAAAAATGACAGGAAATTATATTTTGCACCTTATGTTTGCAGCAGTTTAAGACTTAATTTACTAAAAGTCAAATGTCACATAAATGAATATTCATAAAATGAAGGGATGTTTGACCATGTAGTTTAACCTCACTTTAATCTGCACTTTAAATTACAGCTGTCAGCACAATTAACATACTAATGTGTGCCGTTGAAACAGGACAGGGTCAGCTACTTCCTCTGAAATCGTTGGCTCTTAGCGACCAACATTTTTGGTAAACTGAAAGTCAATAATGCTTTACTGACCAACACTGACAACATGAATCATCAGTTTTAAATTTTCAGCAGCCATATTTATTACCACAGTGTTGTTGGTGGCCTACTGGTGGGGTAGACCATTTATCAACGCAGAGTGCTGCCTGCTGGAGATCCATTTATGATTTAGTGGTCCTGCGATTCAATTTGAGGTTTACAGTAAAAGCTACATCAGGACAGTTCAACACAGCAAGAAAATATGACCTTGTTTTTAAATATTTATAAATGTTTAATTGTTTGCTTTCAAGTCGCCCCAGAAGAAGGAACACAACAGTATATATTTGATTTAATTAGCTTAGCTCATATCTTACTGACACTGTTATTAGATATGTGCAACTGGCCCCAAGGATTAGTTTTACACTGAAGATGGACAGCAAAGAGATGCTACAAGGAGTGATATGGAGTCATTGGGAATAATATAATACACATAAAGTGTTCATCATCTAACAATTGAACTGGTGACCTCAGACTACATATTTTGGAGCTTCAAATGTGTGGACAATATTGTCTTGTTTCTTTCAGTGAGAAAGATTCATTTAGAAAATTACCTGATTCAGACAACTTGTTTTGTTCCTGTTTCGCTATGTTTGAACCACCTGTGCTCCAAGTGGCTGCTTAATAAAGTCACCTGTCAAAATAAACCACCTCCGTCTCCCGCCTGCATCTGAGGCATTCGATTCGCCTCTGGACAACAAGGACAAAGCGGCCAAACTTCTCATCATGGGAAGCCAGCCAGCTTCTATTAGTCTGCTGCCCTTAAAAGCTCTCCTTCACTCCAGCAATGACGCTGGAACAAGACAAAGAAGTGTTATTTGTCTCCGGCAATTCAAAAAGAACGTGATTTAAAAAAATTATAATTACCAGCAGTAGTGAGAGTCCCATCTTTTTTATTTTAAAAATTAGACTTTATTGACAAAATGTAATTATGCAACAGTGATAAATATCAAAGAAATACTAACAAGGAGAGCATAAGTAGATAGCTTATTTTCTCTATCATGTTCAAATACAAGAAAATGAACAAAAGAAAATGTATTTGATGAAGAAAGGCTTAGTCATCGCCATTGGGGTATTCTGCTCAGCTTGTGATTGAGGTTTAAGAGTGGACCGAGAAAATGACACATCCATTTCAAGAACTAATCTCCTCTTAGTCTGGGAAAACCTATTCTTTTTTCTTCTTTGAAGCCTAGTGTGCCGTTACTTTATAGTCTCAAAAATATTACTGAAACTTTGGAAAAGAGAAAAAAAAAACAACCCAAATTAAAACATCTCTTATGAAGAAACTCTAACCTGTCTATTCCAGCCGTTTTAGTTTGACGTCTCACAATATTAAACCCAAAGGCCGTACGTGCCAGGGGAGAAAGGAGGGCATAAAGGTATCTCTTATAAAATAGACGCATCTTCAAAAAGTAGGTTTATCAAAATGTTAATATCCGGTATTCAATGCTGATAAGACAACAAACTGAGTTTAATATATAATTACATTAAAAAAATGCTGGATGATTGATTTTTTCGGCCTTCGTTGCAGCATATCTAAGATACAACCAACAAAAGTCGTATTCACTCTCTCCGAAAACTGCTGAACTGACCATAACATCCTTACCTGAGCTAAAGAGAAAAAAGGACTGTGGGCCAGTCCCACATCTTTTCTGCTATCAGTAAGTTTTTACACTTAAGAAAGTAATCAAAGTCTCATAGTCTGGAGGAAGAGTGGAGAGACACAGGATCCAACTTGCTTGAGGTCCATGTAAAGTTTCCACGAGGGCCACATCATCTATAAGTGGCGAACCACTATGTTTTATCAAGTCCAAAGTCAGTGGATTCATCTACTGATCCATCAGGAAACTTAATCTTCCTTATTATGCTTCCATGCTGACTAGCTTTATGGAAATCCCTATATCATTTCTACACTACCATAAAGGAAACTTTGTTAATTAGCCATTGTATCACCCCGCAGCTCCACTGGAGCCGACCTTATCTAAGCCCCATGAAGAATCTATAGAGTATCGTCAAGAGAAAGATGAAAGACAGCAGAGTCAGCAATACAGACCCGAAGGATACTTTTAAAGTAACTGTGGCCTCCAAATCATCTCAGAGAAACCACAAACAGAACATCTCAGATGCCCCACCCAAACAGAATGAATATACTGTGCTTTAGATGGACGCAATATTCAGTAGCCTGCCATTCTCTATGTTAAAATCAAATCTTCAAATCAACTGTACATGGATCTAAGTGGGTCTTGAGGCCCACAAAATATTGAAAAATGTCCTTTGTACACATTCTTTAATAATGGTGTACACATCTGCAGGTTTTTCTGCCAGAAACTGAACAAATAAGCATGTTGTGGCAAGAGAAATCAGTTCTTAAGTTCTTCAAGTGTAAATGAATGCAAAAACTTAAAGTAATAAGATAGGGAAAAACATAATTTCCAAACTCATCCATACCTATGAAGTCACCAAAAGTCATTCATACACATCTCAGTATTTTAGAGACTGCAGTGATCCTGAATCACCGATCTAGCTAATAGCTAATAAATACAATAATTTAACGCTGCTTATCTATCAGTGAGTACAGTGACCAAAGAGGCGGAATTTTTGAAAAATCTTCTGGTAAGGAAAGAGGGATTTTTTCCATCACATATGATAGAAAATACAAAGAATACAGCAAAAGAAACTGAGCGAGAAACCCCTTCCATAAATGTCTGCAGTGGAACTAGTGAAAGAATAATCAATAACAACAAAAAAATCAAGCCAGGCAACTTTTGGATACTATGAAAGAGATGAATGCTAGAAGAGCCACTAAAGACTTTATACATAATAAATAAGCTAGCTCCACAGTAGGTGTGTCTCTTACGTTCTTGAAGCCGCGGTAGAGGATTTGTAGCTCCTTCCTAGAGAACCGTGTCTGTGCCTCAAGCTGCTCCAGGCCCTCAGGGCGATGACGGACTGCAGAGAGCTCCAGCTCATCTTCTACGCTGTCTGAACAGAAGAAGCAACAGAAGGTCAAACTAGATCAAATTCTGACTGGAACGCATTTCAAAAGTATTGATAAAACTTAAACTTTATATATATATATATATATATATATATAAAGTAGTTTTTTTTTAAACACTTGAGGCCCAAAAAACTGGAAAACAAATTTACAGCACTTGCCCAGATTTTATTCATAAAGCATTTAGAGAATTACTTAAATTTTACAATAATAAAATATCAATTTTATATGCTAAGATAAAATTTGCTCTGTGGTTGTTACAGTATGGAGAGTGTAAGAAATAAAACAAAAAAGGTATTAAAATCAATGGAATGTAAGGTATTATAGCCTTACAAATTTTGAATATTGATGATAAATATTTGGCCATAAAAACATAGCAGTCTGATAAAATACCTCCTGTTATACCTGATTATACTAGGTCTCTCTTTTAGCCTTTCATACAAATCAAACAAGAAACAAATATGAGATCAGAAGTAATTAGAGTCGTTGAGCCCCCAGTACACAAGTCAGCATGGCAGAGAGCCTCCGGATAAGAGCGCTCAGTAATAAACCCTGTGGAGTGCTTTAATGGGCTTATTATGATGGCAAACGCTGTCTGGGCACTGTCACTGCACTAGAGGTGTCCTAGCAGTGCTGCGTTCCACTTTCATGCACCTGAAGTGTCACACACAGTCTAAGTGCCTCATTAGGATCAAGAAGTTTTACTTCACCCGACAACTTGAAAGCCAAATATTCCAGCAAACCACTTTTCACCTGTTGTTGATAAGCAAACTCTCTGCACTTACAGGTTATGTTTTTCCTAAATCTAGTTAAGACTGGATGAAATGAAAAAGATGAAACGTGAAACATTCTTTACCTTTTTGCTAAAATATCAGCACATTTTGTCCTCTGTGAACTGGTAAAAGCCAGATATCCAAAGCCTAAACTTGCCACAATAAAAAAAATAAATAAAAGAACAACAACATCCTAATTATAATAAAGAGAGCCAGTTGCTTTGATTGCAGGCATATAGCTTTTTACTATTGGAGCAAGGAAAGAGCCTCATGAGTACAGCCTTCGCTTGTGGGGAAGCTGATTAACCTGGAATATTCAACATAATTGCTGGTGGTCTGCTACAGGAAGCTAGGTATGCAGGAGATGGGGGATTCATTCGAGCTCTACACTCTGCCTCTTTTTTTTTTCAGGACAACAACTAGGGATGGGAATCGAAAACCAGTTCCTGTTCAGAACCGGTTCTGTGTTCCAATTCCATGGCACCGTTTGGCAGCTCGCTTAACGATGCTCTTATCGATTCCAGACAGACATCTGATTGTTTCATATGTTCCTGAGCTATTCATTCTCAATCTGCAGCTTATTCTTAAGTTCCTCTCATGAAGTTTTAGTTCATGAGGTACACACTCTCTGCTTTTAGGATTAAAACTTTCCCTTTCAATGAAACGTAATGTTAAAATTAACCAGAGCTATTTCTATAGTTATGCTACTATAGGCTTAGTCTGCTGGAGGACATAGGAACCTATTTTCGTCATTCTGTTTCATCATACTTCTATTCTCCAATTCTGCAATACATGCAAGTTCAATCGTAAACTTTATGTTAGTCGAACTATTTCTTGCTTCCTTAGCAGGAACTTCATATGGTCTGGTGATCTGTTTGGCAGTGACCCCATCCAGGAGGGTGGCATCAGCTGGGGTGCTGTAGTCAACAACTTTAATAGTGGACAATAAATTTGGACCAACTTTCAGGTACTTACTGTCCTGTTTCTCTTCTAGACATAGCTACAGGCTCAGTTTTGACCGTGAAGCTTAGGGATTCGGTATTTCCATTACCAATTATGTCAGGGTCACAGCATAACCAGCTTCCTGGTCTATAGCCATAAAACAGCCTACACAGCATCATTTTCCCAATTAACCAAGAAACCTGACTTAAAACATAAAAATCGTGTTAAAATATTAAACCTCACAATCAGTCAGGGTTAACTGTAAGGGCTTTGTTTCCTCTTTTTTTGGTGTGAAAACAGGCTCAGAGCTCATTTGCCTGTTTCTTTCCTTGTCAGAGCCACATATGGGGCTAGATTGATATTACAAATATAGAAAGTATTCATGGATCAGTTGTTTTATGCTACTCTGCTTGTCTGCTTCCGCCAGCCTCGGCAGAAGACCGCTCACACCAAGACAGGTTCCACTGGAGGTTACATTTTGTTAAAAGAGAGTATTTCTTCTCCAGTGTTGCTGCATGCATGCTTGTTGTGATAGATTTCTCTAGAGTCAACAACACAATGTCTGTAAATGTCTACTGGTGCACCATTATCTTCCAGGAGCTGCATAACAATGACTTGATATAATCAGAAAGCTGTCCTTAGATAGAAAACCCCTAACCAATCTGTTCATATGTTTGATTAACTTGTCTCTTTAGATGAATTGGTGTTAAATAAACAAACTGAACTAAATTAAATTGAACTAAAACAAGAGAATTGAATACTCGGATAGTTAATACGAATAAGAATTTAAGCCGAAAGGTAAACATCTCATGGTCAACAGTTCACTGTGTGTTTAAGTAACTCTGTATAAAAGTGAACAGTCCTTTATCAAATCCTACTCTAGGCTATTCTTAAACATTTAGTGTGAGTCTTATGGCAGCTGTGGGTGCTCAGATAAGACCTCAGGTCAACCATCAAATGATTAGTAACGACAGAACGAAAGGTCATAGCATGTTTGTAACAACAACAGGAGGGCTGATAAAACTCTACAAATCTGTGCCATAAAGGGACGAATTATCTCACCGTGTAGAGGCAATGGAAATTGTATCATAAATCTACAGTCTGGCCTGCTAACATTATTAAGGTTTCAAGGAAGAGTGTAACAATTGTCAGGAGAGAAATTACACTTAGAGAAATGAAATAAGTCAAAATGGCAGTATTTTTCCTTTCTCATTATGGTAAGTAGAGCTGTGCAACTGCAAAGTATAATTGAAGATAAATCAGCCAACAATGAATTAAGCTTGACCAAACTGACTTTCTTGTACGCCTGACTAGATTTTGAAGCTGCCGTACTGCGTCAACTGACAATGGCAGTACCAGAACTGGCAACGTTTACTAATGATGAACTGTCATAAGGCAAACTTCTCTACCATGAAAGGTGGTTGATTTGTTTCAGTTGAAGCCAGTTGGCACCTTTAATAATAGCACAATAACTTTAAACTTTAGTGCTTGAAACTATAATTTGTTCCTGTTACTTCTCTTCAAGCACACCTTCCTAACCTGAGTGGAGAAGAGACATCCGTCTGCTGTCACTGAGACAAATGTTCATTGTATAACAAAGATATTTTATTCTTGACAGCTTGTTGGCTGTATTGAGAAGCATAGTGGTACAACATAGGGACATCAGTTCAAATTTAGTGCTCAAGGACAATGTGGCAGGGTTGGAGTTCCGGCGTCATCACTAACAATGAGGATAAAAGAAAAAGTCAAATGAAATTGTGCTCCTAACAGAAATAAAACCTGGACTGTTGATAAAAAGCCCAACCAATCAAGGAGGTGAAATAAAATCTAGGAATGCATCAATCACTTAGATGGAAACCAGCGTTGACAGCTATAAAACACAAAACTGCCCTTTGTTTCTGGAGTTGCAATGAAAACTGAGACGTTGATTTGAACCTGGAAATTGAGCACCCCTGACCAGAGAATGGCCATTCATAATCTCTATAAAAATATATTTTCAGTCAGTAAAAAGCACCATACTAAATGATCACAACAGTAAACATCACTCTTGTGATAAAACAGTCAACCACACAGCATCGTTTTCCCAATTAGCCAGAAAACTGACTTAAAACCTATAAAACTGATCAGCTTTCAGAGTGATGTCCAGTTAAAAGAAAAGACCTCAAACTCTTAAATTGATGCCAATTCCATCTTTGATAGAATAGATGTAAAATATTAATGCGTGTAAAATTCCTCAAAAAGCTCCTTAAATATCAGTCTTTGATCAGTCTTTTCATTTAAAATTTCATATCTGATAAGCAGTGCTGCTGATCTTGCAGCTTTACCCCAAGACTTAGATTTAAATCTCACAAAGACTCAAAAAAAGATGAATGAGCTCAGTACACTAAGTGCAATAATCCTAGTTCAGCCTGGGGCTCACTGTATTCAAGGAATGAAGAGACCTGTCTTCACTCATGGATGGCTTTTTACTTTGAAGCCTGGGGCGAGGTACATGTTAAATAATCATTTTAATAAAAGGCACAATAAGCATGGGGGGAGTCTTTCATGCTGAACACAACAGAGTTAAAGATATAGAAAAGGCTTTATTTACTTGTTTTCAGTCTTTTTTTTAAGTACAGTTAGTAAAATGTTAATTTCAAGTATTATTGTTGCCACATTCCAAAAAATAAATGCCTTATTTGTTGCTTAATACATAGCAAATAATATCTTACTCAATGAAGAGGCTTACACAACATTATTTTCTAAAATCTGAACTAATTGATGACATAAAATAAAACAAAAAGGATGGTAGTAAATATACAGGCAGCGCAAAGCAGATGTTCCTCTGTTTTAATCAAGATGTTTTATAACTTACAGGAGATACAAGAACAGAAAAAAAAATCAAGTATTCCAACAATGCAATTAATAATTAGTAACAAAAATTAAACAATTTTATAAAATTCTGAAAAAATGCTGGCTGGTTTTGTGTCAGGACATTTTATAGCAGAAGCTTCTTTTTTATACACAGTTGAGATATTTCTATAGTTATGCTGCTATATGCCTAGACTGCTGGAGGACATAGGGACCCCGTAGCTGCCATTGAAGTCAGAATAAATAAATAAATAAATAATAGATTATTAAATATTTAGGTTAAAAATATAGAGTTCATAAATTAATACATTTCTAGTAACAATGGTTCAATATTAAAAGCATGATTTCATGTAGATATGGGGGAACAAGTCTTAATTATTTCCATCCAGGGGGTTAATGTTGACACTGTGGAGGAGTATAAGTACCTGGGAGTGTACTTTAACAATAAGTTGGACTGGACTAGAAACACCGAGGCGGTCTACAAAAAGGGCCAAAGCCGACTATTCTTCCTGAGGAGGCTGAAGTCCTTTAACATCTGTGGGACAATGCTGAGGATGTTTTATGAGTCTGTTGTTGCTAGCACGCTCTTCTTTGCTGTCACATGCTGGGGCAGTGGGCTGAGGGTTGCTGAAAACAACAGACTGAACAAACTGATCAAGAGGGCCGGTGATGTTGTGGGGGAGCAGCTGGACACCCTGACCACCGTGGCAGAGAGGAGGATGCTGTCCATACTTTACATATACATAGATATACGTATAGATATATATACAGAAGAGCTATATGTGTATATATATTTTTATCTCTTTTTATTCTTATTTTTTATCTTTATTATATTGTATAGTTGGATGTGTGTATATATCATGTAAAACTGTAACTAGAGCGTGTAACAAAAGTAATTTCCCTCTGGGATTATTAAAGTATTTCTGATTCTGAATTAAGGGGGGAACCAAAAGGTTGCTGCCGTGGGTTGATGGAGTGTTACATTTGAGGGTCGGTACCTGTGGATCAGCAACGTTCTGGACCAAGCTATCAGGCAGACACCTCGCTGATTCCTCTGCCTAAGCCACCAGCAATATTATAAGAAAATTTGATAAAATGCATAGTGCATTAAAGGATTGAAAATTCTAATTTTCTCTCAAAGGAAAGCGGCCAATGAGGTACAGACCCCTTTTCATCATTCTGCCTCATTTTATCTCTATTCCCCATTCTGTAGCAATTGTTAGTTCAATCTTTAACATCAGTATCTTTCTTCTTTTTCTCATCATAGTAGCTTCATCTGGTCTGATCCTGTTTGGTTATGACACTATTCTGGAGAGAGATATCAGCTGTGCTGCTGCCATCAACACCTTTGTTTCTAGATGTTGGAGCTTGGTAGTTTTTTCAGTGTAGTCCTGTTTCTCAGATTGTGACTAACTGTATGTGCTCTCCTTCATTCTCCAACATTGGAGCTGGCTCGGAGCTCGTCTACCTGACTTTGTGCTTCCTGGATGGGGCTGGCTGTGGACCTGATGGAGAGTTTTTTGTATCTCTGCTTCAGTTTTTACATCTGCTTCTGTCTCCTCGAACCCCAGCCGGCCTCGGCAGATGGCTGCTCACACTAAGCCTGGAGGAGCTTCCTCCCCTTTTAAAAATACAATTTTCTTTTCCATTGTCACTGAAAGCATGCTTGGTGTTAAGGATTTCTTTTGAGTCAGTGAGTCGAAGCAATGAACTTGTTTTCCTTAGTTAAAAAACTTTGAACCAATCAGCCTGCATGATCTGGTTTAATTGTCTCTGTAAAGAGCTTTGAGATGACGTGTTGTGAATTGGTGTAAAAATAAATAAACTGAAATTAATTGAAATTGAAACCACTCACTAAAGAGTGGGATTTTTTTTTTATATATTTGTACTTTTCTCACTTGTGCCAATTAAAAATTTTACAGAAATGTGTTGCTTTTCCTGTAAAATTGCATTTTTATCTGATTGGTTTAGGTCAAACTTTTTGGGTTTCCATACAGAGGCTCCTCTTAACTTTTTGCTGTAATCTTGGGCCATTACTCCTAACAGACCAGGTGTAGCCAACTCAGGTTTAAAGGCCTCCTTATTACAAACTAATTCAAAATTGTGTCTACATATTTTCTATAGGACTGAGATTAGGGCTCTGTGATGATCACAAGAACTTGTAGCTTAAATTTTGATTTAGTACAAACTTTTAAGAGAAGGACTGGCAAGGAAAAACAGCCTTAATGACGAAAAAAGTCAAATCTTACCCTATACGATTTAGTCAGTTAAAGAGGAGGAAAATACCATATGAGGCTAAAAAGGAAACCTCCAACTGAGATTAACGCACACAAGGGAGACGTAAAAGAAATGGTACTAGTTATTTACTCTATTATGTCTGAAAAACAACAAAACTATACATGCTCACACTGTATGTAAGGTGCTTTATTTAACCTTTTCTGGTGCCAAATATCATGCAAAGATAGCTTATACAAACTCATTGCAAAAAGGTCAAACCATTTACCTTGTTTGAGTGAACATTTTGACTGCTAGTTTCAGACAATCAAATTTCACACAACCTTAAGAGCTATTCTTGAAGTGTCTAACTAGAAAGATATCTGAAGTAGATCACAGCTGATGCTCATGACCAATAGTGGTATTCAATGCCGGCATTTAGTACAATGTAAGATAGAAACCTCACTCTGCTAAGCAGACTTTATTTCTAGACAGCATCTTTTTGAGGCTTTTATTTTCTTTTTACAAAGCCTAGTTAATAAAATAGTAATGATACTGATAAATACATTTAACGGTAAAATAACCCCTCTCAATTACAATATATTTTATTAAGAGATCTGTCACACACAACTAGAGAAGGTGAATCAATTTTGGGACACTTACACACCATAAAGTATTAAGACTTTGATGCGCTGCTGATGGCATCTCAAACCACTGATGCTGAAAAACTGATCTAATCTCAACCTGAACTCACTCCCAATATGGCCGGTTCTGAGTCTTGAACAAAGAGAAAAAAACTGCTGAGGTTCTGAGGTTATCAGTATCATTACAAAGCTCACAGAACCTGTGAGCTTATGTCCATATATGGGTGAACTATATAGAAATAGAAGTACAACATTGATGATGATGAGATAATAAAAGTTTAGAGTCAGCGAACTGTTTTGGTACGTCACTAACTACAGTCACAATACATTATGTTCACAAATTGCCTCTGTAAATTGTGATATTGGACACTGGAAAGTCGAGTCATCTTTTTGCTAATTCAGCTCATATTTGTAGAGATATGACAATAAATGTATAGGGGATGGGGCAGTGGGATGGACAACAGAAAATAAACAAACAAAAAAAAAACTTTACAGTCCACTCAATAAAACCACCAAGTTACAGTAAAACATTAGAGGGTTTTTTTGCATTTACAACTTTAAATTTGAAAACCAAAATATAGATGGATTATAAGTAAATACAAATATATAAATATATGCATCAGAATATCTTACACTAGGAAAATAGTAAACATATACATCTAGATGCTCCCTGACTGTGAAAGAACCAGCTAGTAGCAGGCTTATGCGTTTGCTCCTTCCTTACAGCAT
Source organism: Cyprinodon diabolis (assembly GCA_030533445.1). Taxonomy (NCBI): domain Eukaryota; kingdom Metazoa; phylum Chordata; class Actinopteri; order Cyprinodontiformes; family Cyprinodontidae; genus Cyprinodon; species Cyprinodon diabolis. The sequence continues at coordinate 28,577,210 of CM060075.1, forward strand.
GGAACTGTTGTAACCTTAGTCTCTCTGTAAAGTGACAATCCTCTTTGTTCACAACCTCATCTTTTTTATTTCTGTAAAATAAAGTGCCTATATCCTTTTAATTGATAAGAATACAAGTAGAAATGTAAAAAAGCTGGTCAGTCATTAAAAGAAATGTTTGACAGCTGCAATGTCCAAATAAAATGTTCTATTGCTTACTGAGAACGGTATAAATAAATCTTTTTTTATTTTTTATCCTAATATTCATAATCTGTCTATATATTAATGTTTGAAGAAATGTAAAGTTTGCCAAGGGAAGGATTAAACATGCATTTCAACATGTGCTACTTAGACACTCCTACCTGAGGCTACTGATGCAATTTGCTTTGATTTTCTTATCCTCCTCTCAGTCCAAATACCAGGTATGATTAAAAGTTTCATCTGTCTGTATTATCTGTATTATTCAGCAGTCCTGACCTACCAGACGGTTATATCTTAGCAACATAATCTCTCTCTTGCAGACATCCAGTTATGTGTTATCAATGTCAAAATCAAACAGTTATTTATTGCTAATGTCACTACTGTTGTAAAGGAAATGGATAACAAAATCTATGAACAGTGTGGATTAAACCGCTTCAAAGCAGCTATATGCTTTGATCCAACATGCTCTGCATTGATTCAAAAAAGAGAACAATATATAATAAAATTATCTGATTCCATAATATTTAGGGCTGAAGCTGATGAGGATCTCAATAGACATTTTTCGATTTTTAATTTAGACCCCATCATCCCTGTAAAGGTCAACCTGGCATTAGCAACAGTCTGCACAGAAGACAGTGTCGTCAAATGACGAGGCGCACAAATGCAGAGGCTGAACCATCTGGTCCAATTAGTTCTAACTGAATCAGCAAGAGCCTCCATACAGCTCAGGATATATGTGAAAGGGGACGAATGTGAAAGACACTTTGCAGCTTGCAATTAACTAAAATTACACCCAGAAATATTGAAAGCAGCTTATGAATCTGGAAACCTGTAATGGTAGGATCTTTGTGATATCAAATGGACTTGCAGGTCTGTTTCGTATACCAACGCTTCGGCTGCAAATTCTTAAATGATTAGGATTTCCTCTGGAGGCCTATTTGTGCCTTTGGGTTTATATAATACTTCATTCAACACCAAGCATTTCTTCAAAGATGATTCCTAAAATATAATGAGAACATTTTATTTAGACCTGTGGGCAAACCAGATAGATGAAAACAATATAAAATGATAAATAAATTATATATTTTAATTAATAAACAAACAAAAAAACTAAAGTTAATTAAATCTGTGTTCCTAACAATTGCATGTTCTAAAGTACAAAGCCGTTTGTACAATCCTTATATGGAGTATCTGAAAAAGTGATATAGTAGGAACATTGTAACATTGTTGGATTCCACCGATCTGCTTAAAATCAGAAGATAAAACAGCAGGCTCCTTCACAGTGACAGCCCGTCCTAAAATATAATGAATTCCTCTATCACTGTGCAAAATACTTTCCAGTGTTGCAAGATAAATGACAGCCAAACATCCAGCACACCAAAGATGACAACAGCAGACACTATACTTTGGCTTCATAGAGCACATTCATTCATGGTGATATGAGAAAAGTAATTTGATCACAGCATGAGCTGTGTAATAAGAAACCCTCATTGTACATCAGATAAAGCAGACAACCCTAGTAGGAGGTGGATACAGATATGCCATTTGTTCCCATTTGGTGGGCCCCAAAAAAACCTAAACAAATCAGTTTCAGAGACAGCAGTCAGGTAAACGAATATGGCCTGGCCTTTATTTAATAAAAACAAACTCTCAGGATAAATATGGCTATTCATCTGACTGTGAGATCAAATGGCTGGATATGTGGAGTCTGGGTTTGGGCTGTACTGACACCAAACTCAATCGACCAAATTACAGAGATCACAAATTCAAGTGTATATTCTGCAGCCTAGCAGATCTTCTAGGCATATTTTTGAAATTAGATGCAATTATTTATCTTGAGACGCACATTTTCTTCTTCCTTGCTGCCAACAGTTAGACATGAGATGATAGGCAAATCTCCTTAATTAGAGTGTAAAAGGACTGGAGGTATGGAAGTGGATCTAGATAAATACCAGTTCCATGTCCAAGAGTTTGGTGTGATTTGGTAAAACATGTAGATATGAGCGACAAAAGAAAATCAAATAACCTCATAAAGATGATAGATGAAGCTTGGTGTCATAATCAACAGTGAAACAATTTTGTACAAACATGGCTGAAAGCATGTTCATCTAGACATAAGCCAGCCGGGCTGAAAGGACATATTACTAAATAATTTGCTAACGATGATATACTGTTGGACAGAAACCGTAACTGCTTGGTTCCCCGGATCCAAAACATTTACCTCTACAGTTTTATTTAAATGAGAATTTAAATAGTAAGGGACTATACTTTTATTGTCAGTCATACTGAAACAGGTTCACAATAGTCACAATTGGGTCTCTGGTTCTGCTTCTCACTTACTATATTAACCAATGGACTACCGCCCAGATTGGTTGAAAAAAAAAAAACAACAGAACATTGACCTCAATCTAATCTCCCATCCCCTGGCAATTCTGATCTAGAATCCCCCCTGACTGAAGGGCCACTAAGAGAAGAAGAAGCCATCACTCCAGAGCAACATGAAAAGTCAGAATAGCAAATTTACTCAGGGACCAAAACCGAAATGTTTTAAAGGAATATTTGAGGTGTCTGACCACCAATGCATCACTATAAACATCATAAAGTAGGAGGCAGCATGATGTTGAGTAGATATTTTGATGCAAGACTTAAAAGAACATTTTATAAAATAAACGGTACCATGAAGTTATGATGAAACATCTTAAGACACCAAGTTTGGAAGGTAAGACTTGGACTGATTTTTCTGTTTTTAATAAAAGATCCCAAATAGGTACACAATTTAAACCTCATTATAATAAGAAAATAAGAAATACAGCTGAGAAATTAACTTATGGTAATAGGCTGAAAAAAATATGAGAGACTTGTACAATTTTTTTAAAGCTCTGACAATCATCAAATTCCTTTTAATTTGAAAATTCAGGCAAGATGTGTTCAGACTTATGCTGGACATCACAAAAAAAACCCACCCACAAACAAAAACAAAATAAAACTCAGCTGTAAGAAGAACTTTTCAGAGTTTCTTATGATAAGCTTGGACTCCTGTGCTGGCCATTATGACACACCATGAAGTGTTTCTAGGTTTCTTGGGGAAAAGAACAGTCAGCGATTTAATTGTAATAATTTGTCACATTGAAGTGCTTCTATTATTGTCTGTCTCTGGAAAACCTTTCAGCATGTAGAGTGGGGAAGGTTCTTTGCCCTTTAAGCAAGGACTTCTTAGACCATAAAAGAGGACATGGCAGGAAGTTGCTTTATCCAGCCTGAGTTTAATGTTTTTGTCCCAGAAAAACGATTGATAGAGAAAGAAATTCTTTCTGATTTAGATTCAAGTGTGTCATCATTGTTCACGAGGCTGACAAGAAAGCTTTCAATTACTTTAAATAAAAGCCTGAATGAATTTTACTTTGACAGGTCAGAGGAGTGTTTACATTCTAGAACAACTGCTTGAGAGTTCAAGAATGTCCTTAAGAGCTGCATGTTTTATTTCAACCAAACGACACAAATCATATCCAAAGTGGTGCAAAACAATATTAATGTTAAAAAAAAAAAAATAAATAAATAAATCAGCCATCTAATCTCCAACAGCTAAACTAAATTGCATGGATTGTGAGACATCCTCTATGACATCTTTGACAGCGAGGCTTTTAAATTGTCTCTACTGCTTTGAGGAAAAGGTGCGGAATGAAAGCACAAATTATGCTGAGCAGCACCAGCCAATATCAATGAATTGTCTTCACATGGCCATCACTTCTTTATGTCCACAAATCATTTTCATTTGCAATAAAATAAAAAATTGTCATTTTCATCTGCTGATAAAAAAAATCAGTTTGATCAGATTAATAAATTACAAATTAAAATCCATCCATCTACTTTCATGATATTTCTGGCTTCATGGTGTTATACAAAAAAGGAATGCGCTGGAAATCCTCAGTCATCCCATATAAAACCATGGATCATAATCAGCAATAAGGTAGGCAAATGATTACTGAATTATGCATAAGAAGCCACATCCTTGGATTAATATGGAGAATATTCTTGCTGGATTTATGAGACAGTATGATTATTCATAAATCCAGGTAATTAATGCCAAGGGCATGCTAAACGGGGATATCGGTTATGGACAGTTGATGACAGTAACAACATCTATATTCTAAAGATGACTAAAGATTGTTAAAAATTTGATCTGTTTCTCTTTTGAGCAACAAATGTGATATTTATGACACCGTATATCTGTGCTAATGTGAATCATATGGCAACACCATTTGGACAAACTGCATTGCACAAGTTTCTTAAAAATCAGATCTCTTCTGGAGTCTCATTATGACGTTTCATTAATGATCAAAAGTAGCCGAAAGTAGAAAACGATCATTCTCAGTGCTGAAGTCAAGTACTGCCTTCTAAGACACAATGGGCCCTGCCATTTAACAAAGTGACACAAAAAGTCTAAAAGCTTCCTCATATTCTTTTTAATAAGATCTGAGGGCAGTGGAGGACGAATGGAACATCCTAGAAAATGAGTTTTGCAGAGATTTTAGACAAAAAAAGAACAGTTATTTTACTTGTAGAAAATGGAATTCTGTTGTTGACACGAAGTTCGATTGAATGCAGATATAAATTTCTCCATTGTGAGATCAATAAAGTTCAACTATTATTATTATTATTATTATTATTATTGTAACTGATGGAGCTAAAAAAGGCTAATCTGTTAGCTACTGACCACAGCTAGCCACAGAGCTACCCAGTTCTCCACTTTATATCTTTATATCATGGTCTTGTTACTCTCTTCACCATACAATTTTTTTTAAGCTTTGCTATCAATCAAGTAATAATTAAATGGTCATTTAACCCGCTAACATTACAGATGCTCCCGACCAGGCACACATTGCTGCATTGTTATTATCGTTGTCTAGGCAACCAAAATGTTTTAAGCCATGTGGCAACGTTAAGCCAATCATATAACGTAATTTCGCTAGCATGCCCAGGGCCCAAGCAGATCTGACCACCCGAGCAGATCTGATACCTACACCTGCTCTAACTACAAAAAGAAATTGAATGTCTAGAGCGCGCAGGCTTTTATTAGTGGAAGCTGCAGAGCTACACTTTGGCTTGATGAGTTTCCAGAGTGTGGATGGATGGATAGATTGGATGGATGTAGGGATGTATAGGTGGTATCTTTTAAAGGAACCAAGGGTAATAAACACAGTAAATAATATAACATATATTTCATAATTTGGACATTTTTTATGCAGACATTTTGATATGAAGTGAATCTCTAAGGACACACACAGGCTTTTGAGGCCATTAAAATGAGACTCTTAGCCCTAATGCATCTGTAGTGGCTTTTCTATCAGAACATATTATATTTGATGTTTTCATTAAAACTGATTGCCTGAATGCTGTTATCTAAGCTTTCATGACTGAAACTGACAGGCCTCTTCCCTTCAATCAGCTCTCGTTCCCCACGTCCTTCACAAATCTAAAGACTCCAGAGGGACCTGCTGTCAGGAGGCTTAAACAAAGGTCAAGTCGCTCCTCTAAATAGGCACCATGAAAAACTAGCCGATGGGTAATGGAGCCTGTTGACAAATCCTTAAACAGCTTAGCCTGTGGTTAAACAATTGCACATTGCAGATGCAAAACAAAAGAACTGCTTAAACTCAATCGCCTGTTTGTATGTCTTTTAATAAGCAAGGTTTATTGCCTTCTACGTCCTCAGCTAACTGGGATTGATGTAGGCTGAGTACAAGCAAGTCAAATATTGAAATCAAAGATTCAGCTTACCCAACGGCAATGATTAATGCTAGACTCAAAACAATCACAAAGATGCAGCAACTGACCCAAATGCACTTAACAAAATGAAAAAGCATGCCTTCAATATCTCATAGTGGTGAATGCCTCAAATTTATCACATGCTGCTTACTTTTTACAATATTAAATTGAATGTAAACAATGTGACCATTACAGTTGGTCACCGTGTTGGACAAGGCAAAAAAAAAAAAAACGGTAGGGCTTACTATACCGGGTGATGTGATTAGCCCTGGCATACATATCTTATATCTTGGACTATGGTAAATACCAGAAAACAACAGAAAAAAAAGGCTGTAATGTATCATTAAAATGTATGAGATGGGTTTAACTGAATAAGAGTTAGATGAATTGACTAGAGAAACAAAATGTGTCTGAGGCAGGCTCTGGATACAGTGAAACCCTGCAACTCAAATCAAAAACTGCCATCAAATCCATTTCTGCTAATAAGGAAGCTTTGAGGAAAGGTTCACAGCACATAAGAGGATAAGAAAGACTTGGAGTATCAGGCACAAAATGCCATTGTTTTAATAAATGATATACTGATGCCATGTTGAAGAAAGGATCTTTTAGATAAAAAAGACAAATTATAGGCCTAGTCAAGAACTACAGAACATGGAAAAAATTAAATAAATAAATATTTCGGTTTGGATCCTCCTAGTGAAGAAGAGTCTTATTTTTCCATTCCAGTATTGGTAATTTGTTAAAACAATGTCAAACACTGTTGGGGAAAAAAAAACAATATATTGTAAATAGATTTAGCTTACATAGGAATCCTTGTTTCATAATAACATAATATTTGTCATGTGTACCAGAAGATCTGGTTTAAAACAGGGATGCAAAAATGACGTTGATATTCTTTTATACTTTTTAAATTTTTTTCTTTATCTTCTCAGCTGTGCTGAATCAGTGCAGTAAGAGGCTTTTACAAAAACTGTACATTTCTGAATGATTTGGTTAAATTGAGGTAAAACCATTATATGGCTTCAAGCTTGTCCTAGAAGCTGTCTGTATACAAAAGGAGGTACAGTAGGTTAAATATTTTAATATATTCATACCTTCATGTGCAGAAGTTTGGGAAACTTAGGGTTAAAAGGGCACTTTGATGTGTAAAAGAGAAATGGTGGAATTCACACTGATACAAAGTTACCCCACCGTGTAAGAAGCTGATGAAACAGAAAACAATTTCAAACTCTGTCAAAAATTTGCTAGGAATTGTTGATAAGTTTTGAGAAGGTGAGGTCCTTACTCCTGCTCATTTTGAAAAACCTGTCCCCAGTTAAAGCTGCTCCCAGAATGTCCATCATTGCATAGAAAAAGGTTTGCTCAGCAGATATAATTGTTTTGAACATCTGCTTTGCCTAGGTAAGAGAAGGTCTGGGATTTGACCAGTTTTACTAAAAATGAGGACATAAAATGAACCCTATTTTGACACCACACAGAATAATAAGGGTAGGTAAAACACAGGAGTAGTGGCAGCATGTATGACCGAGGGTGGGAAAAATTATAATAGGATGGTTTAAAAGAACTCCTAATGCACTGCCTGACTGAGCACAGTGGCCCACCATGGGGTCAAAAAGTGTATCTAAAAAAATGATGTTTTTCAGAGCTAGTTATTGTCATATTTGGTGGAAGTTAGTTGATGACCCAAATGCAGAGATGAGGAGGCAAATATGACTTTTGCAGATTTCAATGAAATGCAGATGGGAACAGAAGCATAAATCAAGAAAAAATAAAAAATAAACCAAAACCATGAGACCCCAGGGAGAAGCACACATGAGGAGCAAAGCGATGAAGAGGATCCAGCAATGAGGAACTGCACAAGAGGTGTATATATGGGGAACAGAACAACAAATGGGCTAATTGGCTAATAGGAAGCAGATGTGCATAGAAGCAACTAGAAGGGAGCTAGGGGAAAGGAGACTGGCCCAAATGGGCAGCAGAGAGTAACTCATAAAATACAACACTGCTTAAATATAACACAAAACGGAAAAGAAACCCATGACCAACAAAACAGAATGATATAAATAACTGAAAACTCAAAAAGAAACTTAAACAGAAGTCCATAAAGTGCAAAATCATGACATTTATAGGTTAGTTTGCAAGTTTGTCATGATTCAAAAATACATAAAGTAAGAGTCAGTGACAGCGGAATTGAATGAGGCAAAAATTTCACAAAAAGAATTATGAGGGGAAAGGTATTCACCTTGTTAAATTCTTAATATAGCTTTCTTGGAAAATTTCTTCAACTAGTAGAAAAATCTATAAAACATAAATAGTATTGATAAGTTGATAAAAGGATAATCAGAGTTTCTTATCTTAAAAAAACAGTGAAGTTTTAAAGGGTTATTTGATTTTTGTAATCGTGAATGCTCAGTATGTTTTATGTTCTACTGTTTTTGGATATGAAAGTGATTATATAATGTCTCTGTTATGGAATAGTGAAATGTTGATTGGAGAGGAAAATAGAGCGACTGATAAAATAAAGAGTTAGAAAGAGAAAGAAAGCAGTAAAGTTTTGAAGAAAAAAAGGAGACTGAAAAACTAAATGTATCAATTAATGATACACTCCCTCCGCACACAGTTTTATTATTCTATTACTAGTACTGATACGTGATTTATTATATTGACTTTTTAGAATATAGACTTAGATGCTTACTAAAATTTGGAGAGACACATCATTTTGTTAGTCTTAGATTGTAGAGTCTAAACCTGTAAAATAAAGCTTAATATACAAAAATAAACATTTCTCTGGATAACATTTGATTCTTTTTGATCTCCAGTTTAGAAATTTCCTTGAATTAAATTTCAGAAAGTGCTCTTAACACTAAGAGACTAGTGGTAACATTGCTAATATAGCAATTATATTATATTATTGCTAAAATAGTATAAGTAGATATGTAAAGTTATTTAATCTTTGATTTGAACTAACAGCACAATTCTGTTTTAGAGTGACTGCACCATTGCCTGGAGCTTATGAAGGTTATTGTTCTTTTAAGTTCTTTCTACGAAAAATTAAATATATTAATATTTAAGCCTAAAATTTAAAAAGCAGGAGATTGAAAATATGCCACACTTTCTTAATCCATTGAACATAGAGGATTAAGCAACGAGTGTTCATTCTAAACCACTTTAAAAGACACCAAGCCATAGTTCCTTTTAAACCCCATTCTTGAGGCAAACAGCAGGAACACAATCGTATCAAATCATAATCAAACCAAAGCAGAAACCCTTTCGTTTCCTCTATTTATAGTTGAACGCTTTGCTGACTGTGCAGAGTCTGATGCAACAACCTTGTTAAGTTTCTGAGAAAATAAAAAGCATGTAAGTGAAGGGGAAAGGCTGACGATAGACTTGTTTTCCAGGCCTGATATTCTTTATAGTGCTTCCAGCAGCACAGATCAGAGTAAAATCCCTACAGGAATTTCAAAGTGTTCATCTACTCTGCCTTGATTTTTACAACACAGTTGCCAACTGATGCTATACAGTAAATGTGAGCGATGTAAAACACATGATGGACCCACTCTCAGCTTCCTGTGACTTCCTGCGCCCAGCTGTGAAACTCCCAAAACTGTTTTTCCACAGAGACTTTTCAAGTACTATCTTTGTCCCTCCAGACGCCCCTATAGAGCGGCTCAGGTGGCGGAGCGCAGAGAGACATGATTGCAGTGGGCAGCCTCCAGCTGCGAATACGTCTCTCAGTGTGAATGCTAAGCAGAGCATGTGCTGGCAGTGTAACTGTGTCCTTTGGGGAGGCGATAACAAAAACAACCAAAATAGTATTCAAACTTTCAACGACAGCAGGAATAAGCACAAAAAACAAGACACTTGCTCGTCCCATGCATGAGACTAACAATCTTTCAGAAAAAGATCATAAAGAGAAAGAGACCTGTTTGCCGTGTTGGTGCAATGGAGGATGTTCTTTTTGCGAGTGGATGATCAAAATAAGTGGTCTTCCTAATTGTCAATCATTCTGCTGATATGTTTACGTAAGGCCATCATACGTGCTCGTCCCCATTTTCAGTGGGACATAGTGGGAAAATTGCAAATCTTCTTTTGGAAATTAAGCTTTTATGAGCGATGCAAACAGCAACTTTTAAATAGAGCATGCACGAGGAGAAATGGGCTTGTGCACGCTCCTGCACACTCCTGCACGCCTTTAATAGAAGTAATACCTTCCTGTAATTGATGTAAGCATGAATTTTGCTCATTAGCATAAAACCCTAAAGACGAATGTCAGGTCTTTGGTTTTAAGACTTTCTGTTCAAGAGCATTTTTTGTTATGTTGATTAAGGTCAAAGAAATCAAGACGTCCAACTTGGAATGTCTTGAACATATTTTTGAACAGCCCCACTAAAGTCCAAACTGTAATTCTTTTAAGTTTCTATTTAAACAGGGAGTTTATGCTCAAACATCCACTACTGTGTCTCAAAGCAATTCCTTAAAGAAGAGAGAGCTGAAATGTCAAAGATGCTCTGAAAACTCTACTCCAATTACTGTAAAGAACTGAAAACATCAATGTGACACAAAGAAAAGCAAAACTAGAGCAACTTCTAGGCAAACACAGTAGAAAGGTTGATAATATTTTTTTAATAAAGTTTGTGTCATTACTTAATTTACAACAAATGATCAACAATGTACTGTGGTAAATTTGCAGAAGTCCCCTCTGCCTTGAGATGTGTCCAAATGGGAATAATAGCAAGTATACTAAACTGCTATTATCCTCTATTTTTATACTATCACCATCCTTTTGGCCGCAGCTGCATTGCAGAGCAGTTTACCCAGAACAAACTAGAGAAAGCCAACAGCACAGATGACTTTCTGCTCCATGACACCAGTTTGAACACTTAAATATATAACTTTAACATCCAAAATAAAACTAGGACATCATTATTGAATTATGCTGCAGATTAATAATTTCAGTTTTATTTATATTAGCAGAAATCCATCACTGTGTGACAATAGTGTCTAATGAACAAACATGCATAAAAACAAAATGGAAAAGCATTGTTAGAATGAAATGATCCTCATATGATGGATTGCTTAGATAAAAGTCCACCATAGTAATTGAGGACCAAGTTACCAGATGTGTTATAAGCTTTAAAAAATATTTATTCCAGTAGAACAAACTCTAATATAATGAAATAATGTGTATTATTCAAGATTGAATGCATTTAGTAAGCCAGAGGAAGAACGTGTGTTTTTAAATATAAATAAATCAACAAGGTTATACTTTCCAGTAGGGCTGCAAGTAATGATTATTTTGCAAATTGATGAATCTCTTGATTATATTTTCGATTTATCAATTAATAATCGGATAGCCAAAGGTCTCTTTGAAAAGATTTTTTTACAAAATTAAATCAGGCAAAACTAAAACTTTTCCGGATACAGCATATTGATGGACAAAAACATTTTTTTTTATATCCTAAATCCGAAATCTTTATATATCTTTATATTTATATATAATATCAATAATCGACTAATCTGATTGTTTCAGCCCTACTTTCCAGGTTACTAAAATGCTTGCCACAAAGTAACTTAAAGAATTTCAAACTTATTTTTTACCATACCCACTTTTCAATCAAATTTTGCATGTCAGTGTTATTTGATCAAGCAGAATATTTTTATCTCACTCTTGAAAATGTTTTGCCCTACAGTGAGAAACTATTCCAGGTTCATTTTAAATCCCATTCACCCATCTGATGGTTGTTCTCCTTTTACATCTCACCGCCCATTTCTTTCTCTCCCTGTGACATGATTGAAAACACATGCAGACATTAAGACTTGCACGTCTGCTTGCCAGGCTTCACTATTTCAAGGATGTTGTGAAAGTAATAAAACTCTGGCACACGTGTATGAAAACGAATCATGTTAACAAGCAAAGCAGAGGCAGAGAGCCGAGCTCTATCACAAGCAACAGAAGTCTGTATGCTGGTAACTTGACTCATTGCTGCACAGAGCAGCATTTACTGCATTTTTACATCTCAAATGTACTTGTTAACCCGGTTTCTTTTAATATTTTGTCTTCTGCAGTTTCTGATGAATTATTCAAACTAGAAGAGGATAAAATACGTTCTTTAAAAGACTGATATTTAGAATTTCTTTTAATGGGTCCCCACAGTTAGGAGTAAAACATCTTTGAAATAGAATCCTTGAAATAAAAACTAAGTCTTATTATGATCTCAACATTTTTTTCTAAAGAATTTTTAAGAATAAACCAAAAAATACACAAGCACCCAAATTTGTTTAAAGTGGTATTTACATTCTTCTCTCTCCTTCTCCTAAAGTTTGCTCTTCTCTTACCCTCTGAGAAGCTGATGAGCCCCAGGATGTGCAGGAGCTTGATGGAGGCGAACACTAGCACCACAATGCCCACTGTCTGCAGCCCCTCAGTCTCCCAGATGACGCTCAGCATCGCTCCACCCTCCGCCCTCTCCGGGCCACCATATCCCGACCCAAACCCTGAACCCGAGCCAGCCTCTTCCCCTTCCGAACCGTCGGCAGGACCAGGACTATTACTCCCACCCGGTCCCGCACTCCTGTTCCCCTGCACCCACTCCAGCGCTGCCCCAGCCTGTGAGCACCGGCCGGGTGACTCCCAGCACCCTTCCTCTGTCGTTTCTCTTCTGCTCTTTAAATCCAGTCTGGTTCAGGTTAAGCTGAACCCCGCACAGTGAAAAGTCAGATGAGAAGAATCTTCAAACTCATTGCAAAGTCATGTAAAAGTGGTAAAGGATAACAAATGTCCACCAAACTGCCTATACCTACACCTCAAATGAGACACCAGAAAGCTGTGTAAAAGCAGAGGAGGAAAATCCAGCTCCTCTCTGACCGTTTGCAGCCTTCTGCTGCTCTTTCAGGCAAACTCGCAGCCTCTCTAAGATGTAAAGGGGAGGGAAGATGAGAGGGAGTGGATATCCGCGAGGGAGCAATGAAGGGAGGGCAGCGGCAAAAGGCACTCTGCAAGCGGAGGCAAACCTCTGTGAAAATATAGAAATTAACTTCAGCTAAAATATGCAAGGAGCTCAGAAACTGACACCAGATATCATTACTGACAGCTCTGCTGGTTAGCAATACTAAAAAATGAGGAAGCAGAAAACAATGGAAAAAAACATGAAACTATGTTAATGGCCTGGTATTCAGTCATATTCAGCTTACTTCTTGTAGTTGAAAACATGTTTATCAGTTTATTTTAATCAGATTAAAGTAAAAGCAATCCACATAAGACTGGGTATTTTCAAATACAATTTAATTTCTGGATATTTACGTAAAGGGTAACAAAAATTTGGGTTGAATCAGACTGTGTCTACATAAATAGATTTCATGTAACTGCTTTTCTTTTCTTTTCCAAGTCCACCTGTATGCAGCAGACAAAGAAAACTAAAAGACACTATTCTCCAACAACATGGAGAAAAATACTACCATCTGCTGGTCTTTTACAGAGTTCCCTTTCTCATAATCCACAGGTTCTCTATCAGCACATTTTCATTAATGAGAATATTACTAAATGTTGTTTTTTTTTTTTTTACTGGATGTCTCAATTCCAAATGTCAAAATTTTATAATGTAAAAATATATTATTTGTTAATTCTGGCAAAGATGGATTACAGCATTCAACTCAACTCAACTCAACTTTATTTATAAAGCGCTTTCAGTCAGCCAAAGCTAAAATCAAAGCGCTGTACAGGTCATTTGAGCAGATTATAAAACACAATTATCACCACAACACAGGACAAACTCAAAGATTAAAAAAAACAGTAAGAGCAAAAAAAAGTCGAAGTCTCACTCAAAGGCCTGAGAGAAAAAGTGGGTCTTTAAAAGGGTTTTAAAAGAGCTGAGTGTAGGGGCCTGTCTGATAGAAAGGGGGAGGGCATTCCACAGTTTGGGAGCTGCCACAGAGAATGCTCGGTCCCCTCTGAGCTTCCGCTTTGCTCTAGGTGCTTTTAGAAGGAGCTGATCAGCTGATCTAAGGGACCTAGCAGGGCAGTAATTCTGTAGTAGCTCAGAGAGGTATGGTGGAGCTAGGCCATTTATTGACTTATAAGAAAATAAAAGAATTTTGAAATGAATTCTAAAATGGACAGGGAGCCAATGAAGTGAGGCCAGGATTGGTGTTATGTGTTCCCTCTTCTTTGTCCCAGTTAAAAGTCGTGCTGCAGCGTTCTGTATGCGCTGCAAGCGAGAGAGGGAAGACTGGCTGACTCCTGTATACAGAGCATTACAGTAGTCCAGCCGCGATGTAATAAAGGCGTGGACCACTGTTTCCAAGTCTCGGTGGATTAAAAAGGGTTTGATCTTTGCCAGCCGTCTTAGGTGAAAGAAGCTTGTACATTGTACAAAGCAAAATAGTATTTTTTTTTTAAATGTTAAAACAGTATATTGGAAAAAAAGAAAGATATTTAATACCTAATCATTGTCGTTATGCGCAACAAAAACTGCTGTCTTGTCTTTGCTGTCATTAAAACAACCACTGACATCATATAGTAGGAGGGTAAGACCAAAAGACTAAACAGCATGGCTATTGCTTTAACTAAGATACCAAGTGAAAAGTTTAGTGAAAAGAAAAAGCTTGGTAAAGACAGATAAAAGAGCAGCAGGGAGAACTGCAGCCTAGATAGGATTGTAAAGTAAAGTCCATTGACAAAAGGAATGGACTGCCTGGTGAGTCAGTGCTTTAACCATCACACAAGGATATATCCAGGAAGTGGGATTCAACTGAGTAAAGCCTCTACAAAAAAAAAGCACACAATTAAAATTAATATATCCTAACGGGGCTCATCAAAAGAATTACTTGAAACAAAAAAAATTTCCTTTTTTAATCAGAGATTTTCATTAGCTGTACATCCTCATAATTGAAAATAACTGCAGGGAACACCAGCTATGAATTTCCTTTTATTTCATTTTTTAAATTATATTCAAATGTATTGTAATAAACCAGTTGAACTGTGCTTTAAACACACTCATAACATAATATTCTATGTTTTTATGTTATTTGCTGCATTCTATTTGATTATATCTACTGCTCTGTTTCCTATTCCACGCTTCAGTGGTGAATCTCTATTGCAAAATGCAGAAAGCCTTCCGCCTTAACTGCAATCATCACTGCAGAGTATTAAGTTGGCTTTGTGAAAGGAACCATAACTCAGCGCTTAATCAATTGCTCTGTGTGATAAATGGTATATGGACAGAAAAGCTAACAATCTATTTACATTCAGCAGACCAGATATGGTCAATGCTCCACATAACATGGAGAAACATATTGGTGGAAATCTACTTTTCTTTGCTTATTTTATTAACAAGGTTAGAATGAAGATGTTTGGTTAATAAGCAAAAGCAATTCAATTAACAGTAACTTGTTTCTAGGACTGTAACACATAGAAATGACAAGACTGATATCTAAGAGTGTTTTTGCAACAGAGCACTAGTTCTGGGTTCATGATCTGATTACAGTCCATCACTTTTGTTCATAAATATTTCAAAATGTATTTTGTGTTAAATTAGGAACACGTGCCCCATGTGAAGCCTGCAGTGCTGCTGATATCCCAGATTCTGCAAGAACCTCCTTGATGTGCTCTGGAAATTTTGGCTCACTGGGCTATCCTATGAATATTCACCATTTGATTCACTGTATAGTTGTACAAACACTTTGAAATGGCACTGCAACCCTTTTAAGACCAATTGGCTAATAATTATGTCTTCAAAGTTTTCAAATTTCTTTGGATCTTTTAGCTCACTTCATGACGTTTGAAAGGTTCTATCTAAATCTGCTTTTGGTTTTATAAGTCGAATCGCAAGCAGCCATGGGTGTGCCATGTAAAACTATACAACTGAGAAAGAAATTGCTGTGTATAGTGTGTAAGTAATTCCAGCTTCCATTTGGGGGAACTTTGTGCCACATAGAACCAGGTTGGTCTGGATAGCTTTTACATTGTGACAATTAAGTGTTGCAAAAAAACAAACAACACAAAAAACGACTAAACAATTGGAAATATGTACCATTGATGTATTGCAACATTAAAAAACATATAAAAAAAAAATGCACCTGCACAACCCTGTACCTGCTCCCGAGAAGGAACGCCTCTTAAACACGTGCGAGAGCATGCTTCGCTCATACAAGCTCACTTTCCAAAAGAAGATTTGCAATTTTTCCACTATGTCAGACTCACCACCGGTGAGAGACAATGGGAACGAACATGTAGGACCGCCTTACGTAAACATATCACCAGAATGATTGACAATTTGGAGGACCAATTACTGTATTTTGATGATCAACACCGGACAAAGATATCATCCTCCACTATACCTTTAAGGTAGTCACATCCTCACAGAAATGTGTTTCCAAATGATTCAAGCTAAACTCAAATCGAAGATTTTTTCAATTTCTTTAGCAAATAAATAATCTTTTAAACAGCAGCATCATTCATACACATGCATATTTGTCACCATTCTGCTATTCTCAACAGACAAATCTATTCTAGGGGATGTCCATCATCTTCTGAAAATAAAATGCTCCTTTTTAAAAAAAATAGTTGGTACAAACCTTTTGTAAATACAGAGAACAACTGTTAATGATTTACTTGAAGAGGCACTGATGTAGTTTCTTCTGCGTGACTTAGAAATGTAACCTATATGATTTTCTACAAAATACAGCTATCAAGATGATAGCAAAAATCAAAATAACCAACTATTAGATTTTAGATCCTTTTATTTATGGCTCCTTTTTTAATGTAAAACAAAAATAACAAAAATAAACAGTTTTCATAATGAGCTCAACAGGTTCCATTTTGTAACTGCGAGCTACACGCAGTTACAGTATGACTCCAGCAACAACAAAAAGGCTAACATTAACACCATCGTCAATCAGTTCCATTAACAAATTTGTGCTCGTCTCATCATTTACACATAAGCTTAAGCTCAAAGTTTGATATAATTAGGTGGCACCTGTAAGCGTTCAGCCAGACATGAAAACAAGCACTAAGTGTTCAATCATTTTTTTTGCAATGGAAAATAAATGAGGTTGTCATATTTATAGAGGTGGTCCCTATAAGGCGGTTGAAAATGATGAGCTGTGAACCAGATCGACCTCGATGAAGCGGTATGGGCAATCAGCCGTTGAGTGCCATAGGCTGACTGACAGTGCAGGGTAATTTGTGGGCTGGCAGCTACAATTGCCTCTCTACACATTTGCAGTTTTCAGCTCTTTAACTTTTATATAAAAACAATGGATGAAGGAAAAACTTGATCTCAGATGATATAACTCCTTTTGGCCTATTAGCTGTTTTACTGTTGATCAGCTGAGATGGTCCTTCTATACAGACATTGCTTGGAAGAAGGTCCAGCCTCCATTAACTCCATTCAAAATCAGCAAAATCAACATTTTGAGCCATTAACTGTTTAGGTTATAATGCAATTCGTTTATCAAAGGTATTTTGCTTGGTTTATGCATCTCTGTCTGCAACCAATTGTTTTCAGAAGGTGCGGTTGAAGGATAATTGTGCAGTAATGCAGAGGAAGCACCTTCCTGTTCCTGCACATAAAACATGCACCAACTTTCTCAGATCGGGAGAGGGGTGATGTGAGGCAGAACACAATGATTGAGGCTTAAAGTAAAGCATAGCTAAACTGCACAGATCAGCAACTTCTCTATTTTCCAAATCAGGGGGAAAAAATTGCATTTTGTTTTGCTTTTTTTTGAGAGGTCTTTGTTCAGCCTTTAGAAATTTTGTAATGCAGATACATCATAAAATGGATGGCAACCAAACAGGGAGAGGTGGCTTTGCATTAAAGGTGAGGGTCATTGGGGTTGAAAGAAAACTATATTTTAGAACAAATCATTTATACTCATTAGTTCATCATATATATTGCGTATAGATGAAACTGAGACTTTAAAATACTTTAAAAAAGCATGACATACAAAAAAACTATACTTAAAAATAAATGTAGTGAATATATGTTTCTCTTTATTCACCACTTGGTAAAGTAAAAGAAATATACATTGCTTTTAAACATACTCTCAGCATATGAGGAATTAACTACACTCCAAGTTTCACTGCAAAGTTAAAGAAGTTCATTTTCTTTTAAGCCATCACTAGCTCTGTGAAATCTGGTACCAAATCAGTCTTGTGTGTTATTCCTCTCATGCAGGTCTACCATTCATTTAGCAAAACTGTCTCCTGTGTATTTTATTGTGGTCCTCTTTTAAAACTCAAACTGTAACAGATGTCTCATATTCAAGCTTGGATAAGTAGTAAACACAAGGGCTCTAACTGTCTTTTTATTCCTTGTTAAAATGGTTCTCATCAAGGTGAATTCATTGGTTCATAAAGCGTGTAGCTGGAAAACACCTGAAGGTGTCTAAAATTGCTATTTTTTATTTGTAAAAGAAAAAACAGCAAACAATATCATGTATAAAAAAATACATACATCAATGAAACGTCACAAATGTAAAGATTTCTGTTTAATTTAATGAATGACTAAAATTGGGAGTTTGTAACTCTGAGATGGAAAAAAAGTCACAGTTTTGAGATTTTAATTTCTATGTTATGGAAAACCAATACTGAAAATCCCCCTGTAGAAACCTTAGCTACTGTGAAACATGTTCAACTCAGCAAAGCTGGTGTGGTTTGATGGAAAGAAAGATGAAGCATTAACCTTTACACTGGATATCCACAGATGCCTCCATCTCAAAAAACAAAATGTATGAAAAATAGTTTTAGCCTCTAAATGTGCAACGCTGATAAAACATAATCCAAAAGACATGCATGTGTTAATACACTTTAAAAGGTGGGTGAAAACTATTGATATTGGGAAGCTGATTGCAAATGACCTACTCACTTTTGAGATTTTTATTTCTAAAAAGACTTCTTAAAGCTGAAGTCTGTAAGTTTTTAAAAATCACTTTTTTGTCATATTGGCTAAAACTGTCCCTATGCCCAGACAGCAGTACATGTGATATGTAACCTGTGAAAAAAACTGCTGCAATTGGTCCCGCATACTGCCTGTATTTCAATCTGGAAAGAATAATTCAGGACGAGTGAAAACAACCAATCACAGCCAGAGGAGCGTCTGATGAAGTGTCAATCACAGCTCACACACGCTGAATGCCCCCCCTTAACCTGCCGCAGCGCCCGGCTGCCGCATTCAGGAGGACGCGCGTGGAAGTCATGGCGGAGCGACAGCCACCAGCGAAAGAGAAACTGCCCTTACTGCCCCTGCTGACAACTGCTTACACGGCAAACTTCGGTATAACCAGCATCTTATATCTAGCTGCTTGGAGGTGAGTGTTATCGCTCTTACCGGTTCACACTCCATGCCGCGTACGCTGCTTGGACGCTTCTGGTCGCATGCGGTAGCCGCGCAGATGCTGTGAGAGGGGTGGGGCATGAGTGAAGCAGAGAGGGTGGGGGAGTGGCGTGAAACCTGTTTTTCTTCAAATTTTCAGTCGAAGTCTGCTCTCTTCTCAATGTTACAGACTGCAGCTTTAAAACCAATGGTCACTTTTATTTCAATTCCCAATTAAACACTGGTTTTGTTTTAATATTTTACATACAATCTTAATTAAATAGATTTGGCAGTTTTTTTTCTTTGTAAGCTTCACTTGGATCTCTTAATAGAATTTTCTATATGAAATGTATATTAGCATCAGGATAAATTGAAACCAGGGTGATTTTATTTTAGCTTTCCCATACATTTGATTTGACCAATCATGGGCGTAACCTTATGGTCCTCTTATGGATTAGCAGACATATACTTGTGCATATTTTTTCCTTTGTGTTATTTGGCTGTTTGCTAAACATACTCTTATCTTATCTCATTCTATGGCTCAGTAGAAACATTCTGACGCTAAATAAGCCTAAATGGAACAAATACAGAACATTTGTTATCAGCCATAAGTCAATTTCAAGATAACAGCTCCCTAAAGAAAGACTTTTGCTTATGTTAAAATGACAACCTTTTTCCTACAGCCAGACCAATTTTATCACCTCGGTTTAAACATTGTGGTGTTACTAGGAAAAGTCAACGCTTTGGTGATATGGACAGAAGCACAAGGCTTTGAGCAATGTGCTTTAGCAGATAACATAGACCCGTATGTCTCACTGTCTGAGACATATTAGCTCCACTATAGCAATCAAGATGGACATTATGCTGAGACAAAGAGCAGGACATCAGGTTTCTCTGCACAGACAGCTTGTCATGTAATTTACAGTGTACTATACTCAAACGGCAAAGTGCTAGTGACGTTTAACCTTTAAGTGCAAAAGGCAATGTACAACATGCATTAGCTGGGACGCTAAAAGATATAGGGCAAAGGTTGAATAAAATGGCAATGAAAAAACAGGACGTCTGGAGCCACTGTCCAAAGATTAAATATGTAGAGCACAGTTCAGCTGAACTAAAATGATGCTGAGAGGAAATCAATACAAGTTGTTATCTGTGCTGTAGGTAAGAATGTGTTTTAGCTGTAAGTCTTCTGTTTTATCTCTGCTAAAAGAATAGAAAATGCATCTCATACTAAGTAGCTCTATAGATCTGTTGAAGCTAATATAATGTAAAACTGAGACTTGGTACACAATTCACAGGTGAAAAAAGTGGTCATCACAGACAAAGACGACACTAAGTTGGAAAAATGTTATATATTTTTATGACTTCTTTGCATACTTAATATATGCAAAACATTTGCATATTTGCGTTTGTATAGTTCCACCGTAGGGTGTGAATATTTGATAATGAAAAAAAAAAAATCAAGGAGTAGAATCACCCCCCCTTGTTTTACAGGATTACTTTCAAATATTCACTTTTGAATAGATCTTTTGAGTGAATGGAATGAATGAAAGACATATCTTGAGAATTTTAAGAGGGCTCACTTTTTATATATATATCTATCAGGCATAAATAAGCTGAAATATTTTCCCTCCAAGGCGAGGACTGTTCTGGCTCACTCTTGGTTCACTCTGTTCCTGCTGTAACACAAAGGAAGGCTAAAGTAATTGGTCCTGTCTGCCCGTCCATCCCTCCCTCCATCCATCCATCCATCCATCCATCCAAAGGGCCAGTCTCCTTTGGGTATTAGACCTTTCTCTGATTTAACATATCCGATTCAGACGTTTGCGGTTCCGCAAAAGCGTTTTGATCAGTCATTAATTGAAATAACCTTTTCTTTTAAAGCAGAGTTTCCCAACCGGGGGTATGTGTACCCCTAGTGGTTTGCGAGTGAATTGCAAGGGGTACATGAAAATAATTCCATAGTTGGTTAAATAAAATCGGGCTGGGATCTGTTTTTCTTTGTGAGGACCCAATTGAAAAATTAAACAAGCTTTTATCAATCAAAAAATAAGTTTTTCTTATATGTTTGAGTTTATCTTGAGCTTGAGAATGTCAAAACCAGGTAGAGGAACAGACTGGGATCAGCTGTTTTTCACAGTGAGCTATTGGAGCTCATCAAAGCAGCTCAGGTGTCTTGATGAAAAAAAAAAAAAAGTAAAACTAATTGAGTCAGTCTGACTATAATTCTTGTTCTGTATTTTGTTCCCAATTCATCAAGTTTGAATGTTACAATGAGGGAGTTACTCAGAGGAGCAGGTTTATAATATGATTTTATGTTGTATTTATTTAGATTCCTTACTCTCTTACTTATATATATATATATATATTAAAAAAAAACATTTTTTTTGATGGAAAAGTAAAACTATAAAAATTAAATGCTCAAATTAAAAGATAAAGTAAAGTAGACTTTATTTAAGAAAATGCACTTTACACTATTGGACAAACATCAATACTTTTAACTGAAAAGGGGTTCTCATGATAAGACAAACTGCCCAAAGGGGTACACAGGTCAAAAAAGGTTGGGATACACTGCCTTAAAAAGCCATTGCTGAATTTTACATTAATACTGCCATCTTTGACCAAACTATATGACTGCAGCACGGGTCACATCTGCAGAACAGAGCAGGATTTTGGAACCAAAGTAAATTGAGGGAAAAACAGGCCACAGGCTTATAGATGCATCAGCACTGAAAACAGTTTTAGTTGTAAAGGGTCAAATAAAAGGCTATTTTAAAGATAATTATCAGTAAAAACTTCCCTTAAGTCTCTTTAAGGACCAACTTTGGACATCCATAATTTAAACAATATGAGCTCACGGCTCAGTTTACTCCTTTTGGAACTGATTCATTTACAGGTTTTATTTGTACAGCTGATATGTTGAAACTGGTGGTGAAAGTTTTGTGGGACCAGCTGAGACGAGATGCTGAGTCTGTAGCTTAAAGTTGTCCACTTCTATTTCTTTAAAAAAAAAACAGTTTAGTTTAGTCAACATGACTGTGTATGTGTCTCTCCTAAGTGACCCCTTAGCTCCAACTACCCAGCCCCCGGTTATTTTGGTGGCATCTAACAGCAAGCTTATTTATAAACAAAACCCCTCTTTAGAATCAGGATCCTTAAGTAAAAAAACATCAACACAATGTAAGCTAACTATACTCTACAAACACAGAAAAGCATAATCTGTCATGTGATAACTCAATTTTCACTTTTTAGCTGGTTTTTGTCTTCTGGAATCCAGAAACACATTTTATCTTGGTATAAATGGATTTATTTTGTCTGCAACTAGCAGTGACTTGAAGAGGTTAACTTTGAATTATACCTAAAATACTGAATATTCAAAATTTCATTTTTTATGAAAGAAAGAATATAATTTTGGACATGTTTGAAGTTATATAACACAAGTTTTGTAAAACTTACAGAGTTTGTAAAAATACTTCCATAAATTAGACGATCTTTGCTTTCTAGTGAGAAACATCACAAGCATGTGGGATTTATGTCATTTTACCGGGCAATGGCATTTGGGTATGCAGTTTGTTTGTGCACAAGCTATAAAAAAGTGGGAGCTAAGGGGCTAAGTGATTAGTTTTTTTAACTAATGCCACAGAAACACCTTTTGTGTCGATTACTAAAATCACTATAAACACTTTCAATGGATGTGTTTCAGTTGAAGATTATTAATAATCTTTAATAACAAAAACAAATGTATAAATGAAAGGGGAAATTTTTGCTAACTGACCATTATAAAATGCATTTATATGAACAGAGGAAACGGAGGACTAATAAACATATTAAAAAAAGCTACTGAAGGCCAGGATTCAACTCGACGAATGTAATTAAATATTATTTTAATCTTTTATTTTAAATATGATAAATAAACAGAAACTTCTATATAATGTTTTTTTTTAATAGTTCGGATCCTTTAAGTTGTAAAATATGAATTTAAATAATCGTTTAAACCTCACACAACTGAGTTTGGATCTAGATCAACTGATAAAAATACTGTTTAAGTGCTAAAAATGACTTAATAGAAAGGATCATTCAGATCAGTTCTGCTTTTCAAACTGATTAATACATTTACTCAATAAACCTTATTAAGTTTTAAATTTAATTCTATCTTAACCACTGATCTCACATCTGTTTTGTTGTTTTTTTTTGTGTGTGTGGAAGCAGTACATAGAAATGATTGATTTAAAAAGAAAGGGAAATAATTCAAATGGGACATTCCTACAAAATAAACTTGCAGTGCTATAGCTTGACAAAAGCAAATTAAATAGCAAAAACATCTCATTCAAATTAGATGCAATTCATTTTTATTTTCTCTTACTAAAATGTGGTAACTTAGTTTTTAAATAAAAGCCTAGAGATGTAATCAGAAATGTGTTACTGTTCTGCTGTGTTTTGTTTTTACACATTCCTCTAACTTTGTTATGAGATTTTATTAATCTCCTGGATAAAAAGTGGTGTCAATCTTGACTCATTTCAATCTTATTATGTAGGTACATCCATCACTGTAAGGGTATTAAATGAGATACTATAATTTATTTTTAAAATGATTTAATTTATCGTTTGGTCCATGGATCTATGGACTTAATAATATTACATTATGAAGTAAAGCAGATACTGTAATAATGAGGAAAATGAGAAACTTTATTAAACATTGATGAGAAAAACCTTTAAAGCTTTAAAATAAGACAATGAGGGGAATTGTTTAAACACATGGGCATTTTAATAACACTCCCAAGGCTACTAAGCCTTATAAAGAAGCTAAGTTAATTAGCCAACAATTCTTTAAAATTCAAAATAATTGTTAATTAATTTGACTCTTTTATGAAGCAACTGTCTTGAGTAAAAGCTGTGTTCGGTTCTACTACGAGTGAAATATCACACTAAAGCTTGGAATAATTCATGGCACCACAGTTTTGTTATGAAGACTTTGTGTTATATTGGGAGGTGCAAACATTATGTGAGAATCCGGCTCTAATGTTGGAACTGGGAGGACATGACATAACATAAGAATTCAACTGATCACGTCTCTGAATGCATGTGTCAGACGGTCTAACGTCATCAAGGACTACTGACTAAAGTATCCAACAGCTGTGAGAAAAAATAAAAGAAAGCATTTCTCAGATAGCAGCCTAGTAAACTGTCACAGCCCTACTCTCTTGTTCAGGACTATCGATCATGTTTTAAATGTTTCCCAGAAAAATGTGATTGATGCATCTCCTGCTGTTTGTGAAAATTTTCTTTATATTTTTCATTGAAAAGATCACAACAACTAGAGCTTCTATGTCATATTATGGTATCAATCTCTGCTACGCTGCTGTCTGTAACCAGTTTGAACCTGTGAATCTGGCTTTTAAAAAATTATATTGTTGGGGATTTAAAGCCTGCTAGCTCTCTATATGATGCTGTTTCTCCTTGATGTTTCTATGTTTGTGCATCAATTATACTGCATTGTTAAAAGAAATGCAGATATTCAACTAAAGTTAGATACGGCTTATTTACAAAACAACATATGTGAAAAAAATGTCAAGGTAGTTTACAATAGAAAAGATGCCCAGTTTTTAACCAATTATATAGTAGTTCATTTGGTTAAAATTAACACTAATCATTCCCTTTTAATCCAGTCCTGCTGTCAAATTCAGACCAAAATTCCCACCAATTCATTCTGAATGAAAACATGGAACAATCAAATTTAGCTGATTCTTAAAGGCCAAAATGATACCGTATGTCTACAGTAAACAATTTATAATTTATCAGGTTTTACTAATACTGTCACTGTACTGTACACTAGTAACAAAGATGTTTGTTCACTTTTGTATAATTAATTAATCCAGTTGTGAGCATTTCAATGAATATTCATAGTATTCAAATTAAGAAAGAAAAAAAAACAAAATTATTGACGTCTTATTTTCGAGTGTATTTTCTAATGTAATATAAATAATATAATAAAATCTGGAGTCATGACATTAAGCACAATAAAAATGTGTGATTATTTCTTTGTCTCCCATAATAGCTAATTCAGTTGCAGGAGGGGTGACAGTGTTTGGTGAATCTAGGACTGAGAGAAAACTATTTCTAAATATATCTCTGAAAAACATTTGAGGACAATTTATATGTTAAACTTGTTTTTAGCCTGCAGCTATGATGCACAGGTTAATGCATATGTAAAAGATTTCTAACTAAAAACATAACACAGATTGTAAATCTAAACGGGGAATTTTCATCATTATCAATGTCTTGAAACAGAAAAAGTTTATACAATTTTAATGATTCTTGCTTAAAATCTGCCTTTTCTGAAGGAACCAAAATCAAACTTTTGTAATATATTCTGCAAGTCAGCAAGTTAGCAATAAAACAATCAGACTTAAATATCCCAGAGAGGTTGTGTTTAAAACATGATAGAAAAAACAAGAATAATAGAGTTAAGTTATTATTAAGAATATTATGGTTCCATCTCGATAAGAGAACAGAGACAGTTACTAAATTCAATATCAAGCATGCAGCCAAGGTAACTGTGTATTTGCTTCTACAGTGCTGAAATGAAGTCTACTTTAATCATTAACCTCTGGTTTAGGAGATGCATGGATGGAAAATAAAAAAAATCCATGAAACAGAAGCTCTAGAGGTTCCATAGGCAAAAAAAGACCTGCACTGCATAGGTTACTGATTTGTTTTATTGGTCAAAGTTTGGCTATTGGAAAAGACAGAAGTTACAGCTTCATTCAGTCTCTTTTCAAAGACCCTCGTGCTCTATGGGTCCCTTACTGCTGTGATTAATGACATGTAGAGTCAAGGCTGTAGAAACATCACAAAAAACGTTAAATCCAATAGAACGTTATAAAGCAAAATAACACTCCCTAATACCTGCCTTAGACCTCTGCCAAGTAGTACAAATTGACTTAAAGTTCACTTTTTTATTACTCTTTCACTAACATTTCTAGAAAGTAAAATGAAAGCAATAAGGAACGCTCTACCCAGGTTATGAATAGCAATTAGGGCAAGTATTAAAAGGAGCAACATCAGTCATATAATATTTAATAAAAGATCACTGCTGTGATTCATTTTGTCATGTTGATTACCTTGCTCTATTCAAATACCCTCCTTGTTATCTGCTCATACATACATTTCTAACATGAAAGAATGATGAGGGGTAAACAGTAATCATCCCTTCATATGAGTAAGAGTAGAATCGCTCTAAATTGGCTCTAACCTTTTGTAGATTGTTGCATTCCAAAATGTGGGAAATCGTTTTTATAAAAGTATAAGTAAGCTCATGATTCTAGCTGCAACACATCCAACCTAAATCTGAAGGTATACATACCTTAAACATTTTCTAGTCATTAACCAAAAATCATATTTCAATGCTGAACATTTTCCCAAGAGGGTAGCAGCTTGTATTTGCTCTGACAAACTGTACCCATTCCTCTTACTTGTTGACACTACTTCTGCAGCACACATTCAATGCTTTATTTTAATAAACTCTTAGGCAAAGTTTTTTTTAAATACACCACGGTTGTGATGTCTAGAATAGAAAGTTTTATATTTTTTAACCATCTCTGAAGATCCTGTCCCCATTAAAAACGTGGACATTAATTAAACACTCCTGATATTCATCCATTCAGTTTATTTAAATGCATTTCAGTTTATTTATATAGCACCAATTCACAACACCTTTCATATCAAGGGACTTTACAGTCAATTCAATCAGTTCATGATTCCAGTGTGGGTGCGGGTCTTTTAGAAAATTCCCTAAAATCCTCCACTATACCTCCGATGTTTCAATAAATGCAAATTTAGATCTGAACAGTACACTTTCCATAAAAGAGTTGGAGACTGGCTGCCTCTTAAGCAGAGAAACAAGAAGGCTGCCACAAAGTACCTCCTGTATAAGGTAAGGTAACCATTTCCTGCTTTTTTACTGATAAAAGATCTTCACTCATAGACTCCAAAACAAGAAGATGGTAGGAAAACAACACTTGTTGCTTCTCAACATTAAACATGAAAAAAATATATATATACAGTGGGGCAAAAAAGTATTTAGTCAGCCATCAATAGTGCAAGTTCTGCCACTCAAAAAGATGAGAGAGGCCGGTAATTTTCATCATAGATATACCTCAACTATGAGAGACAAAATGAGAAAAAAAAATCCAGAAAAGCACATTTTCTGATTTTTAAAGAATTTATTTGCAAAATATGGTGGATAATAAGTATTTGGTCAGTTACAAACAAGCAAGATTTCTGGCTCTCACAGACCTGTAACTTCTTCTGTAAGAGGCTCCTCTGTCCTCCACTCGTTACCTTCATTAATGGCACCTGTTTGAACCCGTTATCAGTATAAAAGACACCTGTCCACAACCTCAAACAGTCACACTCTAAACTCCACCATGGCCAAAACTAGAGAGCTGTCAAAGGACACCCGAAACAAAATTATAGACCTGCACCAGGCTGGGAAGTCTGAATCTGCAATAGGTAAACAGCTTGGTGTGAAGAAATCAACTGTGGGATCAATTATTAGAAAATGGAAAACATACAAGACCACTGATAATCTTCCTCTATCTGGGGCTCCATGCAAGATCTCACCCCGTGGGGTCAAAATGATCACAAGAACGGTGAGTAAAAATCCCAGGACCACACGGGGGGACCTAGTGAATGACCTGCAGAGAGCTGGGACCAAAGTAACAAAGGCTACCATCAGTAACACACTACGCCGCCAGGGACTCAAATCCTGCAGTGCCAGACGTGTCCCCCTGCTTAAGCCAGTACATGTCAAGGCCCGTCTCAAGTTTGCTAGAGAGCATTTGGATGATCCAGACGATGACTGGGAGAATATCATATGGTCAGATGAAACCAAAATAGAACTTTTTGGTAAAAACTCTATTCGTCGTGTTTGGAGGAGAGAGAATGCTGAGTTGCATCCAAAGAACACCATACCTACAGTGAAGCATGGGGGTGGAAACATCATGCTTTGGGGCTGTTTTTCTGCTAAGGGACCAGGACGACTGATCCGTGTGAAGGAAAGAATGAATGGGGCCATGTATCGTCACATTTTGAGTGAAAACCTCCTTCCATCAGCAAGGGCATTGAAGATGAAACGTGGCTGGGTCTTTCAGCATGACAATGATCCCAAACACACCGCCTGGGTAACGAAGGAGTGGCTTCGTAATAAGCATTTCAAGGTCCTGGAGTGGCCTAGCCAGTCTCCAGATCTCAACCCCATAGAAAATCTTTGGAGGGAGTTGAAAGTCCGTGTTGCCCAGCGACAGCCCCAGAACATCACTGCTCTAGAGGAGATCCGCATGGAGGAATGGGCCAAAATACCAGCAACAGTGTGTGAAAACCTTGTGAAGACTTACAGAAAACGTTTGATCTCTGTCATTGCCAACAAAGGGTATATAACAAAGTATTGAGAGGAACTTTTGTTATTGACCAAATACTTATTTTCCACCATATTTTGCAAATAAATTCTTTAAAAATCAGACAATGTGATTTTATGGATTTTTTTCTCATTTTGTCTCTCATAGTTGAGGTATATCTATGATGAAAATTACCGGCCTCTCTCATCTTTTTAAGTGGGAGAACTTGCACTATTGGTGGCTGACTAAATACTTTTTTGCCCCACTGTATATAAATACAATAAATGCAAGTTCTGATGAGGAGTAATGCTTTTCTCACTGTAGGAAGGTCCTGGGTGGGTTGGTTGGTAAAGCAGAAGCACCATTTGCAGAGGCTATAGTACCTCAATACATAGGTTTTCTTTAACACCAAAGAGCTGTCTACCCACCAAGCTAAAATAGGTATAAAAGACTTTGAAAAGAGGACATGATTTATATCCAAAGAACAACTACTTTGTTTGAAAAGTCAGAGGTGCAGTACATTTCAGATCATTGAAAAGATGTTACAAACCATTTTTGTCAATGTGTTTTCAACATCTATTACTTGACTAAAGTGGGACAAAATCAGACCGACCAACACAGCACAATTTTCAACAACTATTTATGGACTAAATCAAGACTATGACGGACCAACCAGATTTACATCCTTATAAGAACAAAGATAATATAATCAACTTCATCATTCCAACTGTACATTACCATGAACCTTGTCCTCTGTATTGAAGCCATCCATTAGGGAGCAGAGGGCTGCTATTAAGACTGGGCAATGAATTGAATTTGCCATATAATCCCAATTTAGCAAAATACAATTTTCAAACTGCAGAGGCAATAGTCGCTAAAAAGCTGAAACCCCATGCCGAGGGAGAGTTTGTGAAGGAGTGCCTTGTAGCGTTCGCACAGCTGCTTGCACCAGAAAAGGTGAAATTATTAAAAAACATAAGTTTGTCTCGAAGAAACATTTCAGACAGAATACTGATATGGCACAAGATATTGAAAAAGCACTTAAGGACACTGCAAGAAACTTTGAATATTTTTCTCTGGCCTGCGATGAAACAATAGACACCACAAACAAAGTGCAACTAGCAGTTTTTGTGCGTGGGATCACAGCTGACTTTGATACAAAGGCGGAGTTGCTGTATTAGCATGCCTTGTACGGCACAACCAAAGGTGAGGATGCGTTGTGACAGTCATGAACAATTTTAAACTGAGCTTTGAGAAGTTGAGCGGATCCCTACTGATGGAGCACCCGCAATGGTCGGTGCGCAAAAAGGACTGACTGCATTAGTCAAAAAATAAAAATTGTCCGCCTAAGTCTAGATCCAAATGACTTGATTGTATCTCACTGTATCATTCACCGAGAGTCTGTGTGCACATTCCTTGAAGCTAAATAATGTGATGAAAACTGTTGTGTCCATCATAAACTTCCTCAAAAGCCATGGGCTGAACAACAGCCAGTTCAAAGAGCTGCTCAGTGAACTCGAGTCAAGGTATGGTATGGTGATCTCCCACTGTTTTAAGCTCTGCGGGAGGACGTCAAGAAGTTCATGGATACGAAGGTAAAACCCGTCACAGAGCTCATTGATGGCAAGTGGCTCAGTGATCTTGCCCTCATTGGGGACGTTACCAAGCACCTGTCAAAGCTAAACACCAAGCTGAAAGGTTCCGACCAGCTCGTCAAATGTGAAATCATTGGAAGTCAAGTTAAGGCTATGGCAAGCACAACAGGAAAGGGGAAATACTGCGCACTTTCCCACTCTGCAAGAAAGAAAGCCTGATGTCACAACAGAATATGCTGGTGAGTGTGCAAAACTAATTCAGGCATTTGATGAGAGGTTTTATGATGTGAGAATTGTGCAAAAAGGAACTGGACACATTTGCTATGCCATTCAATGTGCAACCAGCTGATGTGCCAGAAAACCTCCAAATGGAAATAATTGAGCTGCAAAGCAACAAGGAGCTCCAAGCTAAGTACAACAACCTCCCTCTACTTGACTTTTACAAGCTGTATGTGGTCTGAGGAGACAATCTCTGAAATATGCACCTCTATTTTGGACAACATACTGATGTGAAAAGTTTTTTAAACTTACTCTTGCGAAGACCCGTTTCCGCTTAAGGCTGACTGACCCAAACTTGGAAAACCATCTTCAAGTTGCATAATCCTCAATGCCAGCTGACATCAGACGCCTCGCCAAAGATACACAGTTTCAGCCATCGCATTAGGTGAGTCTAACATGCATAGAAATTATGGTCCCCCATCTTATCAGTCATATGCTAGAATGTATGCCATTAAAAGTAGTAAGGTCCTTTAAGTACTTTAAAAACATTTTATTGGCCCTCGAGGTGAAAAAGGTTCCCCACCCCTGTAGTAAGATCTGGACAAGCAAGCTGTCAAGGTCATGAAAACACTGAAACCCTGGAGTAAACATCAATAAGATTTTGCCTTAATGCAAAGGAAAATCAAAATAAAATCGCAATATTTGTTTAAAATAATCTAAATTCTTATTTCTTGACATCAATCAAATAGTTCAGCCCTAGCAGCAGCTATTTCGGGGCTCTGTTGAGGAACCCAGAGTGACGTTTCTTATGAGTTTAAACCACATATTTGCAGCTTTTTCAAAACTCAAACTTTCCTCTCTCATCACTATAGAATAAATACCTGGATGGATCTGGAAAGGGATTTAAACAGTATCAAAATGTCTTGTCAACATCCATCCATCCATCATCTGACACGCTTGTCCCTAGTGGGGTCGCGAGGGGTGCTGGTGCCTATCTCCAGCAGTCAATGGCCGAGAGGCGGGGTACACCCTGGACAGGTCACCAGTCCATTGCAGGGCAACATAGAGACAAACAGGACAAACAACCATTCATGCACACACTCACACCTAAGGAGAATTCAGAGAAGCCAATTAACCTAACAGTCATGTTTTTGTCAGCATATTGTCTTAATAGCAGACAGGGTTTTATTTGTTAGGGTTTCTAATGTGATCTTTAACAAAATAGAGATTCAACAGAAAAGGAGTACCTCAGTAATTACTGTAAACTGACTTTTACACACTGCTTTTGACAATGGTAGTAGCATTTGTACCCCATCAGATGAAGCTAAGGTACAAGAAAACTTATATTAGATGTTAAAAACATACATGTTAGTGTGGCATTGACTAATTATCATTAAAGCTGCTTGTTTCAAAGTGAGGCTGATAAAAGACACACCTTTGGCAAGATAATTTGCTGCCCTCGTCAGCTGTCACATCCCCGTGCAATAGAGGTATGCCACTGTCACTCAGTGTCTCACAACTAAATAAGAGCACAGAGAACAAAAAGAGCCATTTGCGTCAGGCTGTGTTCCAGGTCTATTTTTAACCAAAAGCCATCTAGTGAATGGATACCCCAGTGTAATAATCAACGTTTACAAGTTTCTGTGCAACATCTTGACTCGTTGGGTTTGTTTTGTAAAGGTCCTCTATTTATTTTGTACAAGCGAGAATACAAACAATCTTGGTTAAACAAGGCTTTTTTTCAGGGAGAAAAATCTGA
The DNA here is from genome assembly GCA_030533445.1 of Cyprinodon diabolis. Taxonomy (NCBI): domain Eukaryota; kingdom Metazoa; phylum Chordata; class Actinopteri; order Cyprinodontiformes; family Cyprinodontidae; genus Cyprinodon; species Cyprinodon diabolis. The sequence goes on from CM060075.1 coordinate 28,609,440, forward strand.
AAAAGAGTTTATTTTTAATATTTCAGACTAAAAAAAAAAGGATGGTGATATTTTTCTGTCCTATAAATTATTTAAAAACAGAATCTGCATTTTGTTTTGGTTTGTTTGTTGCTCTGTTGGAGAAATAAAAGGTTCCTGATTTGATATTAGCAATTTAAGTTCAACTTAAAGAGGCCTGAAAAGCAACTATATAGCATGTTGGTAATATTTTTATTTTTTATGTTACATAAAAGTAATTGCTATCATGAATGTACTTGGATTATCATTTTAAAATTTAAATGACCTTACCCAGGCAGGATTAACACCAGATATGGAAAATATTGGTAAAAACGGATCACATAAATAGAATCTATCTGACAAAAATAGTCTAAAAGTAACACAAAAGGGAAAAGGAAATTCTTTTATTACTGGCCTTACTATGACCTTTCAACATCTTTCAGTTAATAGAACAGTTGTACAGTAAGAGTCAGATAGAGATAGAACATTTCCATGCTATTTTAGTATTCAGATACAGGGTCAAAATATGTTAAATATCTATAATGCTTTTGTATGCTGTGTTTAGGGGTTTAATTCGTATATAAATTAATTATTTTACTTATTATAATCTATAACCAAAATACCTTTTATTCATTGGTTTCCTAAGAAATTCAAGCTTATCTTTTATCAGTTAGGATTACAACTGAAAGAAAGGGAACCGTGCAAAATGGCCCATAAAAGATATCTAACACAAAACACCCTGTTGATAAGAACATATTCTTAGCAGAAACTAAAGAAAATGTCACTTCTTAAGTCTTTGACAGTTAGCCTTAATACATCAATCAATTCATTAATTCAAATAAAGATTAAAGATTTAAATAAAATACTTGGTATTGACAATTCACATTTTTACCAGCTTTTGACTTTATCTTCCTGTTTCGTAAAAGCTTTATAAAAATAAATAAATAAATAAAAAGCCTACAGTAAACTTTGAACATATTAGTGGCATAACATAATTCTTTGTTGATTTTTAAAATCAGTACCCAATACAAGTTCTTGGGTTTTACTTGGAATACTTGGAGGAATCATGTGAAACCTCAGCTATACTGCAAACAGCTTGGCAGCCTGCACATAAACAGATCTGGATAAATAACAGGTGGTTTTCAGAGTCTGAGAGACCAAACTACAGAATATTAGATTCTCACTTTGATGACAAAGAGTCTGTGTAGCACCCTAGACATCTCTAGGGAGCTGCTTCAGTTATTGTTTAATATTAAAGCTACCATTGAAGCTTTAAATGGGAATGGATAGGGATTTAGTCAGTTTGAATGAATGTTCATTATCATTTATAACCAGTAAGAAAAATATAGCTCTAACAGAGAGTCAACAGCCAGACCAGGGCAGCTGTGGGTGTTGTTATAGAACAGTTATAGAAATGTGTTCTTTTGCAGGGTTTTGTTTACTTTTTAAATGCTCTTTGTCAGTGTAAAACATCAGCTGAATGAGCAAATGACTTTTACTGTAAATTAGCAACTTCCCAAACATTGCATGTATTGTATTGGCCTTTCTACACACTAGCAGGGTGAGAAAACTAACTGTAAACTGGCTTATTGATTTTCAGTGGTGTCAGAGTGTTCTCTGTAGGACTGAAACAATCTAGTTAATCGCGATTAATCTATTATTGAAATAATCTAACTAATTTAGTAATCTATTAATCTTTAACTGCAGTATTGAGACTGTAAACATGCCTTCAGCTGACAGAGTGACTCGCTTAGAATATTTACTATACCAAAATTGTAAAAGAAATATACATCTTGAATTTAAGATTAAAAAACTTTTTCGTCTGTCAATATGCTCTATCCAGAACTCCACAAGTGAAAAAGCTTTAGTTTTACCTGGTTTAATTTCGTAAAACGTCTTTTTTAAGGAACCTTTTGCTATCTGATTATCAATCGATTAATAGAAAAAAATAATCTGCAGGTTAATTGATTTGCAAAAAAATCGTTAGATGCTCTTCTAGTTCTCAGTATAACGTTTCAAAAGTCAGCTAACCCCTGACATATTAGTATAAAAATAGAATATCCAAGCATTTTTCATTCAATTCCATCCATTAAATATGTCGCAGCTGATTTATTTCGAGGAATTATGCCAATCTTCCAGACGTTTCAAGCTTTTTTGAGCTCTCAGCTGCTCCAGGATGACGTTTGGTCCTCAGCTGTTTCACTCTCACTTCGTTAAACAGGTTATCCAACTCACAGATGATGCAAGCTATCAAAAACAATCCATGTTTATTTTAATCTAATAAGCAGACATCAAGTGGTGCTCAGGATGACACAAATGTTACCAAATAGAAAAAAATTAGCCCAAAACAACACCTAATGCTGGGTTGAAATCATTAAAGCAGGATGGCAAATTATAATACTTGGTCAAATATGCAACACATGAGTGATTCTTAAATGTTTAGGTAATAAGCAGCAGTCAGGTGAGTCAAGGAGATAAAATATTGGGATTTAAAACACCTTACACGATGTTTATAGAAGCTGCATGAAAAATAGACATCAAAATTGGTCATTTTGAACTTAAAAACTAAACTGAAGAATCCCACAGCAAATAAAGAACTAAAACCTAAACATTCTCCAAACATACCACCTATATAACTCAAACAGTGCTTTTTCAATTAATTATACCTCCATTAAAAGTGTAACTTCTTGTCAGCAACATGTAGCATCTCTAGAAAACAATCTTGAAGCAAAAAACAAAACTATCAAATTCTTCCAACTAGTGCAACTAACTCTGACATGGTCCAAATAGGAGACGTATGATCGGCAACAAGTTAAATAAAAAGAAAAGAAAAGATAACAGTTTGCCATTTCCTTACCATCATAGTCAGTTTCCAGCAGCCCAAACTGTTCCAACACCTTCACAAACACAACCACGACTACAAGAACTGCGATCATTTCCAGCCCCTCCAAGTTCATAGTCAACATGTCGGTCGGGTCACAGGCTGTCCATGACCGCTGACGCTTAAAAAGTCAGCGCATGGCACCATTAGTGGGCCATTTAACTCTACTTCAGGAGCCCTGTATCTGTGGCTCTGATTAGAGACCGGCACAAGTCAGACAGGGAGCGAGGGGGAGAGAAGTGAGTGGAAGAGAGAAGGGGGAAAAGAGGGAGGAGGGGGAGGCAAAGATAAAAGACACACAGAGCTGTGAAGGAAGAAGGTGAGGAGAGGGGAGAATGAATGAAAGTGATCGCAATGAGAGAGAAATAATGACCAAAGGGTGGAAGAGAGGATGGATCCTAATGAGGGATGATTGTCCACTAATGCTTCCTTTGAGTGGAAGACACCAGTGACAGATTTTAGCAGCAAGATAAAGGCCACAATAGATTGAAGAAAAATACTGTTTACTTAAAATAAGAGTTGATTCTTTTTCTTTTGCCCAATGATTTGTTTTGAATTTTACAACAGCCTTTATGATACTATTTTCGTAATTAGGATGTGGTTTAACTGAGGTTTTTCAATATTTAAGACCATAATGTGGGGGTAGAGTTTGATTGAATCATATTTATTTATTCTTATCTATTCTGTTTTATTTTTTGGTCCAGTTTTACCACCTTTCAGCCAGGAGTTGAAGATTCCTGGCTGGAAGGCTTTGACCACTGCTTAAGAATTATACATACTGAAAAATATTACCGTTTAAATGAGTGGTACAGAAATTTGAGATTTTTAATTTTTTTCCCCCTTTTTAGGAAAGAGTTACACGATGAAGATGACATGATGCCTAGTCTGAGAAACAAACTTGGGATAGTTTCAGAGCATTTAGAGCTTGAAGACATGCAGTCTCTCTGCTAGAGATGTTCCGATCCAGGTTTTTGCACTTCCGATTCCGATACCGATACTGGCCGATACCAATACCAGCCTATCCGAGCACGTATTTAAGTTTAAAGTTATTTAGCCTTAGTTGTTCTGCCCATTATGCCATGTTGAACTCCAGAACGGTGGTCTTTCACCATTAATGAGATTTGAAAATTAGACCTGGCTGGGGCTAATTGAACAATAATTTTTTTCTTTTATCATATGGGGCCATGCCAGATAATTTGAAATGCAATTTTTCTTAAAAACACTGCATCTTGAATTTCAAAGGCTATATCCATCTGATTAAAAATGTCTTTAATTGTTGCAAACAATTATTTGACAAATTCCAACGAACATCCTCTAAAAAAAAATTTAATCAATAAAACCCTTTATTTAGGTACCAAATTATAAGATGCAAACTCATAATTATAAGCAGAAACCTATAGTAGTCTCTAAGCAACCCTTAGGCTGTACAGCAACATTCGTTTAAAGCATGTATAGTAGCTGTAATCAGTGTGATAGTGACTCCCCCCCAACAAACAAAAATAGTTTTATATACATATATGTATTTTTCATGGAGTTCTATTGCTGATGTTTCTCTACTATTCCTTGAGTTCATCAGGCCTGACATAACATGAAGCCTGATCATGTACGTTTAGAGAGCCCACTGATTTGGCAGTCTAATCAACTAATCTTTTTAAGCTGAGAACAAACTGATTCCTATTTTCAGTACAGTTATTTATTATTTACTATATATCCACAGGGGAGGTGGGTGAAATAGGGATGTTATTTGCTTTAAAATTATTCATGATTTTTTTGTGATGTTAAATAGATGCGAAAAAAAAAGAATAAAAAAGATTTCTAAAAATCATAAATCTGATTAAGATACGTTATACAGAGATCAATCTTTTGATAATTTATTAGTAGCTTCCATTTTTTTTTTCTTTTCAAACTTTGGTCTTTTGGGCTCCATAGCTTTGATTGAAGTGAGTCTACAGAGGCTCCAGGAGGCCTGATTGGTTTTAAATGTCAGCTGTAGAAATAACTCTACTGTGCAACCCTGTCATAACGATGGAGGATGGATACAATTTTAGAATGTTCTCATGTATGTTAGAGATCATTTTCCGACCATCTTTCAATGGTACCAGCTTTTTTTTTGAGTAAATTAAACATGGTTAGGATGGACTTGATCCTTTTTGGAATTTAAACAATCTCATATCCCTACTATGCTACATCTTGGATAACATAAATATTTCCAAAATGTAGAATGTTAATGTTTCTAGCTGTTATGGAGTAGAACTGGAAGTCCCACGTTAGTATATCAGGTTATGGCTGTTTTGACGCAGTCTGTACCTCTGACACCAAATTCCTAAAATAGCGGTACCCTTAAAGCCACCAGAAAAACTTTTTTTTTTCCTTTTTCACTGTTGAACACTAATCCAAATGAAGAGAAGCAACATTTCAGCCTGACACCACATTCCACATGGAGTATTATTAAGAGCTGTGGTCCGTATTTGCTGGCGAAAAGGACTGCATCCATCTTTAAAGAAGCTGAAAAAGCCAGCATAAGCTCATATGGTACTGTCCGTTTCTTCAATGAATAAGGAGTTTTTAAAACTCTGTCCAAAACAAATTGCACAACATAGCATTGGAAAAAATATACTAACTGATGAATAGATGGAAAGAAAGTTGGATGATTGGACAAATGGCTGGACGACCGTGGAGAGATGGATAGAGAGAATGATAGACAAGGATGAATTGATATATGGATAAGCAAAATGGGGACAGAGAAATGGATATAAACATCACTGAAACAAGGAGAGAAAATAGAATGCCAACCCCTTTTCCACATATAATACTTCAATTAAATTTCAAATATTTCTGGACTTTGCTTCTGTTAAGACAAAAATTGGATAAATGGTTCTGAATAAGTTAGTGTTAAGAACATACTCGTATGACCAAAAGAAATTAAGTTTTAGAAATGTTCTCAGTTCCTTTGAGAAAACCAAATATGTGTTTAATGCAGCAGACATTGAGAGCGTTTGAGCTACCAGTGAACATGACAGGACAAAAAACTGTGTAGGAAGTTTCTCAGGAGCAGAGGTTGAAAAGGTTAAAGAAAAATATTGTATAAGTCTGCTGAGAGGAGGTGTACCAAGGCATGGAGCACATCCAAGTTAATAGAATTTCTTCTACTTTTTTAAACTTATATGACCTTTATTATAATGTTTCTTTTTCATGTTTCTTTTCAACTTTAAAAACAGAACATGAGCTAATCTCAGAGAATCTTGCTCCACTTTCCAACATTGCTCTCCAATCACCTTAGAACTTAGTGCAGGGTATAATCAAGACCCAAGGCTAATGGTAATGAAAATAATCAAGATTTTGCATGTCATCATCACACACAGTATGCTACATCAATCAGTGTATGATTGGTGATGAAAGTAATTGCTGCTTCATAGCAATCACATCAGACAGCTCAAACTGGCTAATTGATTGATTCATTAATGTTTTAAAGTGAAAATTCAAAATATGACAAAAAGTACATTTTCTTTTGTAAATGCAGGTCTTTAGTATTTCAGGATGGAAACCAATACTCAAATTAACAACTTTATTAAGTAAAACAGCTTGAATGCTTGCCAACACAAACTGTCATTTGCATGGTAGCAACTTAATGCATTTAGACAAAGGTAGGCCAACATGCTGAAGTTTAATCTGGGGTTTAGAATATATTTCTTTGTCTTTCAGAGACCAGCCGAAAAAAGAGAACACATTGTTAGGAATAATATTTATCAATTATCAATTTTATTTATCAATTGTTCCACCCTAAAATACATAGGTTATTAAACATATGAGATGCGTATACTTTGTATACTTTCTAATTGTAGCTTTTCTTACACTTAGTATAATTCTATAAGGTATGAATACCCAACTCCACTACTTCCTGAATTTCAGCCAGCTCCTTTTTTCCCTGTCTTTACTGCATAGACTGATTAATCCAGATGTGTCTGACCTCAGTAACCGTAATGAAATTGGCATATTTTATTTAGCCTTCAGGAGTCAAATCAGTTAAGGCAGAGATCCATTTTTGTCAGGATAAGAGTAATCGTCTTCATTGTATAAGTCACAAGGTTAAGGGAAGAGAATAAGGAGCATAAAGCAAACCTAAATCATATGATATAGTTGTTTAGTATGAAAGAAGTGTTATTTAAAGGTATAGTGAAGTACAGTATGTTCTTTTTCCGGGTGGATCATCACAATAAGTGGTCCTACTAATTGTCAATTATTGTGGTGATATGTTTTTACGTGAGGCCATCCTATGTGCCCATCCCCCCTTTTCACTTACCGGTGGTGAGTCTGACATAGTGGAAAAATTGCAAATCTTCTTTTGGAAAGTAAGCTTGTATGAGCGATGCTAACAGCAACTTTTAAACAGAGCGTGCACGAGGAAAAATGGGCTTGTGCATGCTCTCGCACACGTTTAATAGGCGTTCCCTCTCGGGAGCAGGTACAGGGTGTTGCAGGTGCTTTTTTTTTTTTTAAATAGAGAGGGCGGGTCTTTTAAAAAATGCCATACTAAAAGAACTTGGAATGAGCCCCAATGCATAAGCGTGTTAAGCGGGATAACAGCCTTCTCTAAAAAAAAAAAGGTCTTTCTGCATTACCTTGAAGTAAAACATCGCTGGTAGGGACCACAAAGGATAGTGAATAGCAAGAGTGAGGTACAATTTTGTTTTTAAATATAAAAAAAATCTTAATTTAAAAACCAATTAAGAAACAAATACCTTTGTTACAGTCTTCTATTGTTAGAAAATATCAGTATTCGATTCCAATTAATTTAATTAATATAGAAACTTTTCCATTGCTCCTCGAAAACCTGTGGCTCATAAGAAGCCTAGGGCTTTTGAAGGCACAGTTAGCATTTATACACACAATTACAAGGGAAAATTTACTTTCCCAGGCCTTTGGTCCCACTACAGCCTCAGTATTTGCTGGGCTTGTTGAGGGTGGGCTATTTACAGCTACAGGACTTTGCTTTACAAGCCATGACAACAAAACATTTTCATACTTTTTCTTTGTCACTAAATAAGTTTTAAGACGCTTCCAAGCAAGAAGCACACCTCTAAACTTCAGCTGTGTTGTTATGGAGGACCAATTCTGCCATTTTTAAAAATAAATACAGAAATAAATAAATGCTCAATAAATACATAAGCATACAATTATTTGCCAACAAAAATACAATAAACAAATAAATGTAAGTAGAAATTAAATTATACAGTGAGACATAAATGTATATAACTTTTAATTAGCTTCTTTATTTATTTGCCTTTGTAATATTTACCTTATTTATTTTTTGTCCTTTATAATCTTCAACTTTATTTTTTAATTACTTATATTTTTAAGTATTTATTTATGTGCATGTTATAATATTTTTGTGTGTTTTATTCTTCCTTTGTATTTTTTTTACCTTGGTTATTTCTTCGCCACTGTTTATTTCTGTCTGCCCTTTTTACATTTCTGCCTGTCGTATTTACATTTCTGCCTGTCGTATTTACATTTCTGCCTGTCGTATTTACATTTCTGTATGCATTTCTGTCTCATTATGCAAATGAGGAGGGGGCGTGTCCTAGAGAGTCAACTTCTGCTCATTGGTTGGCGGTCCATCTTCTTAACTCACAGAGCTCAGAGTACTAAGTGAAATCTAAGTTCTCTTTTCTGTTGCTGTTGTTCAATAAAAGTATGTTTTAATATCATTTGAGGCGAGAACATTATACTTTTAAGCATTACCATATGGCCCATTCACAGATTCAAAGCGTAATTTCAAAGAAAATGTTCCGAACTTGAGAGGACCGCGGCACCAGCGGAGCTCCGAACCACACGGCAGTCGGGTCTAATGGCATGCCCGTCTGCAGCGGCCCTCACTCGGCATAGCCGTGTTTTAAGCGTGTTGGTTAGCATTTTACTACATCGGTCGAATCTACAGGAGGAGAGCCTGATGTCGAGTCTGAAGTCATTAGAACGTGATGTCATGATCTTGGCGCTGATGGTTTGGTTTTTTCCTTTGTTCCTTGCTCCCTGTCTAATTGGTTCTGCGGCTGATTATCGCCGATCATTTCCACCTGGTTCCCCTACTATCTAAGTTGTGTGTTTGCCTCCCATCAGTGCCAGGTTATTTGTGTGTTTTTATGGGAATGCCTACTATTTACCATAATATATCACCTTTTCAATATGATCAGCTTTCCTTTCCCTGCTGGAAAAAGTCTCCCTAGCAATCTGTAGTCTGTCTGTTTTCCTGATTTTGACCAGTTTCTGCCCTGAGGATCTCGAGTTTTGCCTTGCCCCTGTCTGCTCTGTTTGTCCCATCTGATCTTGGATTCTACCGGCTTCTGAACCTGGAACTGTCTTCTGACTTCGGCCTTGGATTTCCCTTCTGGACTCTGTTGCTGCTCGGCGTCGGCTGGCGCCCGCTCCGCTCACTCTCTAGGAACTCTGGGGGCGTCGCCCGCCGCAACTGCTGTCAAACCTCCCTCCTGGATTCTGCTGTGTTCTCTACGACCGGACTGAACTGTGAATCAGGTCAGTGACTTAGCTCCAAGTCGTATTCAGTTCCACATCCAGTCACTGACCTGTATTCTCCTATTACTGCAGACATCCGCCCCGCAGCAGACGAGCAGCCCTGCGCACCTGTATGTTTAATAAACGCTTTGAACTTTCCCACTGCCTGTCTCGTCTTGTATTTGGCAAAGTTCCTACACGCGTGTAATGATCTCAGAATATTCGACCCAGAATTCAACAAAAAATCGGCATCATAGCCAGCGGTCCTTCACACACGGCTATGCCGAGAGAGGGCCGCTGCAGACGGGCTGCGGTTCGACCTGGCTGCCGTGAGGATACGGAACTCTGCTGGTGCCGCGGTCCTCTCAAGTTCGGAACATTTTCTTTTAAATTACGCTTTGAATCTGTGAATGGGCCATATGGTAATGCTTAAAAGTATAATGTTCTCGCCTCAAATAATCTTAAAATATACTTTTATTGAACAACAGCAACAGAAAAGAGAACTTAGATTACACTTAGTACTCTGAGCTCTGTGAGTTAAGAAGATGGACCGCTAACCAATGAGCAGAAGTTGACTCTCTAGGACACACCCTCTCCTCATTTTCATAATGAGACAGAAATGCATACAGAAATGTAAATAAGACAGGCAGAAATGTAAATATGACAGGCAGAAATGTAAAAAGGGCAGACAGAAATAAACAGCGGTGAAGAAATAACCAAGGTAAAAAAAATACAAAGGAAGAATAAAACAGACAAAAATATTATAACATGCACATAAATAAATACTTAAAAATATAAGTAATTAAAACATTTGAAGATTATAAAGGACAAAAAATAAATAAGGTAAATATTACAAAGGCAAATAAATAAAGAAGCTAATTAAAAGTTATATACATTTATGTCTCACTGTATAAATAATTTCTACTTACATTTATTTGTTTATTGTATTTTTGTTGGCAATTAATTGTATGCTTATATATTTATTGAGCATTTATTTATTTCTGTTTTTATTTTTAAATATGGCAGAGTTGGTCCTCCATATGTTGTGAGTATACCAAGAAATATCCTATTATCACGTCTGTGTCGAAACAGCAGAGCCCTGGGTTTTTATGAGTTGAGAGATGTAGCATTAATTAAGCAATCTTCAAGTATATTTTAAAAAAGGAAAGCAGAAAATTCATGACTTAACCAGTTTTACCTTATTATATCTAACTTGTGAGAATACATTAATTAAAACTAATGTGTGAAGCTGTTTATCCGTCTACATTTTTACCATTTCATAGTTGTTGTTTTTTATATCAAATTATTCATTTCATGAATTAACTTGATTCTATAACAGCTGTTAGTTCTTCTCAGTTCTCAGAAACATTCTATAAAGTGGCCAGTATTTATTGATGTTGAGTCAATAATCTCAGAATTTATCCTCTTAACTTTAGGAAATGTTTTGCAAGAAACTGTTCTTACAACAAATAATCTTTAATCACCTTTTAGTCAGAGATTCTTTCTGCCAAACGTTTGATTGAATTCAAAAATCATCTGTAATCTGTTCCCAACAAGGACTAAACTCAAACGCATTGGTAAACAGGGTGTTGCCAGGTAAATCCTTCTGTTGAAAAGAAAGTGTTTTTAATAAATTGAGTTACAATTGAGTGACCTTCTACAGACAAAGCACAGGTCGACAATGTGACAGTAAAACAAATTAAAGTCTCGTTTATTTGAAGGTAATACCGACAGGGGCTGCTCTGGCCTGAGCTCATCACAAAGAATAGTCCATTCCAAACTAATGTGATTTGGATTGTGTTAAATTTAAGTAACGGACAAAACGTTTTCTTAAAAGGAGAATATAATGCAATATCCACTCCTCACAGGTAATCAAATGAAAGCAATAAATAATATATAAATAAATAAAAAGAGTTTCTACTTTATATAAACGATGTCGACTCTATGGATCACAGTGTGATAAAAAAAGATCTGAAGGAGATGGAAATTAACACTGTTGGTTTCAAAACCTTATTGAAATTTTGTGCTAGGCAAGATTTTAAAAGCTTTAATTTGCTAGTAATAATATAGTGATAATTTAACAGAATACATAAAAACAGGTTTAAAATATACAACAGGAGATGTGTAAGAGATCAAATACAGTAAAACACATCTGACCATGTTAGTAGCCCATTTATCCCCTAGTAGTTTTAATATTTTAAAGCAAAGAGTCTTCTTAATGTTTATTGCCTAGTTTTATACATTTTGATGATTTAGCTGTTCCATTGCAGCAGCGGCAGCTTTGGTTTATTTGAGAGTGCTGCCATCAAGTGGAAATGACACAAATCTACAATTTAGAGGCCTGGTTTTGATTGCAGACACAAATAAGTAGTTTACAGCCTTTAACATAAACAACTCATGTTGATGCATACTTTTTTCACAGAATTCCATTCACAAATCAAACCTATATCCAATTACCAGTTTTCTGAGTTAATTTTTAATTAAAAATAGATATTTTTACAAAGATGAGAATTTGGAGCCTGTAAACTCTTAGAATATGGGGCCTGTAAAAACCACAGCCTAGACTGAAAAGATGGACAGATGACAGAAATTTTAGATTAATTACTAGACAAACACGATGGATGGATTGAATAATTAAGAAGTCATTTTTTCTCTGTCCTTTATTGGTCTCACAGTCATAACTCAGTAAAAACAATGAGAGCAATATCCATTAGGTGTTATTTCTATTTTTTCCCCCACAAAGGAAATTGAAAACAGCATTACATTTTTTTTAAATAAATTTCCAAAGCCTTGATATCTGCTGCTGTATGAAACTGTTTTCACTGTATTTAACAGTGACCATAACATGATCTAACAGGTACTGGACTCCCTTGGCAATATATAATCTTTTCCTTTCTGCATATTTAAAACCAGACAAAAACCTTGTCACAGCATTTGTGCACTAGAGACTGACAAATCTATTTAGCAGGAAGGATTACTTAATTCTATTTACAACTATAGGTTGAAAACTGAATCACAGCGATATGATGTTCCAGTCAGCAACGCTATAATTTATTGTAACCAAAGTGCGTTTCTGATATATTTTCATCAGGTAATAGAAGCTAGAATAAACAAAAAAACTAAATTAGTATTGAACTGCTCATGGTAAAGATAAAGATTTACTATTGCAAAAGAAAAGCACAGATTGAAAGCCACAAGTTTCTATCATATTCTTTCTCCTTTTGAAAAGTGCTTTTAATGAAATACCAGTAAAAAGGCTGGAGAGCTGTCTGAAGCTCAGAGTGGCGTTTATTTCCACCCCCAGCCAACTGTGCTGTGTGCTGTCAATAATGCTGGCTAAAGGACATTCTGCGAGACATTACCTTTTAACAAAAAAACAGAGAAAGAGGGCTTTTTGAGATACACTTTACTATAAAACATAAAACAACCCTGAAACTTTTAGCTTTGCAAATAAAGAGGACCCATTTTCATTTTTAAGAGAAATCTTTTCTGAAAAAGAAAGTTAGGCAGCTTATCAGCCTAGACATCATCATCTGTGAGGCTTGCAATATTTAACCAAAAAGAAATAGACTTAATTCATAATATAACAAGAATATAGAAATACCTAACCAAGACCTAGTAATTGCCTATTAGTTTTATTGTAAAGCTATTATACGCCATTGCTGATTTCTAGTGATCAGTGAAGAACTTTCAGAGTTGTGATGTTGACAAACTGAATCTACGAACCAGTTCTGAAACACAAGCGATGGGAAGAATGTGATGGCTGCATTTAAGCTTTTGAGCCTCAACTGAGGGAGAGAGAAACCAGAGGTGTACCACAGATTAAATATACAGGGCTTTACAAAAAATGCTAAATATTGCTAATGTAATGTAAACCAGTGCTTCACCATTTTCTTCCAGTGATGGAGAGGAGCATTTTTCTTCAGATTCAGATCAATTCAAATACAAATTTGAAAAGAGGTTTAGAAACCCTGACAATCTACTGACTACACCCCTTGTATCTGTTGTTTTTCTTATAGGTAAGACTAGCCAAAAGAATAAAATAAAACCAAGCAAGTCTTTTGTAGTTGTTTTTTTTTTTTCAATAAGCTTAGATGTTTGGACACTTTAAATCTTTTAAGTGTTTAATGGTTTATAAAAACACTGTGGTAAGATCGTGTCTCCAATACACTCAGGGCTGTATGTTTGCAGAAAATCATACCAACATTTTATTTCCTGAGTAGCCGTGCGAGGGTACTCAGAATATAAAACATTGAATCTAAATTAATCTAGCGAGGCTGCAGAGCACCGGCAAAATTTTTAAACATTACAATATTCGACAAGAATGTTTTGGTTTTACACAACACTATAAGTTTTCACTGCAAGCATTACAATGTTGATTACACCAGGGCTGCATCCTCAGGTGGAGTGGATGGAAGGTCTTCATGATGACTCACTTTTATATTCAGTGATATTAAATATATTTAGTCTGCAGGCAGATAATACTGTTTTTCTCCACCCACAGAACTCATCTGTTCACGGTGCTTATCACTTTTCTGTCAACCATCTTCATTGTGCTTTAGGTGATTAATTTCAGAAAGTGAACAGTATCTGAGAGTATCATAGCAAAGAAATAGATAATAACTAATTGCAACATTTTAAGCTGCACAGCTTACAACATTTGAGTGATTTTATGGTGATAATATCAACATTTATTTATTGTACTTGAGTATTGCAGATACTGTGCAAGTAGCAGCTATGAAAATCCAAATGTTAATTTAAGGCTCATGACCTAAGTGAGGATTACAGATAAATCTTGATTGGGACACCCCTACAGAACCCAAAGAAGGTTTGCATCCAAAACGTAAACCTGTGGTCAGAGCTGCACTGGGAAATGAAGCTTAAGCATAAATTCAATCTGGAAGACACTTATCAGCTTCACCTAAGATGTCTCTTGTTCAGCTCCAGCAAATCAACTTGAAGGGCCGCACCTTGTCCAAAGCCAATCATCTTGCAGGATCCCCTTCATTTAGCTCCTGGCCTTCCTTCTCTCTCCCGCATGAAATCAAACTTTCACCCACCTCCACCTCATCTCCTCCCTCATTCTCAGTCTCACTCATCCTCTGGCTTATTCCACCACCAGTACCCGGGCCCTGAGGGAAGACTACTCTAATCCTTTTCTAGGTTACTCATTCAAGCGTACGTTGATTCACAGCATTAAAGTCTTCTGCTGGGGCCTGAGCGCCAAATAACTTATCTTGTTTATGTCTTCATCTGCTTCCCTCTCCTTGAACTTCAGTCGGCCTCGGCAGATGGTCGCTCAAACTGAAACATTTTCTGCTGGAGGTTTCTTCCTGCTGAGAGGGAGTTTTCCTTTCCACTGTCACTACATATATGCTCAGTGTAAGGGATTACAGAGTCATTGAGTCTTTGCAGGTTTTCAGCTAGTTTTCCTTAGATAGAAATATTTTCAAGAATATGATTATGTTACCTGTATAAATAAAATAAACACTTTCTAATTACAACTTTTCTCTGAGTTTCTCATGGCTAAAATCACATGTGGAGAGAAATTAGTTAAAGTTTAGTTTGATTGTCTTTAACTGGTAACTTTTTAGTCAGAAACTCAAGCATCTCACTTTTAAGTTAACACACACAAATTTTACCAGGCGGAGATACTGTAACAGCACTTTTTTTCTGCTATGACAAATAACTCCCACGACCCTAACATTTTTAACACAACTATTTTATATATGCATATATTGTTTTTAACACTTGGCTTTTTATTGTAATTTTCCTTGTTTGTTTACAAATACATTGTACACTAACAGTTAAAATTCAACACGTGATACAATAAATTAAAATAGAAGAAAAAAACATTTGCCTGGGAGCTGGTCCTCTGATAATCCTTATGTCTTATTGAGTTTCTCATTTATAGTTGCTGTGTTTTTTATTTTGAATACTGTCCATTTCCCCCCCACTTCTCTTCCACGGGTTTGCTCGAATCTCAGATGAAATCTCAATTATACCCATTATATTGATATATTTTAATACACTAAAGCCGATTTATAAAATTTGTTTCTCTGAATCTGAATCAGTTTAATTGAGACAAAATTAACTAGTAGAGTGATACATCATGACCAAGTGTTAGGATATTTACACAAGATTTGAGATTTTTGCAAAAAGTATGAAGATTGCTTTGCATTCAAGTTCAGATTACTGATTATTAACATCTGTGTCTGTTCTATTATATAAAGCTTAGTTTGGACTGTGTTGGTCAAAAGAATTCTCTGCACTTGCCTAATATCCTAAATTTAGGCTGAAGTCCATGCATATGGTTTAATTAGAACCACTGTATAGAGCTGTTGTTCAACTGGGAAGCAGTCAACTCTATAGCTGCCCAAACAGAACTTTATCTCTCTTCTGGTGTAATCCTGTATTTCTCAATCCTATATCTCACCAGTTCTGACTAGATTTGCTATCCATGTTTCAGACATATACCCCTGTTTCATGATGCTGCCAAATACCATGTGTTCTGTGTAGTCACAGTATTAGTTTCTCTGCAAAGTAATATACATGAGGGTTAACAAAAGAAAACCAATCAGTTTTTGTTTCATCTGACCAAAATGCCCTATACAGTCAATAGAAAACTACTGCAACATATTTTGCATTTTTTTTTTCATTAAAAAAAGGATTCTTTATTCACTTTATTGGGAAATTTGTTGCAATAGACTTTATAAGGGGGTATGCAATGAAAAGGGAGCTGAATATAAATAATTCCCATTTTCATCATTCATAAAAAAACATCACAATTTTCAGACTTATGGTTCATATTAGTGTTTTCTTTTTTCACATGAACTCCAAGTATAACGAATGAATTTTCAAAATTAATGCAAAATTTATATAGGCCTTGTTGGGCACTGTAGCAGAGTAAACAGTCATAACTAGCAATGCTTGTTGTTAAAACAGAATCATTTGCTATAATCTCAGAATAACTGACCAAAGTATCTAGTTTTAGAGTTCTTTTTTATCTTAATATTTTAGTTTTTCAGAAAATGTCAGCCTTAATTTAGGACAGACGTTGCAAAGTTCTTGCTTGATCACCTTAAAATTGTTCTTGGCTGCACAAAAAAATCCATCTTAGTGATTCATCTAGAAGGCATTAAGCTGTAAAAAAAAAAGCATATACCTTTAATCAAATACCATTTCATAAGGAAAATCTCTTCTGTCCGCAGTTAAAAATTTTATCTGCATGGAAGAGAAACCTATAACTGCTAGGAGATGAGCAACAAATTACCAAGTGAAGACTTAGTGTTCTCTCGAATCTCAGTCACACTAAGGCCCTTCTGAACAAGAGGAGTATTTCTGCAAACAGTGTTGCATGTCACAGATGGGTTAGAAGAAGAATTAATGAGATGAATTCAAACAGCCTTTGGCAGACAATAATTTTCATATTTTACAGTCATTATTTGCTTTTGATAAAGGGTCTTTTTAAGTTTGAGCAAAGCAATAATTGAATGCCATTTTAATTTATGCTGGGACTGAGTTAATACAGCGAGTTCAGTTTGTGTTCTTTGTGTTTTTGTACTCCACAGAGGGTCAGGAACAGCTTACATAACAGGTGATGTATTTTTCCAAGGTTTTCATTTTTTTTAATGTGATCAGATGGGGCTTTAAGCGAACATGGAAATTGGTAGGATGGCTACCTTTAAAGTGACAGCTGCTCCCGCTGCGGCTGGCCGATGTCTTCAACCAGTCCTGTAAACACCAGAAGGCTTGAAAGGAGAGCGGGGCCAGAAACAAGCAACAAAACTGGACATCCAAACCACCCCTACAAGTTTAGGCTTCAAAGTTAGGGTGAGGAATCAAAAGTTTACAGTTTAAACTAAATGCATACAGCTGCCTCTGATTGACATTTTAGATTAGCGTTATGACTCATACTGTATTTAATGTGCTGCTTCCATTTGAGCAGCTGAGTGTACCTCTTTCACTCCTACACAGATTTCAGCTCATAACAGCTCCTAACACCACAAACAGGCAAGACATTTTAGATGACTGAAAGGACAAGGGCAAACCCATCACTGCACAACAATAGCACCTACAGGTCTATTATCTTTGGGACATTTACCCATTGTGGGAACACTTACAGCTGAGCCAGAAGAGTATAAGAAGGTTACAGTTTCAATAGGTGCTTATTGGACTATCATTTCTTTTCACAAGAATAAATGCAGGAAGGAAAAATGAACCAAAGGCAGAAAAGGTAGAAAGGCAGCACTGTAAGCTTTTATAGAGCAAGGGCACTATAATTTAAAAAAGTCTTACATGGTATTAGGAAGTATGTGAAACATTTTCAAAAATATATAGAAAATTCAGTTTGTTCAATGACTGAGATCTTCATTTCAAAAGGTATAGAGCCAGCTAAGAAACCAGGATCAGTCTTGCTAAATTGGTGCAAGTCCTTTGAAGGCTGATTTTATCCTTAACATTTCAGTATAGAGCCCAATTTGTTGCACATAAGTATTAAAATATACAAAATATGCTCTCCACGTAGCAATGATAACTGCTAACAAAACAAAACCTTAATAATTGTTTAAAAATGCCCTAAAATTTCACTAAAGAGGGTTCCTCTTCTTTGTTTCATTGAAAACATATATTCTGTCATTCATCTGATTGAAGTGACATTTCTAAATCTTATTCAACACATCTATTTTAAAAAGGTCACAATGACTGCTTTGTGCTGGCTCTTCAAATTTGTAAGTATCAAATTGATTCAGCAAATTAGTAATTGAATAACTAAATCGCATAACTACTTTCTAAAATTTGCAACAGCATTTTCTTTGCGTTTTTAAAGACTTCTTCTATAAAGTTAATAAATTGTTCAGAATCTTTTGTCCTGTTTCGTCTTTACGTCAGTTTACTCTTTAAATGTCATTGTCGCAGGGTTCGGTGTAAGTGACCTTCTGCAACATCCCTTGCTGCACAGCAGCTGCATGGCGTTCAGCGTGAGCAGGGGCTTAAGCAAACCTGTTCTGGGCTCTTAGAGCGGCATAGCAGCATATTAGCAGAAACGATAGCTCCAACTATTCCGGGAGGGACATCTAAAAGGTTTAGGAGTGTGTTTATTAGGACATTTTGGCCATTCTTCCTGAAGCTCTAACTCTTTCCAAAATGTCTATCAAATGTCTGTCTATCAGATGGCCGTCTATCCAGGTCAAGTATCTTTGCAGGCCAGTCAAGCTCGACACTTACTGTAACTTCCTCATCTACTATCTCTGAGCACTATGAGGGTCAGCATACATTGCTCCCACTTCTTCAGTTAACTAACCTTCCACATGTGGCTAATCTGCTGTCTTTCCCAATTGCTTCTGCTTTATACTGCTGACAGAATAGAATAGAATATAACTCAATTTTATTGTTAGATCACTGTCACAAAACAAAGCAATGAAATGCAGTTTGCATCTATCCAAAAGTGCTATACAGGATATAAATATTTATTTAGATGTGTACAGAAACTATGGATTTATTGACTATAAATGGTATATATAAACAGATAGTAATTGTAAGAGGCTATAAAATAAACAGTATGGAAGCTATATAAGGATTATACAGCAAAGTTAGAATATGGATTATATATTTATTAGTTGGGTTATAATACAGAATAAATAATGGCTGATAATAGCGGATACAAGATTTACAGATTATATACAACTATAGTTGAGAAGTACCTGTAAGTGATGTGGGATCTGTAGGTTGTTGCGTCTGTGTTAGAGAGAAACAGCCTATGGTGTGTTTAACATTTAGAAGTGAAAAAGGTCACATCCTACTGCAGCACCGAGCTGGAACTCATGAAGCTCATGAAAGTGAGCTACTATTTCACAAATGTTTCTAGAAAATAGATTGCATGCCTTGGTTCTATACACCTGTGGTCATGGAGCCACTGTAAACACCTTTTTATATTTATCTAGAAGGGTGGGTACTAGGGGTGGCTATTGGCAAAGAAGTCATGATTCAATTCGAATCACGATTCACATGCCACGTTGCGATTTTATCACGATGCATCACGATACTTGAAATATTGCGATGCATTGCGGTATTTTCACTGAACACTGTAAGAAAAAGATACAGCCCTTACCAGTGGCTGACTGGCTGTGTATGATCTGGATAGTGTCTTCAATTGATACATAAATGAAAGCAACTGAATTCATACATAGCTGTGTTTACTGAAATGACTTTTGGAGGTGTTGCCATGAAAACAAATACTGGACAGAAATATTACTATTACTGGCGTGGACACACTGACAAAAGATCTTAGGATTCATCAGACTTAAAATAACAAAATAAGGATAATCAGTGCCGTTTACATGGCCTCAGTGGTCCTTTTGCAAATGACGTGCATCATATCAATTTCATTTTTACCTTCTTTGTTTTTAAAGCCAAAATGCATCCAAGCATCTGACTTGAAATGTGATGGAGCCGCGGGGCGAATTTTCATAGTGTCCTCCATGTTTATTTGATATGACCTGTCTCAGTATCCCGCGGTCGGAAATGGTTGTGACACAAGGCAGCAGGCGTCAACACATCCGCAGCGACATCTGCTGGACTGGAAGTTGTATTCCACTTGATTTGGCTGATGTGCGCCAACCATTCATGTATTTTATTTGTTCATTTTTTCTTTTTTTATAATCGATTCTTGCCTTCAAGAATCGATGCAGTAGATCACAAGAATTAGAATCCTGATGCATTGTCATGACGATTATTTTGCACACCCTTAGTGAGTACTTTATGCAAGATGGTGCAGCTCTTTTTATTTACTTCTAACTTTTTTTATTTTACTTCTAACAATTCACATTTCACAATAGCCATTTGCAGCTATGCTTTATGTGGACAAAATGCTCCATCCATGACAATCAGTAACCTCACATGTTCGATGAATTCAAGTGGTATTTGTACATTCACAAACACTTGAGAATCCGTTTGTGTCACGCTCCAACTTCAGCAATCCGAGACCACCCGAAAAGAGTCGGCAATCGCGCTGCAGTTTAATGGTTTAAGTCAGGGCATTTAGTTGTTAGAAGAAGGAGATGCTGAGCCCACAGCCGAACCAAAAGAAATATGATGGAACAGGAGGATGTACGCGTAGCTGCTGCTAGCATATCTGATTAGTCAGAATCCATTTCATCGTTAAAAGAAGAACACCAAAAGTGTAAAAAAAATGTTCTCGTGGTTTCTCATAGCTTCTAATGCTATTTGCTTTATTACTGACTAAAACCAATGTTTGGTAGGAGTCACTACACCCAATCAGCTCAGAAGCTTATAAATGGCCTTACTGCTCCAAAGCAGATTCAGGGGGCTTCATGCAACTTTTTTGTATTCTTGTCGTAAATTTCTCTTACTTATTCTCCTACAGTACATTGGGCTCCTACGAATGGGCCACATTAGATTCAACAAACATTCTTCACTTCAGTAAATTATCGTAAATGGTCTTCATAAACCTGATGCAGTCCAACTGTGCGTGAGAACATGTTCATGAGAAATGGAAATTTGCATAATAATGCCATATAAATTTATCCATAAAGTAAATCAATCAATAAGGCTACAACTTCCTGCGCTTGTCAGAAGGCCTTTATTCATTTAAATGACATTAAAGACCATAAAGGAAAAACATTAAAGGTTCAGAGATAGAGTTTCTGCTGACTGAGCACTGAGCAGCATTAAATTACCAGGAAAATCCATTTACTTTATTCAATCCAAATACAGTCAATAAAAACTACTGATTGAGGGAAGAGGTGAAACATATGATGTAAACGCATAGTATATTATTACCATCAACCGTCGACAACAGTGTGTACATCTCTTGTGTACATCTCCAGAAAATCATCCCTTCATCACATTCTCCATCTCTCTCATGCATAAACATACAGTAAAAATGTTAACAGTGAATCTCTAATTCGATGAACTCAGACAGACCCACACATTTCACATTAAGGGTAGTAACAAAGTCAAGGAGCTGCCATGGAGTGAAATGAAAGTGTTACCATTAGGAGATTCAAGCAGCAACACATTGCCAAACATTAAATCCATTTTCTGTTCCACATTTTATCTAAATAGTAGCTTGATCTCACTTAGAGGTCACTGAATATTCTTTTTGAGGAAATGATAACCAAAACAAAACGGTGTCCCCTGGATACCAAGATGCCAGCTGCAGGTGTAGTGACCGATGGTTCTGTCATTAGAGAATAAAAATGTAATTTAGAATCGCAGAGTATCATAATATATAAGGATGCAGCCTGATAAAATGGACAATTGCTTTCAAGTAAAACAAATGTAGTCCTTTAGTGAAAAAGTAGTTTTCGATAACAGCTGACTGATTGAGCAACTCGTACAGCAAGTCTCAAGAACTCGAAAAATGTATTTGTTCCTGACAGAAGTTTGGAAATAGGAGGAAAACGTTGCATTCACCATTTTTCATCACTCAAACAAATGATTTAGGAACAAATGTATTCGTACAAACACTTCTTGCATGACAAAAAAGAAAACCAGCACTTTAAACAGACATGTTCACATTATGTGTTGTTACTATCAGATTTTAATTAATCTATTTACCTGAAATTTCCCACCTTAAATGATGGCAAAAACAGCTTCAGTTTATTTAATGAAATCAAAGTAATATAACACAACACAAAGGGTCAGCAAGCATTAAGCAGTTTTAATTTATTAGAAGCATGAACCAATGGTTGCTGTACTGTTTGAAAACCTCGACATACGTGTGAATAACACCAGTGTATTATATTAAAGGCCAAACACAAAGGAGTGCGTCTAGAGCAGTTTTATCATGTGTGATGGTAGATTATCCTTTCTTTTCTCTATGTTGTTGGTCTAAATCCCGCAAAAAATGCACCAAGTGAGAGAATTTTACAGTATGCTGGGCGCCTCTAGCGATCCCAGAGTCCGGTGAGAGCAGTCAAGTGACAAACAACTGCGACATCAGTCTAGTAAAACGTCCATTGTTAAGGACTCAAAGGATCGGTAAAACGTCATTACAATGCTGTCCTGTACTACTGTGAATTGTTGGAATGGCTTTGGATCAGGAAAGGAAATGTTTAATTAACCGACGGACCCCGTTTTGCGTCAAATTTCAATCCGGAAAGTAACTAGATTAGACAAAAATCAACCGGACAATCGGTGGTGTCCAAGCCGATACAGCAAACTATGTTCGGATCACATCAAGGCAGATTCTTGCTCTCACAGCCGCAGTTGGATTCCATACACCTAAGTTGCAATGGCTTGTTTTTTTTATGCTGTATAGCTTTAATAAAGAGCCTGATGGCAATAAAGCTGATCCAAAGCATTGTTTATTTTTTATCAAATATTTCATTTCATAAAACAACAAACACTAGCTACAGCACACAGGGCTCCAACATTAACCGCCAACCTTCACGCCCAGCCGCAACAGCACGCTGCCAACCGAACCAAATCCAGCCACCACAGAACCACTCCAAATCCTGTGATCCCCTCTTTAAAGAAAAGGCGAGACTGGTTAAAACTAAATAAAGCACTGCCCCATCTGGAAAATGTTCTGAAAGATAATGAACTTCCACCAACTCAGCATAAGGTCAAAGAACATTCAGCAGCGGTGATTAAAGCAGCGAGCATTAATAAAACCATTAAGACTCTGATTGCTTCGTATTTTTCCTCGTTAAAGGATAAAAAAATCCATCACAAAAGTGAATAAATAATGATTCGCTATCTAAAATGACTACTTCCTAACAAAACTGATTTCACGGCATCCTACATGAGGTTTTAGCATCATCTGCCATCTTAGTGAATTACTTTAGGCTACAAAAAACAAAAATGCTGGAAATTGATTCACTTGCGATGTATTTAATTTTGTTCATACTATCTAATGAGAAACTATAAGTATGTGTTTTCTATTTGAACTTCAATGAGACCCACTGTAGGATTTGATTTCGGCATCCAAAGTTCTCCTTTCTATGTCTTTATGAAAAATGCTTACATAGCACATTATCATATAGTCGGTGATCTATTGCTTCACTGAGTTTTACAGTGTCCCTTAATAATTTTGCTCCCATGCTTTCCACAATCCCCCAGTGAAATATGATTTACCGTCCTTTAAGTGTCATCTCTTCTGTCTCTCTCACCACATCACTAAATATAACCCCTGGCAGTTATTGTCTGCTGGCCGCCCACTAAATCTTTTATCGTTCTTTAGTGAAGACCAGACTTCTTTGTCTTTTATTATAGTGGCATGCAGTGATGTTGATTGGAATAATAATGCAGGGAGTTTATTATTCCAATAGTAATTGAACAAGCGTCCACTCTCTGGTGTCTTCCTGTGCTCCTATTGTGGTAGCAACATTAAGAAAAGCAAATAAAAAAAAATAAAAAAAAAAGTAAAACCAGTTTGCAGAGTTCAGCTAGTAGTGCTTACAAAAATGTAACCAATTTCAAGTTAATTTCATGCACTGCTGATGTGGCAACAGGAAAGAAAATGGGATTAAAGAAACTTTCCTAGAATCACATTTACAGGCACAGACTGACAATATATTTTCTAAGACTAAAAAGAAAAGAAATCTTCAAAGTAAATGGATCTCAAGTTTAATCGTATCACCCCCTTTGAATCTTGCCTACCTGTCGGTTTGCGTCTTTGTTTCGTCTGAAGAGAGAAGATGACCATTAAAGCTCCCATGATGCTGTGCAGACTTTCTCACTTACTGATCTCCAAGTCCTGCTAGCTTTCACACACTTTTCACTCCCACACTTGACAGGCTTCAAAAGCTTCAGATTGAGAAGGAAGGAAAAAAACACGGAGAGATAGGGACCAGAAAAAAAAAAAACACTACTAGCGTTGCATGAAAATCCAGTCCAATACGGTCCAAACTTCTCCTTTATACCCACCCTCTTAGGTAGGCTGTACAATGAGGGAAAGGAGTGGGTGTTGAAAAAAGCCCTCGGTTGAGTTTTGAATTGATGCGCACGCTTGGCAGCCTCCCTCCCCTTCCCTTACTTCTTTCCCACTATGGAGTGAATGCTTGCTGGTTGATCTCTGCTCTGCAAATGCTACTTTGTACCAGTTGAGCATTCCGAGTAATTGGGCTCTTAGAGAGAAAGCTAGTAACATGCTTTGCAGCATGCCTTGGTGCTCTTTAACAGATTCCTCCTCTCTCGGGAAGGGAGAGACAAGGCGAGCTCAAGCTGCAGATAACCTTTTCCATACAAGCTACCCTTTTTAACTACAACCCCTGCTGTTGACGGCAGGATAAATCAAGCTGTCTCTGCAACCTGGAGTGTGTACAGCTGGAACAGAGCGCTCCACCGGAGGCAGCTTGGGTGAGTATTTAAATTATGTGTGGGTAATCACTGGTGAACCTGCTAATACTGATAAGCAATTTTATCAACACCTTAATGGCAGAAAAGGAGCACTCATGTGCTCATAAGCATTATTAAAGCTACCCACAGCAGATAATGTATCCTATTAAACCAATGAAACTGAAATATAAAACTTTGGGGTGGTGCACCTAACACTTTTTCTTCTTTTGTTATTTTTTACAAGCACATCTCCAATATATTGTATTAGAATTTCACCAGAAAATCTTAAAATTGGTCTGCACATTTTCAGCCATAGCATTCAGTACTTCGGAGAACCACATTGCATTGCCATTCAGCTAGAGATATTTATGGGAGATGTTTCTATAAATCTTCGAACATCTAGAGATTGAAATCTTTTTTTTTTTTTTCCATTTTTCTTCTGCCAAACAAATCAAGTTCAGCCACAATGAATTGAGAATATCTGAGGATCAATTTTCCACTCTTGAAATTAATTGGATTTATTTTTAGGCTTTAACTAGGGAATTTTCATAATCTAAACCGTATCTTTACAGTTTCGGTTACATGTTTGGGGGAATTCTCTTCCTGGTTCAATTGTCCTGTATTTGGCAGTCAAATTGACCAATATTTGTCTCATCTATCTACAGCACCTTCCTCTTTCCCTGCATAGTTTATTGAAAATTGCAAATGGGTCTTCTTTTGTCTTGTTACATTAGCTTAATTTTTCAATTCATCCAAAAAGTCTAGATTTATTGTTTGTAGAACTATCAGCCATTGTGTCAACAGATTCTTCAATCTGCATTGATTTCTGTAGCTGCTGATTTAGCAAGGGGTACCTGAATAATGCTCTCCTTGGCCTGGTGGTTTAGGTGGGAAACCATGGTAGTTTGAAATTGGCCCGTAGTCCTTTGGATGATCTGTGACCTAAATGCTTACTGGGCTCTGGAGGAAATTTATTAAACAACATTTTAATTAAGGATGCCAAAAAGGGGGCTAGTTCTAAATTGTTACGAGATCTGAAAAAAAAAAAGATTTATAAAGAAAAGTAAAACCATGTCCATTTTTATCTGCACAATTGCATGTTGACTTATCTATTAAAACCCCTGGAAGTTCTTGGTTGTAGCAAGGGAAATTGAAAAATATATATCTATATATGATGTGTGTTAAACAGTTTTGCATTGTACTGCATGTTTTCAGTTAATCTCCAAAGTAATTACCTGCATTTTAATCAATTTATAAATTTGTCTTTGCAGTGTGGAAAGTGACCCCAATTACTTTAATTTTCCAATCTGGTAACAAAACAGAGGTTAAGAATTACAGAATGCATGTTGTGCACACACATAAAGCATGTTGCAAATGCATAAAGCATGTTTCACACAAACAAATCTTACCACTCACAAATAAACATGTTGCACTCAAATAAATCTTATTGTTCACAAATAAAACTTGTGTTACAAACTCTAATCTAATGTCACCAACGAATAAAACTTTTTTTCAAACTGTCCTTAAAGCTACAGTGTGTAATTTTCAGCGACATCTAACGTCCAGACTGCAGACCGCAGCAACATGAACACCCCCCCCCCCCCCCACCGCTTCTCCCCCCCAACAGTACGGCGAGCGTTACGGGACAAAATGTCTTCCACGACGTCCGCATCACCTACCTTCTCAAGTGATGAGGTTTGTTTACATAGATAATTTTACAGATAGTATTTCATTAGTCTGTGTAGGGTATAGATTTCCTGTAGACTTAAGATAATAAATATACCCGTTATTTTTTCTACATCGTTGTGACGTTTTGGTGAGCTGCTTTGCACGGTGATATAAACAGACGAAGTAATTGTAGTCATTAGTTTAACAGCGAGATTGTGTTTGCTGGAAGAATATATATTCCCCGTTTACAGAGTCCAAGTCTTGTTTGTGGCACGGGGGTTACAAGGCGAGGAAGAGGGAGAGGAAGAGGGCGAGGAAGAGGGCAGAGAGGCCGGGGTGGGCGTGCAGCCAGGGCCAGGCGAGGGAGAGGTGCCAGCGGGGGGACTAGAGCAGAGGAGGAAAGGCTTGAAGATCTCCAAAGGAGCCGGAGAGAAGTAACCGAGGTATATATCCAGAAAATTATTTTACAGAAAATTACTGCATCATTACCTGTGAAACGTCAGGGACGTTGCTGAATAAGTATACTGGAGAGTAACAGCATCATCACGCAGCATGTTATTGTAATGGGCGATCTCGCAATCGCTAGTTTGTTGGCTCTGCGCTGCCGTAGTGCAAAGATGTCTGCCTCCATGGCTGCGAGACCCGCTCCTATGTAATTATAAATAACGAATTCTATGGCGACGCAAATATTAAGGTTAAGAGGCTGAGCTCGTAGATGATGATAAATAACATAGTTATGTATAATATATTACATTTCTGACTGTATATCCCTGTAATTATTACACACTGTAGCTTTCAATGTTGAACACACACAAAAATTTGTTTTACAAACCGGACTCTAACATTAATTTCACTACATACTCTTCCCTATCTTTTAAAATATATGTAAAAAAAATATATAAAAAATTATTCATTTTAATATCCATAACTTCAGACAAATCAGGTAATCACCACCAGAAACTGCTGAATACTGTATTATAAACTGGTTATTGACAAACTTGACAACCTAAAAAAAACAATAGAATTACTATTCAAATTGATTGGAGTCTTAAGTCTAGTGTCTGCTTGGTATCTTCTTGTTATTGCTTACTGACTTGCTAGGGACTACAGATCTAAAGTAGCAGTCATGCTAATAGCTGTATATTTACATGTAAATGTTCATGAACAATAACTGCCCCTTTTACATAAATAAATCAACATTTTAATAAATACTAAGAGGAACTTTTAAAATTCAACTTTACATTCAATAGGCAACACAAAAAAAAATTTCCGAGGGTGTTATACAGCCATTGAAATGAGAATATTTTCTCAGAGTTTATCCAGTAGCTGCTTATCCAACAGAAACAGACCGACTTTCAATATAAACATAGAGATTACCATGAGGGTCAGGTCAGAAACATGTACCAGCCCACATCTTTTCCGGTCCAACGCGTTGCTTAGACTGGAGGGAACAAAAGGAGCTGAACAGACATTAGCCTGATGTGTCAAGTCAAAAGGAGAAAAATAGAATGAAAAATACTTCCGGTTTCAAAGCCACCCACGCACAGTTCAATTCCTGAACTGTGTGAAGGCAGTTCAGGAGCAGAACAAGCGAAAACTGCAATCAAGCACCAATTTGTGCCCACTCCATTAACCTGCTTCCTGTGAGCCACAAGTACTCTATATAAGAGCTGCGTGAAGTCTTAACAAAACGCAGTGTAAGGTCAGACTGAAACAGCAGAGTTTACCAGCATCTATGGTCTCTTTCTAGTTTACTAAATCAAGAATACAGCATATAATAAAAATTGTAGTATATATATAAAATTTTTTTTTGTTAAATAAATGAATAATAAAAAATCTTTATTCCACTTTTTTTACAATCTACTTGAACTGCTACTGATCTTTTGCCAGTAATGGACACGTGTTTTACTGAAGTAAGGTTAAAAGTCATATATTTAAGGGCGAATAAATGCTGTAGGAAAACGGAATGGTTGTTCCAGATTTATATTTTTGAAGTCAACGTTAGACAGGTAAATAGTATTCCAGGTTATCTGTTGCTCAGTTTCTCTGCATGGAACTGCCATAAACATTAGTCAAACCCATTCAAACAATAACTCACTGCCTTTATTATATTTACAGCCTCTTACTGTAAAGCTGTGGAGAACAAAAAAGCCATGTAAGCTAATAACCCAAGTTTACATCATGCAGTGTCTTATTAGCCTCATATATAAACCTTGTGTTGCAATCATTTAAGCAGAAGTTGTAATAAAATGTAGATTGCATGAAAACATGCGAATAAATCCATCCAAACTGCCTAAGCTGACATTTTCATTAACTTCATTGCTTTTTGACTTGAGGAACATCAAACTAATTTTTTATTTTTATTTATTTTTATTTAAAGCTCAAAAAAACAGATCCATATTTAGCTTTATTTGTCACAGTGGGTAGCGCTGCTGTATTGCAGCAAGAAGGTTCTGGGTTGGATTCCCAGCCCAGGGTCTTTCTGCATGGAGTTTGCATTTTCTCCCTGAGCATGCCTGTTGTTCTCTCCAGGTACTCCAGGTTCCTCCCACAGTCCAAAAACATGACTGTTAGGTTAATTGGCTTCTCTAAATTCTCCTTAGGTGTGAGTGTGTGCATGAATGGTTGTTGTTTGTCCTGTTTGTCTCTGTGTTGCCCTGCGATGGACTGGCGACCTGTCCAGGGAGTACCCCACCTCTCGCCCATTGACAGCTGGAGATGGCACCAGAACCCCTCGTAACCCCACTTGGGATTAAGTGTGTTAGAAGATATATGTTCCTAAATAAAAACAAAGCTAATTATGGGGGTGGGGGTGGAGTGGATAAAGTGACTCAGGTGAGATTCGTCATCCGCGAGCGCCGGCTACCATTTATTCATCCTGTCTGCTGAACTGCTGCTAGTTTTACTCACATGCCTGGAAGATGTGTAGTGCTACGGCCACAGATGATCTCGCTCTTGAAATGGAATTGAACAATTCAGATTAGCTAGCCGAATTAATATAAGGGCTAAAGCGTAGCCCCCTGTGGCCCGGACTGCCTGTTACGACTACAGTCCGGCGCGGATGACGTCATACACACTCCGCTTTGTTTAAAAAAAATATAAATATAAAAACATATAACCGCGGATGTCTGGGGGACAGAGATTCGCCTACATGTTATGAATGCTGGCGTACCATAAATGATAAATTATGAACAATTTAGTTTGTGCCTTCAACTCGTTTCCCATAGGAAGACGTTACTTGGATATAACAAAACCGAATGTCTTCAGAAGAGCTCCAAATGACACAAAACTAATATGGGTGAGTAGAAGATGATGTAATAACGTAAAAACAAGGGGCCAATTTAAAAAAAACACAAAAAAAAAAAACAGTGTTCCCCTTTAAGCAGCATGGAGGTTCTTCCTCCTACACACATTATAAAATCAGATGCAGATTACCAGTCCTTGTTCTTCTGGTTTGTTTGAGTCTTTTGTCGAACATGGGCCATATGATTGGTCTTTTGAAACCAAATGGGAGTGCTTATGTAATTTGTTTAGAATTATTTCCCTGACTGAATTGTCAATGCTTGGAAGCTGAAACTGCAATCCTCCTCCTTTGTTCAATCATGTTTTTTTTTTTTCTCTTTTAACAAAGCTAGCTTCCTTGCCCATCTTTCAAATCATCTGTTCTCTGTCCTTTGTTCATGAGGTGCAAGTGTACAGCTGAATCTCGTCCAGAGCTTCTGGCTCTCCTAGGCTGTGCCATGCATTTGTGTCGTAGTTCTCACTGCACTGGGTTGCATAAAAAAGCCACTCAGCTTAGGTTTGGGTGATCTGTCTTTATGATGAACCAATTTTTGTCTGAGTGTGTTGTTTGGTCTGAAATCTATTTGTATGTTACTTAAAAATTCAGCTCCCATATTTTTATCGGCACTTTATACTGTTTTTTAATCACTCTTCTATACTCTTTCTCCAATTCTTCCAGACTTGTACATACCATATCACATCACAACTCATGCTTATCAATAGGCAGGAAGGTACTTCAAGCTGCAATAAAAGTCACACGAACTAAGATCCATGAAGTCAAGGTGCATAAAAAAATGTGTGCAAACTGTTTTATACGTCTAACTCTTTCTCTGGGCCACAATTTATGAGATTTGTTGCCACTAGCAACTTTGAGTATGAAAGCTGCTCACTTTGTTATGCATGAAGCCCCAGACATGGTGTGGCAGAAGTGACAGAATTGATGTGGAGGAACAAGGCAAAGCCAAGCTTCATGCATAAAGTTCGGATTTAGTTGTCGATAAACATGCTAGAAAAACATGCAAGAAAATATTTAAATTCAATCTGCACCTGAACAGGTTGCAGTCTGCTGGGAGCAAAAGTGAATAAAGTTAATGCTATAGGTTGCTTACCCTGGGGAAAAAGAACTCACTAGATGTTGTGTGTTCTTTTAACCCTAATGCAACCTTTCAGTCAGTGATAAAGTAACTTATGCATTTCTCATGCTTAAGATCTTTCTATCAAAGTAGCACGTACAGCACCATATCCTCCATGGAGTAACTGGTGTGTAAGTATAATACTATGTTTGATCCTCCCTCTGCTCTATCCTGTGTTTCTGCAGATGACCGCAGGGAAGATATGAAGTGTAACTACCCTAATTAAATGACTTTGTTTTGCATGTTCAAAAATAAGCTGATACAGTAATTCAATCAAAAAATTATTATTTTTTATTATTTTAAGCAACGTTGATTTGATTACTTTTAAAGCAATATAAGTTAATAAGGCTTTAAAAACAGCGGTTAAACCAGCCACTGAACAGAATTTAGAAACATAATACCTGCATTTGAAATAACTTTTTCAAAGTATATTTGAAAACAACGATTCTGACTAAAGACATAAATGACTCAAAATATCATATGTGATTAAAAAAGTTTTATTTAACCACATATTTAATTTAAGCAAGAATAAACAATGAGCCAATGGTATTGAAGAGCTAATATTTTTGTGTTTGTTGTGTGTGTAAAACACCTTATCTGCCTCTGCTTAGGGCAAACACAAAAATAAATTGTCATTTTAGGTTTCCATTTAATTCAAAGATAATGATCAAACATCTGTATCATAGCAACATGTCTCAGTTATGTGTTTGACAGTAATTAAAATTATAGTGTGGGTAAATCAAATAATTAGCTGCTTATACATGAGTATGCTTATTAATAGATTTTGGGATTGGATTGTGATGATGCAAAACATGGTGCAGGAAATTGTCTCCACTTTCTCAGGCTTTGAGGCAGTATTTAAAATGAACTGTGCATGAAAGACATCATAGAGAGATAACAATCCCTACTTACAGTGAT
This sequence comes from Cyprinodon diabolis, assembly GCA_030533445.1. Taxonomy (NCBI): domain Eukaryota; kingdom Metazoa; phylum Chordata; class Actinopteri; order Cyprinodontiformes; family Cyprinodontidae; genus Cyprinodon; species Cyprinodon diabolis. The sequence continues at coordinate 28,641,132 of CM060075.1, forward strand.
ACCTTTTTTCTAGGGATACAACAGTATAGATTATACAATTGTTTGATGTTATATTACTATAATCCATATTTTGAATTTGTTATAATGAGTGGAAAATCCTTTTAAATGATAGAATTTTGAAGATATGGAGGATGTTCTCCTTTGAGTCATCTGTTGTATTGACAGATATGTAGAAAAAATATGCTCAGTGGACTGCTATATCATGACACCTTTGCAGTTGTTGAGCAATTTTAGCAGAACCTTTGCAATGATCTTGTTAATTGGAGAACTATCATAAGCTGGTGGAATTCCATTCCGGCTCAAAAAGGACTTTTAAAACAATACCGGGATGGTCGCTTGGTTTATATAACTGAAAATGTAGTTTCTCTTATTTTATACAGTATATTAATGTATTCTATTTACTCACTATGAAACTTTTTTATAGCCACACAATTCCCCTGCATGAGGGCGTTTTTAGACCAAACCTACCTTCTTCTCATAACCAGTTTCTTTCTCAAGGTTTCAAAACATGTTACTGTTTAACCAAAGTGTCTATAATTTGTTTTGACTGTGACAACTTTCCATTATTGTAAGTAAGGGGGAACGAACACTCGCCAGGCAGAACAGGGCTGATTACCAAGCAGGACGGGCTGTATGATGAACTGTTCTCTCTTTGCAAGATATAAATATAAAGTGCTCACTGAGTGAAATTCACCAATCTCTATTTATTTAACCGGGGTGAATAGTTAAATATTTTTTCCCAGTACAATAACCGTATTATATTATGATCAAATAATAATAATAATTGTTGAACATCAACTATGGAGATCTGCTCAGAGAACCAGAAAGCAGGCTGTGGGGATCGAACCGGGTACTTGCAACCTTCTGAGAGCACAAGCATACTGCTCTAACCACTGGGCCACCACTCCCTTGAGAAAAAATTTTGAAATGGGAATAATCGAGCCTTGGATAAACCTCATAGGCTACAATACTTCCACTGCGCAAAGCTGATGGTTTATAGTGTATTTTTTTATAGGCATGTAACTACTGTATGTCCCTTAAATTTCACTACCTGCTGCCTTTGATGAATTATATGAAAACACTTTGGTTTTATTAGTGCCATAATCGTTGAGTTTTAACGGCCCTATATTGTGCTTTCTTAAGGCTTTCAAAGTCTGAAATTAGGAAAATACAAAGTTTCACATTAGCAAAATATGATGAAATATTGGCTTTAACAATATGTGGTTATAAATTAGTTCTAACCCCAAAGACAAACACTTGCCTTTGAGGCAAAGTAAATCTCCCAATCTGGGTGCTGCCAATTTCGTGACAATACAATTTCACACCACTCCGGAAGGCTTAACAATATCAGAGTTTTTCACAGACAAAAAAACAAATTTTCATGACTTAGACATTAGCTCAAGAGAGAGGTCTTTGCCCTGAGCAGATAAGCTGCTATAAGAGCCACGGTAAGCAGATATGTGAAACTTCTTGAAGCACTGTAATGCCATCTATAAAAACGAAAAACCAAATACAATAAAACTGAAGTTTGTCGTTCAACAAAATCAGGCAAGCATGCCTGCTGAAAGAGTTGCTTAATTATGTCGGAGCTGTGAAGGCTTTTCATTAGAGACACTCAAGAAATTAGGATATTTTAATCAAATGTGTCCACGGAGGCATAGACAACACCACTCCACTGTTTCTTAATGAATCACTACATGGAGTGTGAGAAGCAAACTGAACAGGCAAATATTAGAAGGGTTCCTAGGGATTTTTATTTTTCATGTATTTCAACAACAAAATACAGACACTCTGATATAAATGCATGCTATGGGTTTCCTCCTTTCGTTGCACCTCTCTCCCAAATGTCTTTTCCTGTCCTGTGTCATCTAATGCCCTACCGCACTTCTTTAAGACACATCTTGCCGGTCTGTAGCTTTTTAATGACTCATACACAGAATGGGAAACCATAGGTGGGATTTTGCCCCTACTGTCTGTTGAACTGTGTACAAAAGATAAAAAGGAAATGTAGCTGAGCTTCAGCAAGCTCCTGGCCAGTGGTTAAAGCTGTTGAAGTGATGAGTCAAACAAGGTAAACAGTGCAGGTGGATGGTTCACACCAACATGGGAGGATTACACAACGCAAAAAAAAAATAAATATATATATATAGACTTTTCTTTTTCATAAACTGAGGCATGTTTTACATTTAAGGTATCTTTAGATCATCCCTTTTAGGTGGAACAGACATAGCAGAGTTTTTCTTATTAGAATGGAAGCTGCTTTTCCACTCTCTTAAATCACAATACTCAAAAAAAAAACAACCATGAATTTCATGTAGTGGAAAATTAAAGTTACCTTCATGACAGCTCTAAAACAGTTAGACTAAAAAAAGTATGGATGTTGTCATGTTATTCTGTATATAGTACACACTAGGGGAGTGCAGCTAGTGGTTAGGGCATAGAGCTTGGAATCCTGAGGTCCGAGCTTGAGCCCGCATCCCACAGACTGCCACTCTGATCAATACCTTTAACCCCTGATTGCTCCCCGGGCGGCCCACGATGGCAGCCCACTGCTCCCCAAAGGGATGAGTAAAATGCACAGGTAAATTTCTCCAATGTGAGATCAATAAAGTTCAATTATTATTACCAAAGATCACTATTCTCTCATTTGAGGCAGTTCACTAAAATAATAACTCAGCTCTAAGTAACTAATAAAGCCACTCTACATAGATCAAATTTTTATGACACTTTATTTAAGCAACAAAACCTTCAAATGATTCCTCGTACAACTTTTTAGAAATTCGCAGAGCCTAAAAAATCCCAATAAGAATAAGAAAAGCTACTTGTGAAGAGCCCTTAAGGACAAAGGATGTAATCAGATATGTGCATCTGTCTCAAACTGCAGAGAGCCGGATGAGGTTTCTGTCTCATTTGATTGAAGCAGTTACTTAATAGAGTCTATTTACAGAGCCTTTTAAAAGTATTAAGGTTTGCCACATTGTTCATGTGACGGCCACATACTTCAGTGTATTCTGGTTGTATTTTATCAAAGCAGTGAAAAAATGTGAAACCTAAAAACATACTACATTTTTTTTGAAGGTTTTTAAAAATAAAATTATATAAATTATGTGTACATTTGTAATTACTGCCCTCTACTCTAAAATGGCAAAATAAAGTCCAGTGCAACCCAGTGCCTTTAAAAGTTACCAAAGTTTTTCATCTTATTAATATAAGAATTAATTAATAATTAAATTAATAAGCCTCATAGGTTGTTATTGGTGAACAAACAGCATCATTAAAACCAGTTTACACAGCAGACAGGCAAATCTGACCTCGATGGTAAAATGATGAGAAGAAAGCTTTGTTGAAAGATAAATATGGTTTAAGAATTGTTTGATATTTGCAACAACACATGTATCAGACACATGTGGAGTAAGGGGTTCTGGTCAGGGGATGTCAAAACTGGAATATCTCCTGCATGTAAATGATTCGTATACAACTACTATCTCTGCTCATTCAAGCAGGGCCAAGCTGATGAATAGATGGATAGAGCTGCAAAAATCCTATTGGAGACTGCAAAAAAAAAAAAAAAAAAAAAAAATCAGATATTCATCTCCAAACAGAATAAACCCATAAAAATACAGCCTAACTTAAATGGAATGGTTTAGATTAGAGCATTTTAAGGGCAAAAGCAGCAGGTATACTACACCTCCTGCCTATCGATATATGACAAGGAAGGGATTAGCAGGAAAGGCAAATAGGATACAAAAAATCAGGTTCACATAAGTAATAAGACAGAAAAAATGTATTCTGATATTTGTTTTGGATTACATTTTTTTTCTGAATTGCATAGTTTTCCAAAGGCCTTTACTTTCTCCTCACAAGAAACTACTGACATTGTCCACTAAGGGGCAGCACAACTCCACTGGTCTGCATCACTTAAAGCAAGAGGTATCCTTGATGAAGTTTATGTTGAACTACAGTTTACTCCTCCTGCTTAGCAGACTACAACCACCTTAAACAATGTAGTTCCAGTGTTAGGTTCTTGTAAAAACGAAAAAAAAAAAAAAAAACACTCCTTTTTAAATGAGATTTATTTTTAGTTTCTTAAAAGAATGGGGCAATTTTAGGAAAAAAAACAATATCATTGAAATAAATGTCGGCCAGCAACTAAGAAATAAATAAAAAAGGCCTTTCCATAAATTTATAATTTGGTAATTATGTATGTAATAATATCTAATAATTAGATTAATGCATATGAAACTAAAATAGGAATAAGGAGCCTATATGATTATTAGAATTAGCAAGTAAGTGGATAAAGCAATGCTTATTTTGTAATGACATCATCTGCATATAATTTATTGTAATTACTATATGACTAAAGCCCAATCAGCTAAAAAGACTAGCACTACTTCTGCATTAAACATTTTCCATTAATTGATCAATTTTACTAAAGGCAATATAGAGTAGAATTTTGAAGACAGACTTAACTGAAAAAAACATCTTCTCAAACAAACCAGCTGTTACTGCAACAGTCTGCATGCCTCAAGTATTTGAACTGGAATAGCATCTATCATAATCTGATGGTTTTGGTTTTTATTTGTTTGAAACCACTGCATCATTCTGAACAGAAGAGGGTGCAAAATGATTTTCAAAGAGCCTTTAGAGTCTCTGGTACGTGCTTGAGTCAAATCTTTAGTGCTCTCTAGTTTCTTTGTCCTGCTAAAAGCCTACATGCTGTAATAACATTTTCCCACATATAAACAGTGCGTAGATGAAAATCCCTCTGCCTTCAAACAAGCTCACATCACACGCAGCACAGATTTTACAACCCAGATTAGAAGCCCTTGACAAGAGGAACAATGTAAATAACAGAGAGCAGACATCCCTCTTTTATCGTTTCCATGACGTCTGCACACGGACTGCAAAAAGTGTGCTGTTAGGTGTCAGAAACAAACAATAAATCTTTTTTTTTTCCATCCAATATGCATCAGAATTCTGTATCAGCTCGGATTGAGAGACCAAATGTACCATAAAGAAAGACTGCAATGATCAACTCTGTGTGGCAGTTGCAGAGTGCGAGAGCTGCAAGTGGATGCTTTCGGAAACAGGCTGTCAATTCGACTATTCTCTTTACTATACCTGAAAACGCTGGACACAAAGCAGGAATATTTAAAGAGAAAATAGGGAATAAAAAAACGACTAGAAAGTCATGGTCATTAAAGCTGTTTGTGTGGCAAAATATACAGAAGGAGTTGGAAGATACACGGAAATTAGTAGTAGATATTGTTCTTTTTTACATAAGATAGGTGGAAAATTCACAGGTTGTCATCAGGAGACTCACAATTACACCTGTTTGCTCTGCATTTAGAAAAACCTGATGGGCATAAAGGGTCAATAATAATATTTAGAATTAGATCTGATATGCGGTATTCTTGAGTTTTACGACCTAGAGTAGATTATATGCTGTGTAGTGAATGGAGGGAAAATATGAAATGCGGCAATAAAAATAGTACATTGGCTTGCACAGCAGATTTATGTCCCAATAGGGGCACAACTACTGCATTACGTTCTACAACGCCTTCATCTGGAAAGTGGCTTAGCTTTCTGTCTACAGTATGTCGGTGCTGTGACAAAGGGCTGGATATCCTGTCCCGGGTGGTCTGAATCAGTGGGCATCAGGCCTCATGATGAGCCCAGTATCTACCTGCCAACAATTAAAATAAAAGGTTGTTTCTCTTGTTATAAGGGAGCTAAATTAAAATACAAATTCCTAAGCAGCCCTGCTTGGCTACTCACTAAAGTGTGTTTTTATGAATCTATGACACACTTTAGATTGATAAAAAATACTAAATCTATTTCAGCAAACTAAATTTATTGGTCACAAATATCCTCACCAGCCATATGAGACAAATTATACATACAGGTTAGGGGTGCACGATATAATCGGCCCCGTATCGGTATCGGCCTTAAAACTGAATATCGGACATCGGCCACCCCACCGATATTTAACCCGATATTTGATCAGCTTCTGAGTTTCTAAAGTCTAAAAAAAAATAAATACTACTACTTCTTCCAAAAAAAACTTCTTTTTTACAGACTTAAAAAATTCTAAAGACGAGGGAAAAAATATTGATACATTAAAATATCACAATATCTTCATATGCTGATATATTGCCATTTAAAAACACCATATCAATCTCTTTTACTAATGAAATATTGCTATATGTCATCGAAATTTTGCCATATTTTTATATGTTGATATATTGACGCGGTATCGATCTATTTTACTAACAAAATCTCACAAGAATTTGCAAAATATCACGAGAGTTTGTAACAGAACGATGAAATTTCACGAGATTTTGAAAGTAAAATAGATCGATACAGCGTTTTTAAAAATCAATTTGATATCAGCATATGAAAATATATTTGAGTATATTATTTTTGAAAGAGTCAGAAATGGATAACAAAACTGCTATTTTCAATGACTACTTATTTTTGTCCAGCTTTAACATCGGTATCGGTTATCGGCTACATGAGTTTTAAAATATTGGCATATCGGATATCGGCCAAAATCCCAATATCGTGCATCCCTAATACAGGTTAAATGTTTCCTCATCATCTTTAAGCAGTAATAAATAGCCAAGATTGCCCTATCTGCTATTACTATTCTTCTTTTCACATTACTAGCTTAGTTTAATTTTGGGAACAACTTTTTATTACTAAGAATTCCGCTGATATTACAAAAAGATTTTGTCTGGTTTGGGATTCTGAGTTTAAAAGAAAGGCTTTATTCTATTTTCTGCATAAATCATTGCTAAAGCAGCTTTGTAGAAATACTTTTATTCTGCAAGCTGATATCAGCTTCTTTGCATTTGTGAATGATTTTTACCACCAAACTTCAATAATCAATAGTTTTATTGGCAGTCCAATCTGGTCAGGCTCAAAATTGCATTACCAGATTATTTAGCTCAGAGATTTATTTATCTGTTGGTACACATGTAAGACTGACAGTTGGTTATTTTGTAAAAATTAGCTGTTTCACCTCAGTCAATGCATTTGCTCTTTATTTCAACACTTTGTGGGGCAAATTTGAGGGAAATAAGGCATGTTGCGGGTACTGGCTGCTCCTTTTGGGGCCTAATGAGGCGCCTAATTCCTGTTTGCTGCTTTTGGGTCAGTAGTCACGCTTAGGACTACGGTGTGAATTGAGTTGGGGTTAGGGTAAGGAGCACTGTTATGCTGTAGAAATTAATGGAAATCAGTGAAAAAGGCCCTGTAAAGATAGTGAGAAAGGTTTGCATTCAGATGTGCAAGTGTAACTCTGTTTAGAGCAAAATAATCTTTATATCTGATGAAGTGGTTTTATTCATTTGAAAAGCTTAAAAGGAAATATTAAAGTTATAGTGGAGGAGTTTTAAAATGTTTTAAAAGACCTCCCCTCTCCACTTAAAAAATGCTGCTCGCATGATTTGTCCTCTTTTAAACAACATTATTGAGTAAGTCAACTCAGGAGCTTTTGCTCCAAGTGAGCTGCTACTTCTTTGGTTTGCGTGATGACATTCATATCATGACATGCTTGTATGTGTGTGTGTGCTGCAGTGGAAACTTGGACATGCTTGCGGGGTAAATAAGGATTTGTGGCCACCGTATAACTACTAATGATGCAAATTACAAAATAAATAAATGTATTTTACCTGGAAAGTTACAACATAGAGACAGTATAATTGACATTTAGAAGGACCACTTATTTTGATGATCCAAGAAAAGAAAATCCTCCACTACACCTTTAACTGATTATCATTCCAAAACAACACTTTTGTTTACTGTACTATTAGGCATCAATTTTTATAGAATTAATAGATTAACCATTGAAATGAATTACTTAACAGTTTAGAGCTACAGTTTGTAATCTTTAATGCCTGCATGACTAGGCATGAAATGTTAGTTGATACCAGGTATGGCATATCAAGCCTCATATGCGCTGGACCCAGCTAACCCCATGAAGCCTTTGGTGAAGAACAACTACGCACCAAGTGACCAAATACCATGGTCACGAAGAATTCTAATCTTAACTGGCATGCCTTATTTCCATGTATCGGCACACAAGAACGCGAATCCTTACTCACGTTCTCGTCAAGTCCGGTCTTGGCAAGAACACAGGAAAGTATGGACTTGGTGAGAATGCGAGCATGCAGCACAGATATGGGTCAATTGGAACAGATGCGTACTCCTGACGTCACTACACGCTCAGCTCGTCTAGAGCTGCATTTCACCTCCTGTTATTAATTGTCTATAATAATAGTAGAATAGTAGTATAGTAGATAATAAATTCTGACTTTTTTCATTTAGTGGGGGATTAATAATTAACACAGTCAGATAAACACAAATAAAAAGAACATTTTGCCAAATAAAACAAAAAAAATCGCCATCAGAGCCAGCGGTCCTTGACACACGGCTATGCCCAGAGAGGGCTGCTATAGATGGGCTGCGGTTAGCCCTGGCGGCTGTTAGCTTTGGAGCTCTGCAGGTTGCCGCGGTCCTCTCAACTTTGGAAATTGTTTTTTTAATTACGCATTAAATCGGTAAAGGGACCATATAGTGTCGCTTTAAAGTATAATATTCTCGCCTCAAATGATCTTAAAACGTACTTTTATTGAACAGCAGCAACAGAAAAGAGAGCCTTTGACTTTTAATGGAGCGCTCCATTGAAAGCTGCTGCTGCCTCAGTGCATGCTAGGACAGCTGTCAGTCTCAAGAACGGACAAGTCTGCTCTGATGCACACTCTATAAAGAGTGCAGGGCGAAAACAATCCGGGAATTTGGTGTGTTCTCGGCAATTGGAGCAGTGCTTGGGCTGAGGCTGATGACATATCACAAGTACACGAGCACATGAGAATCTGTTGTTAATCATGCACTTTTAGATTGACAACAGTTGTTTAGCATAAAAAAAACGATGCCATCACAAATTTGTTTTATACTTAAAAATAATAGGCAAGTTTAGTAAATCAAATAAATATTTATCATAAGACTTTCAGTACTATTATATTGTAAATGGATTAAACTCAAAGATTTGCATCTCACAGTTTTAATTGACCTTGCTAGTGTTGTATACTCTGCGTCGTGCATTATAACCGTGTAATGCATAGCCCCTCCTTGTTTATTTCTTGTTTTATAAAACATTTATTAATATTGCTTTTACTGATCTATGTGGTTTTTAAGATGTTAACTAGATAATTCACTTCTGCATAAACCTCTGCTTCATCTAAATTAGTAAATAGGACAAACATTGATCATAAGAGAAGAAAAATAATAGCAAGTTCCTTAATAGATGTTGTAGCTTTAAATCCAACAAAAAAGCAATTTCAGGCCCATTCATATTAAGGCATTAAGACATGCACATAAGTTTCATCTGATTTTTACTAAACTGAAATAAAGTTTTAAGTTTTGATCACATTACGCAACAGTAAATCCTTTATTATCTGAATACCAGCTAGTAAAGGCAATACAATTGAAAAGTGCAATGTCTTGTGAGAATGCATTAACATTTTGTCCAATGAACCAGCAAAGTAAGCATCCTGGAAAAAGCAGTTTAAAAAATAACTATTGTTCAACACCAGTGAGCCCTCAGCTCAGACACATCCCACAGGTCCAAGACTCACATACTGCACCAGTGGTTATGTGTCTAACATGGACGTCGGCCAGGCAGTTCCTGTCAGGCGTGAGGCTCGATTGCACCCGCTTGACTTGATCTGTCATTAACGAAACCTCACCTACTGGCACTGTGCACCTTTAAAGCCTGTGTCACACTCTTCTATTACAAACACACCAAGTTTCTGCCAATGTGATACCCATCTGATTATCACAGTTCACTTAGCTGAATAACATGAAGCATTGTCTATAATGGTAACACGTTAGAAAAGTAAACATTTTCCGACTAAATGTAAAGTAAAATAACATTAATTTGATTCTTCAGTGAGAAGCAATAAATGTAAAGTAAAATAACATTAATTTGTTTCTTCAGTAAGAAGCAATAAATAAAAAAATCTCCAAAAATGGCTCCAAGCAGATAAAAAAAATGTATTAATCTGAATTCGCTCTTCCAACACAGACCCCTTTGTCTTCTTTTAGTATGGTGTATATTGCATTGAAATGTTGTTATGAGCAATGTCCACCAACCAGATTCATCACAAAATAAAAAGCAGTGAAATTGGAGAGGAATGAAATAAAACCCTTTGTGCAGGAAGCGGCTGCGTGAATTGCACATTTATTTGAGGGACAAAAATATTGCAAAGCAAGCAGCCTGGATGCGAAATGAAAGTAAGATTCAATGCTGTTTAAAGCTACTGCAGTTCAAAAACCCCAGCGGCAATAAAAAACACTCCTCCCTCCACTTCAATTGACTGATATTGTATAAACTGTATATTACTATTTAACGCATTATCTCATCCAATTATGTTCTGCTCCAGACGGTAAGTGAACAGTTCAGTTGACTGCATGAGGGATTTATACTGAGCTCTAAAAGGAAGTATTAAATATGCACAGTATAATCAGCTGGCTCTGTTTAAGTCACATATCTTGCACAGCTTAAAGGTTGGGGATTTATTCAGGATGTAAAAACACACTAGGGGACATAGCAGCAGTGGTTGCTGCTCATACTGAAGGTATGGAGTCCTTTTAATGGCACCTGGGCGACAATTAAAAAGGGGAAACAAGAAAAAGTGCTTTTTTTTGCACCATTTTGCAAATATAAAGCTGCTTTATTTACACTTTGATTCCTGCTTATAGCTTCACTTTCACCTGAATATAAATCTATAAAAGTGGAAATGTCCCAGTGAATTAAGTTCAGCTTTAACAACAAACGACAAAGGAAACAATTCATTCAAAGCGAAGAAATCAGTCCACAGCTGCTTCGTTCAATGAAAACATGCCCGTTCCAAGAAAATTAGGTGCGCTAGTAAGTCAATATCCTGATACCACCCACAAGGAAAAATACTCCTGGATAGATGAAAATGAAACTAGAGATGCAATATACTGCATCAAATTAAACTAAAAGTGTGCACAAGACCAAAATCGCTCAAACTCATTCATAGCAGGGCTAGGAATTACAGCTGGCTTTGAACACATAGAGGAAGCTTTGGTGGCTACTTCTAATTCTTATAGAGCGAAAAAGAGAAAAATAGCAGTGCTATTTGGTGACACCCCGGAACGATCCTTGGATCACGTGAAGTCTCATGAATGGCACATTAATCAAGTGCATTAGGCCCCCAAATCTGATGTGAAATCTATTAGGATGGTTCTGATGACAGCTTATCTGCAGCAGTGACAGAGGAAACACAAAGCGTGTAAATGATGCCAACACAGAGGACTGGCTGCAGCCGCCAACAGCCCTCTATTTATAAACAGAGCAGAGGGGAAATCCTTCTAACTCGTATAAATTGTAAGACATGTTTGGCAAAACCTCCAGCGTGTAACCCTGCACTATTTGTGCAACACTCAAGTACTCCTATGCTCTTCTTTTTCATCATATTGATAAGACATTACGTGTCAGTGCAGGGATGTTGCAGCATACAACAGCTTTCATAATAAAAACCAGCTTTCTGCTCACAAGGCTGGGAAAGATGATCGTGTTTGGTAGAAACTCGCTATTTAGCTTATCATCCGTTTTATCTGATTGACTAGAGAATGAAAGGATGTATACAGCAGAAGAGCTAAATGAGATTAGAGAAGCATTTTGTGAAAACAGGGTTTGGTTTCTAATTTAGCAGCTGAACTGGAGCCAGAGATGGTCATTAATCCTGGGTGATTGAAATGTGGATATCAGAGAGCCTCGTCTTTATTCCTTTATTCTCGAGATCATCACAGTTTGCTGGTGTTAAAACATTAATCCTGACTGTGAGATTCCTGAGTTGTCTTAATCAATATGTCATGCCAGAGAGAAGTCAGTTCACAACATCTAAAAAGTATCAAATAGATACAATTTCTTTATTCTTTAGAAAAGGAGATGCTTTAAATGGAGCGAGGGTGTAATTTGGTTCAATTCCTCACCCCCCCCCCATTCTATTTGCGTTGTCTGCCCATCTATTTGGCTGCATATTTTTCTTGACTTTTCAGCTGCAGATTAAAAATCCAATACAGAGAGCAACTGTGCTGTACTTGGAAACTGATACAGCATTACATCCATGTCCAATTAATTCTCATTCTCATACTCCTAAAACAAAAATGAGGAAATAAGTCATTGCTGCCATTTTGTGATATGCCCCCCATCATCATGTTAGGGGATAATTCCATTATAAAACTCTTGTCATTTTATACAATTTTCTTGCATTCTGTGCTGAGATGTTTCATTTTAGTCATCATAAAGGTTGTTTTCTTTCAAAATTAATAGACATACAGTAGGGTAACCTTGCAAAAGTACACACGTTTATTAATAAAATAAATTTTTCCACCAGTTTTGGATGAGAATACATGGCCCTATCCAACCAATCTAAAATGTAGACTTTAGCACAACTGCGAATCAAAACATGGCCGTCCTCCTAAACTAAGACTGGTTAAGGTGAACATTAACCCCAGCTGGACGGTAACTCTATTGAAGCTTTAGAGAGCTCAGGTTGGGGAATATCTTGGCAAAAGGAACCATTAGTTGTGCACATTTTAAAGAGTGGTGATAAGGAAGTCATTTTTGGGAGATAATTAGTGGTCTAATCCCATTTAAAGTTTGATAAAAGCACCAAAAATATCTAGATGTGTAGAGGAAACACATCATTGCCCGGAACACAGCCTCGTTCACAAGAAAGCCTGGTAGTGGCAGTCATGCATGGCTGATTCTATGAGATTTAAGAACTTGTTTATAACCCCCCCGAAAATTATAAATGCATTTATTTTTTTTTGTTAGAGAAAAAACGTCAACAATTTTCACTTTAGAATTACGCATTATTTTGTGTGGAGTGGGAAATCACGGAAGCCTTCAAACTGTTGTTAGCTCACCTACAGAACAAAGAAATTCCATCAAAGGACTAAATAGAGTTTTTGCCATAGAGTTCTTCAACAATCTCCTTCTTATCTTAAAAAAACCCCCAATAATAAATATATTAAAAAAAGGTTGAGTTGTATTTATGTATGCAACTCCACTACTGTGAGAGAGACTCCAGACCATATCGGTGGATGTATCCACTAGTGCCTAAATTATTTACGGCCTGTCCACAGTTTACAAGGATAAGGATGTGTGAGCGTGTTTTGGTCTTCACAGGGGAACTGCATGGGATTGTTATCTTTCTAAAGGTTAGTATTGTTCTAAGTCTTATAAAGTCTGGAAAAAAGAATACGGTATAGAGGCAGGTTTCTGTTTCCAGGTATTATTCTTTATTACATTATCCTATACAAACATTTAAACATCAAAAAAGTGAAACAGGACATGATTTATTTTTTTATGAAAAAACCTCAGCTAAAGTTTTAGTCAAATTATTAAATCTTTTGTGTTTTTAGGTTAGTTGCATAGAATCTGTAGATAAATGAAGCCTCAAAATAAAAAAAGAAATATCTCGGTATCTAGACTGTTTTAACCTTAACCTCTATGGCCAAAAACTGAGAATGTTTTTAATGACCAGATCTAACAATATATTTTTCATTGTGGTTTTCTTTATTATCTTACAAATCTAATCCATTCCAGTCTTTTTCCATCTTTCTTCAAGCGAAGACATTTATATTTACAAACAAGATTCAGTAAAATGTAGAGTTTATTGTTTCTTTCACAAGATACAACATTGACATTCCTCCTTTATTGCATATAAACTGACTTTTAGGTTTTAAAAACTTAACAATGATAGGACAGTATATCGGATTTCTCACTACAAAGCTGAAGTAGAAATGAACAAAAACTGATCTTTGTTTAGATGATTGGTGCATCTATACAGTATATCAATGCCAAATTAAACAGATTTTTTTTCCCTTTTACAAAAAAGTAAATTGACAATTTGGTCAATTTACACGATTACCTTCGTGTAACCTTGCACAGGAACATCGACCTGGACCAAAAAGTGAAGTAAAAGTTGAAAATTAAGAAAGTTTAAAAGAACTGACACTGCAAAAAATCTATGTAAGAATACAATGTTCTTTAGTGGTTGCAACATGATGCAGGTCGGTGAAGAAAAACTGCATTGTTCTTTGCAGCAGTTTTGCTGGAACAGCAGAATCAGAACATCCTAAGAATGGAAGACTGCTCTGTAGTTTTCACAGAATGTTAAATAAACTGTAAAAAAATAAAAAAAATAAAAAAAAAAATTAAAAAAAAGAATGCACGGTGCCTCTGCTACACAGTGCAGCACAACATCTTCTACTTCGACATTGATAAACAAAATAAACCCTTTGTACCAAACAAAAAATATTACAGAGCAACTTTAAGAATTAGAACAAGGGAGTCTTTAGGATGGTTTGAAAGGGAAATATTTTACTGTTTCAAAGTTTCTGGAACAGATCAAACCAGGAGCAGATCATGATGGTTACAACTGCCACAGGTTTACAACATTGTTTGGCCCAGTTTAAAAACCTTTATGGTAAAACAAACCGCGCCGAAGGATAGTAGTATTAAATATGCATATTTGCTCTGTTGGCTTCCAAGGTTTCGCTTGTAAATAAGCAGTGATGGGACTAACGGCGTTGTTTTAGTAACGAGTAATCTAACTAATTACTTTGACTGTAACTATAACGCAGTTACCATTGCAGACACCCCGTTACTGCGCGTTACTCAGGTCGCACAATGAACCTTTTTTCATGATAGGACTCGTGCGCAGCTGCGTGAAGCTGACACCCCACCCACGTCAAAAAACTCTGGAAATAGACTGAATGGTTAGTGCAACGTTGGTGCAGATTTGTGCAGAAAAAAATATTGTTTCTGCTACTTTTGTTTAAGAGATATTAAAGATTATTTTTTAGGTCATCCAGAGGTGCGCGCCTTGTCATGAGAGAGGGGAGGATGAGAATGGCTGATGTATAGTGAGATTCCGTCTGTCAGTTGGGTAGGTGGGTGTTTCTGCTGGCGGGTGTTAACGTACAGCACACACAGAGAGATGGAGAGTGAGGAGGATCCAGCAGCAAAACAGCGTTTTCCTGATGGAAATACCGGTGTTACGTCGAGCTGCGTTTCCCCATCACATAACGGTTTCCTCTGCATCTCCGCACAGCGCAGGCGGCACGAGTCACCGCGCAAGCGACAGGAAACGCGCATGCTCGCTAAAGGCGCGCACCAGTCGCCCTGTGCTCGCGCCACAGGAGAACTATGGAGAGCGTGAACGATCAAATGATAGCCTATATGAAGAAAGGGAGAAATCTGGATGGATGGATGGATGGATGGATGGATGGATGGATGGACGGATACTCTGCCTTCTCAACCTACTGTATTTTTTATTTTAAACATTATTTGATGGCCTTTGTGGCAGGGATGGAGATCCATATTTTATGTCACACACAGAGTATACATCTAGATAGATAGATAGATAGATAGATAGATAGATAGATAGATAGATAGATAGATAGATAGATAGATAGATAGATAGATAGATAGATAGATAGATAGATAGATAGATAGATAGATAGATAGATAGATAGATAGATAGATAGATAGATAGATAGATAGATAGATAGATAGATAGATAGATAGATAGATAGATAGATAGATAGATAGATAGATAGATAGATAGATAGATAGATAGATAGATAGATAGATAGATAGATAGATAGATAGATAGATAGATAGATAGATAGATAGATAGATAGATAGATAGATAGATAGATAGATAGATAGATAGATAGATAGATAGATAGATAGATAGATAGATAGATAGATAGATAGATAGATAGATAGATAGATAGATAGATAGATAGATAGATAGATAGATAGATAGATAGATAGATAGATAGATAGATAGATAGATAGATAGATAGATAGATAGATAGATAGATAGATAGATAGATAGATAGATAGATAGATAGATAGATAGATAGATAGATAGATAGATAGATAGATAGATAGATAGATAGATAGATAGATAGATAGATAGATAGATAGATAGATAGATAGATAGATAGATAGATAGATAGATAGATAGATAGATAGATAGATAGATAGATAGATAGATAGATAGATAGATAGATAGATAGATAGATAGATAGATAGATAGATAGATAGATAGATAGATAGATAGATAGATAGATAGATAGATAGATAGATAGATAGATAGATAGATAGATAGATAGATAGATAGATAGATAGATAGATAGATAGATAGATAGATAGATAGATAGATAGATAGATAGATAGATAGATAGATAGATAGATAGATAGATAGATAGATAGATAGATAGATAGATAGATAGATAGATAGATAGATAGATAGATAGATAGATAGATAGATAGATAGATAGATAGATAGATAGATAGATAGATAGATAGATAGATAGATAGATAGATAGATAGATAGATAGATAGATAGATAGATAGATAGATAGATAGATAGATAGATAGATAGATAGATAGATAGATAGATAGATAGATAGATAGATAGATAGATAGATAGATAGATAGATAGATAGATAGATAGATAGATAGATAGATAGATAGATAGATAGATAGATAGATAGATAGATAGATAGATAGATAGATAGATAGATAGATAGATAGATAGATAGATAGATAGATAGATAGATAGATGTTGCAGTATCTATAACCCAAACACACAGGATTTCAGAATTAGACATCCCCAGTTATTAATTTCATATACTCACCAGATCTGAATGCCCTGTTAAAAAACTTCACATCGCGTTCCCCCCTGATGTCATTTACGTTGAGTTACAATAAATGCAAAACTCTCTGCAGGTTCTTGTCTTTGTCGTCCACTCTATTCAGCTGGCTTTTGAATCACACCGCGAGAAGGTGGGGGCTGGGTGGGGAGGGTTACGGGGGCGAGAAACGCAAAAGTAACGCAATAGTTACTTTTACTAGTAACTAGTTACTTTTACTGGGGAGTAACTCAGTTAGTAACTCAGTTACTTTTTGGGAGAAGTAACTAGTAACTATAACTAATTACTTTTTCAAAGTAACGTGCCCAACACTGTAAATAAGTGTCACTTTTAAAGGTTCAATGGGGAGGGGTAGGGTGGATTCTACCCTTCCTTTCAGACTGGGGTTAGTGACACACCTGGGTGAGTGGCAGGAGTAATGCCTGGCATGTTGGGAGTGGCTGCAGAGATGATAAAAGTTTAAAAAGACAATAAAAATAGGAAGTATGGTGCGGAAAGGTTTGAGAAAGAATACCTTCATGTAAGGATGAATGAACCTAGAGGAGAGCATCAGTTTCAGCCTGGCAGCAGCTTGTTTTCTTTGATTTGTTTTAGAGGACAGTGGGCTGAATGTTAGTGGATTGTTGCACCAGAGTTGTTCATTTTTTTGACAAAGAAAAACAATATGAGATAGTAAACAGTTGAACTGCTTCTGACGAATGGCTGACATTGTGTGCTGGCCAGTGTTGTTTTTGACAGCCATCTTAGATTTAGTCATAGTCTTAGTCTTAGTCACAGTTAGTCATTATGATATGTGATAGTTTTAGTTCACTAAAACTTTAATAGGTTTTAGTCTAGTTTTAGTAATTTTTATGCTGCAAATTAAGTTAAACTTTGCAATTTCTATTAACAACCAGATTCTTCACCAGACTGAAAACTCTAGCATTGATACTATAATTGCCGGGTGCATTTCATCATTTCTGTTGGGCAGAAAACTTTGATTTATAGAATTTAAATAAACTTTTTTTTTTATGAATGAATGCCCTAATTTGTAAAAAAAAAAAAAAAAGTGTCATAAAAGTCTTGAAGCTCATCAGGAGAATGCCCAGAGTGTGCAAAACAGTAATCAAAGCAAAAAGTGGCTACTTTGAAGAACCTACAATATAAGACATATTTTCAGTTGTTTCGCACTTTTTTGTTAAGTATATAATTCCACAATTGTTAATTCATAGTTTTGATGTCTTCAGTGTGAATCTTCGATTTTCTTAGTCATGAAGATAAAGAAAACTCTTTGAATGAGAAGGTGTGTCCAAACTTTTGGTCTGTACTGTATGTCAATGATCAGATAACTTACTTGTAACTTATGGCCCACATATGAGCATATGCTGGCATATCGGATATCGGCCAAAATCCCAATATCGTGCATCCCTAGTAGCTATACAATGTTAGTCACTCCTATAACAAGATATACAAGTTAATCAAACTGAATTACTGTGCTGTCAAACTTTATTTTAGTATTTCATTTGCTTTACCTCCATTGAGATTTATTCATAAACTGCAGCTAAGTTCAGTAACAGAGCTATTAATTTCTGCTCATAAAATTGAAATGTCAACTTGATTGGCAGATAAAGGATGGCTGAATAAATTATGCCCAATGTTATAAACACTGACCTCTAGGCTTACTGCTTACAGAGATTATTTCAGTTCAGTGTGAGGTTAAAGTAAAACTCTCCCCTCGGGGCGAGGTGGTAAATGGTGCTCTACAGATAAGGACTAGGTAAATGGAAACCCTACCATCTGATCCCAACTGAGAATGTTAATGCGTACTAAAGCGTTTGGGTTGTGTTTAAGTGATCTGGTCATGGCTCATTGAAAATCCATATGGAGCTGCAAGGGAACATGTGGTGAAACCAATTAAGAGGAAGTGATGACGTTTGTCAGTTTGGGAGACAAACATGCTTAGTGAGATCAAAACAAGAGGCTTAAAAGAAACATTGTTCACGATAAAAAAGTTCAGGATTTATAATTGAAATAGAAGATGAAACAATTGCTATACATTTTCGCATCCAAATTATTCTATAAAACTGCTCATTAATTTAGATCTACAGGCACATAAACATGTAATTACATCATATTTAGGCAATTTAGGTTCAGTGTAACCAAGGTTAATTCTGGTTGGTGTAGTATGAGTGGTACTTCTGTTTTTTTTTTCCTGGAGGAAAAAAACATTTTTATAATTAGAGAAAAGTTTAATAAAATCTATCATTCTAGCATCATATTCAGCTGATTGACTACTCAAAAAAAAGGATGAGGACAGAATTATTGTTGAGTCCTAAAGTTTCAGTTAGATTTATATATCCTTACTTGTTGACTAAAAAAACGAAGTGAAATATTTTACTTCGTGAAGACCATTAGCCTTCAGTTCTTAGTATGAGTATTGTTGGAGTAACCATTTTTTGTCTTAAAAAAGAATCCTAATTGTCGTGATTATTTATATAATACATTCTAGAATTACTGTAAATGTTAAGGAGCTAATAAAAGTAGTGCACTGTGAAGGAAAGCTTGTGGAGAGAAGTGGAGGAACACAGTTTCTGTTGGTGTTAAACACATATTTGTGTGAATATCATGCTTTTCTTCCATTCATTTCTAAAACATATTCAAGGCTGTGAAAAAAATGCAATATCCTGAGAATGCTAAATGTATGAAAGCTATTCAGATAATGAACATACATCTTTTTTATTCAAGAACGTTAATATGTTTCCTTTATTAGCATATTGTGGAAACTTCTTTCATTTATTTAATAAAAAAAAAAAATACAACCTCACCTTTGTGTGAATAAAAGCTTAAATTATTAATTGTATGCAATAGATTTCATTTTTAAATCAGAAGAATATTTTCATGAATTTGTGAAGAAAGAAGTAGGTAGGCAATTATTTTTGACAGACAAGATTTTATCAGATTATGTCATTGATTATGAGCTTATTTGAAGAAAAAAAAACCTATTAAAACATTATGATAAAAAAATGCATTAACTTGTTTACATTAACGTATTTAGTTTACTGTCAACAGGTGATGTAAAATATTACTGATTTTGAAGCTAGATTTTTTAAAATGGGTTCGATCATAAATGATGAAAAATTGCCTAAGCATAATTCAAAAGCGCTCATAACTTTGTTTTGTCTTTTATTATTATTCTTTTTAAAAATACACTTTTTTAAAAAGTAATACTTTGTAAAGGATGCATGTTTTGCTTATCAAGTATTTATTAAAGGTAACCAGATAGGGTGACCACCACCTGAACAGAGGCAATGCCCCCTCCCTACTCATTTACTCTCTGACTACTATGAGGAATATTCTACAAGAGCCACGGAAACTTTAAATAAAGAAAGTTTTTGGAGATGGAGGGAGAAAAAAAACAAGGGAACTTGTTTCATTTCAATGCAAAGCGACAAAAAACTAAAAATCCTGAAGAGAAGTTAAACAAACCGAGACGATGCATAGCAATTATAGAAATATGAAGAGAAAAACAAAACCCTATTGCAGCCCTCTTCAATAGAGAATGTTTTCTATTAATTTACCAATGGAGCCAGTCAGCCTTTTTTTTTCTCCCTTGTCAAACTCCCTTTCACCAATCCCTGTCAGGCTGAAGCAGTCTCTGAATCATGTGGTCTACCCATTATTATTAATGCAAATACGGACTCGCACACAAACACAAGCAGAGATCTTTTCACTGTACTCTGCTTCACATTCACTGCACTCCTCCCCTGCTTCCACCCACTGACTGTATCTGACAAATACAGCAGGTGAATTCATTCCTGCATGTCATCCCAGGGTAGAATTCATCATCCCCAAGCAGCCGCCACAACACCGTGAGCCCTGAAAACACTCAGAGGCAGGCTTTTCATGGCGAAGGCTTTAAAAGTCACAACAATGTCGGAAACCAGAGAGACTCTGGAATACTGCATGAAAATTTAGATTGTGCTGTTTGCTTGCTAAATGTAATCCTTTCTATGGCTTACTGGCCCTGGCCCAGTTAGAATGCAAGGTCAATTCATATTGCAGCCAATGCTGTTTAGCATTCATTAGTCGCATAGATTCAAGCAAGTACCACTCATGCATCAGTACATTCATTTTTAGAGTAGAGGAAATTTTACTTTTAGTGATGCAGTTAGGCAGGTACTCCGAGCAGGGGGAAACTATAACTCACATGCAAAGAACTTTGATTTGTCTGGGCTCTAGAAAGGAGGAAAATGGTGAAAAGAGGCTCAATTAATGCAGTTCGAGCCCTCTGCAGAGTCTGACTTGTCTGGTGAAGAACACATCCATCTGTGTTACTCCACTATAACCCCAAAGCCTGTCATCTTCACTCTAGAAAGGACGGAATAAGAAAAATGTTTAAAGCAAGAGTCAGAAGACAGAACACTGACAGGAAACAAGAACAGCCATGTGAGAGGTCCACATAATGATCAAATAAAACCATTTGGTGATTGAAAGACAGCAGGTTATTAAAAACAAAAAGGACCCTGAACCAAACCATTAGGAACTCATTTTGTATTTGCAAACTATTTATTATGAATCCCAAAATGCAATTTGTATTCCTTGTTGTATAAAACACTTGATATTTCTGATAACTATATGAAAAAGGCAGACACCCATGTGAGCATTTCAAACTAAAATGGCTTACAAATGTTTTAGTCTGAAATTTCAAAGATTTCAAAGGAAGTATACAGCTATGACATAACCTTTTAAACAATGTCATTTATTTCTACTTTCTGACACTGAACCAGACACACTATTCCTGCTGTAGGTCCGTTAGAATTATCAAATTACTTTCTATTTGCCAAGATTGGGGATATTTAAATATATTTCCAAAGCATTGAAAAGAATCATGTATCTCTTTGACTAGGGTACTTTTTCACAAGCTTTTCACAGTTTACTGGAATTTAGGTAATCTCAACTGGCTGTATACTGTATGCACTCAACAGCCTGAAACACACTTAAGCCGGGCGTACACTGTGCGATTTTTTCAATCGTTGCGCGCAGCTACAGCTCAAACTGTAAGATGAAACCGAAGGGCTTCGTCGTACAGAGTTCACAGCTCACGATGTATGTTCAGCCTGTTCACGCTCTGATGCGATCTACAATCTCAAACTGTATGACTAAAAACTAGTGTTGCGCCGATGCCATTTTTTGGCCCCGATACCGATACCCGATATTTGTGAAGCAGGAAAAAATCTAATACAAAGTGAATCCAGTAGAACTTTTTATTGCCTAACAGGAGTGGTTGACAATAGTTGAATAAACTTATGGTTTTCAAAATGGTATCGGTGCCCTATTTGTTGGTACTCGCCGATACCAATACCACCATTTTAGGGCAGTATCGGGGCCCCGTCCGATACTGGTATAGGTATCGGTGCAACACTACTAAAAACTATGTAGGACTCAGCTCCACAGTAAGATGGAGCTACTCAGACTTGTCTACCTGGATGCCAAATGAGTAGAATAGGAAGCTCACTAGAGTGAAATGCGCTGCCTTGGCAATTTATGCATTTTTTTGCTGAAAGTCCTGAAAAGAACAGGCGACTACATATTTGTCAAAGACATGGCTGAGCAAACGTGGCTACAGCGGTCTGTCAATTTTACAGAAAGAACTCCATTTTTACTTGCAACCCCACCATGCTTCTGTGTTTACATCTGAGAGGAAGAAGAAAAAGAAGAACCCTGTGCACTGAGAGATTTGTCCACGACGGTCTCCCAACCTCACAATTCCTGATGGGGAGGTGGTCGTGAGAGGCTGATCGCCCCTCGTTACCCCTGACACAACATGACGTACTATCAGGCTGAAAGTGGGCCCGATCAGAAAATTGTCGTGCGACTGGAAAATCGCCCCGAAAAGGGCAAAATTAATGCCTGGTTGGTTAGCCATCACCTGTTTGTCAGTCTGGATCTTGAAGTCCCATAGGATCTTAGCTCGGTCATTCTCAACTACCTTAGGAGGTGTCTTCCATTTTGACCTTGGGACTTCCAGCCCATACTCATGGCAGATGTTCCTGTACACTATGACAGCTACCTGGTTGTGGCGTTCCATGTATGCACTTCCTGCCTGCATTTTACACCCTGCTGTTATGTGCTGTATTGTTTCAGAGGCATCTTTGCACAGTCTGCATCGGGGGTCCTGCCTGGTGTGGTAGACCCTAGCCTCTATTGATCTTGTACTGAGTGCCTGTTCTTGTGCTGCCATGATTAATGCCTCTGTGCTGTCCTTCAGGATCAGTGAGTCGATGTCTCGCTCACTCCTGGCATACAGCTTGATGTCATCCATGTAGAGGAGGTGACTGATGATTGTTCCGCTTCGGAATTGGTATCCGTAGCCAGTCTTTGTGATGATCTGGCTGAGGGGGTTCAGGCCTATGCAGAACAGCAGCGGGGATAGTGCATCACCCTGGTATATGCCGCACTTGATGGTGACTTGTGCTATTGGCTTTGCATTGGCTTCCAGACTTGTTTTCCACAGCTTCATTGAGTTCTTGATGAAGGCTATTAGAGTCCTATTGATCTTGTACATTTCCAAGCATTCCAGTATCCATGTATGTGGCATTGAGTCATAGGCTTTCTTATAGTCAATCCAGGCAGTGCACAGATTTGTCTGCCTGGTCTTACAGTCTCGAGTGACTGCTCTATCCACTAGTAGCTGGTGCTTGGCTCCTCTGGTGTTACTGCCTATTCCCTTCTGGGAAGGGTGCATGTATTGAGCCATGTGCCTATTCATCTTAGCCGCTATGATGCCTGACAGGAGCTTCCATGTTGTACATAGGCAAGTTATTGGCCGGTAGTTGGATGGGGTTGTTCCCTTCTGGGGATCCTTCATGATCAGGATTGTCCGTCCTTGGGTTAACCATTCTGGGTGGGTCCCATCCATCAGCAGTTGGTTCATTTGTGCTGCGAGGCGTGCATGAAGTGCGGTTAGTTTTTTCAGCCAGTAGGTGTGGATCATGTCAGGGCCTGGTGCTGTCCAGCTCTTCATACCTGCCGCTCTTTCTTGGACATCTGCCGTTGTAATGGTTACTGGTTCTTGTTCTGGGAGATTGCTGTGATCTGTTCTAAGATCTTCTAACCACTGAGCATTGGTGTTGTGGGATGCCTTCTTCTCCCATATGTTGGATGATGGTTGTTGGAGCTGCCATAATTCCCATAGTCTCTGCATGTAACCTCTCTCACTGGGGACGCTTGTATAGTAGCATTTCATCAGTACCAAGTTTTCTGCTCTAGTCCATCTATGTCTTGTTCCAGTAGCCAATTTGTCATCAAGTTGCCCTGGTTCCCTAGCAACTGACGCGGACCTTGTTAACCCGGGCGACGTCCGAGCCGGTATGGCTCTTGTATTTGCGGTATCACTCATGCCTGAGGCAAAACGTGAGCTACAACTGTTTCAGAAAAACTATGATCAGTATATACTTCCTTATAAAAGCTGCTTACCACCTAGATATTAATGCTTATCTGGAATATGATAGTTGGTGTCTAAGCTTACTGATATAAACAAAACAATGAATCTACATATCAGTGAGAACCATCTTACAAAAAACATCTGAATAAATGTACAACTTTTCTCAGTGTTATCAAAAACATTTTACAGAAAGGCTGGCATTACAGTCCTGCTCCTGACTTGAACTTTAGGTCTCTAGCAATCAATGAATTTCATTTCCTGACTTAAAGCTCTGCAACTGAAACTGACCCAAATTCCTGAGCTCCGATGAGAGCCAAATAGATTCTGTATACTCACTCTTAACATTAATGTATTTTCAACCCATTAAATCTTATCAGTTAGCTTGTGTGTTAGAGGACACACATATTCATAGTTGCAGAAATGCAGTCAAGCAGGATGTTTAAAAGCTAGAAAAACTGCTATATTTAGGAGATTCTTGTCTACTTCTTCTTCTTGCCAGTAAATGCAGTAAACGTAAGCATTCATAGTCTATTTTAAAATTTTAGTCAGTTGTTTAGTTTTACACCTTTACTCCTGAATGATCCAGGTATCTAGATAAAATAAAAAGAACTTTAAATATAAGTATTAAAGTCCAACCGTCAAAAAACAGGTCTGGGTCTAAACATAAAAAAAAAAAACTCTCCCATGATGTATAGTGTGGTTATGCTAGGGCTGAAGTTTCAGAATTATGAAATGTTTTGATGCTTAATACCTTGCTTTTCCAAGATGATGATCTTTCTCTTAATCTTTTCTGTGTTTTCTCACTTAATAAATAATAATTGCTCTATTTTAATTTCACTGATTTATAAGATTTTGGACTGGCAGTGTTAAAAAGATCAGGAAAGATCTCTGACATGAATAAAGAATCTGCAATGATTTTTGATAGAGTGGCATTGGTATTGGGCATTTGCCACAATATTTTAGCAGCACTTGTATCAGTTCTATATTAGGGTATATGACTATAAATAGGGTCAGGAAAACTTGACCGTTCTTATCTGTTGCAGTGAACAGTGTCCCTCCCTGCCATGCATAGAACTGTTGCAGAACTGGAGGGCTCACATTCTTTTTTTAAGGATGCACATTAAGGGCTCTCTTGGATGACGTCCCCTTTTGACATCCTATAAGTAGTTCTAAATGTGGGTGACTGATTACCTCAGGCAACTGGACATAAATTAATTTTTTTCTCTTACTCTCTGTATATATTATACAGAGATTTAGAGAATATATCTATATATTGTATTCAGTGAATCTGAGATTGAAATATCTTTTGTTTTAAATTCTATTCCATTTTGAACACGAATACAATTTTTTATAATCACAGTTTTAGTCAACTCTATAGCAGAGGTTTATGTGCACAAACAAGGAATCCAAACTTTTTTTCCATCACTTGCATCGTATATCTATTTCAATCAGAACAAAACCACAATGTTACCAGAGTTTAATGTAATGAATAAGAACAAGTAGCATTATGAAAAAGCGTGTGTGGATAGCCCATCAATCGTTAAATAATGTATAAGAAGAGAGAAGATAGGTTGTAATAATGTGATATGCTTTTTTCCAGCAGCCTAGCTGCTGACTTCTCTGGCTGTGAGGTGTGCTTTCTGTTCAGAGTAACAGCCTGGGGAAAGATACTCCCTTTGTGTCAGCTAGGTTTTACGCAGTGCACAGAAGGTAAGAATTCAAAAGCCTATAAACAGGATGCGTTGGGTCAACAGCAAAGTTAGCAGCTTTTTTTTTTCAGACTCAAGCCCTAAACAGGTCTTTAGCCACAGTAAGAAAATGTGATAATCCTCTCTGCAGACCTAATTGCAGACCTGTTTAGTTTTTTTAGATGAGCTAAACTAGACAGAAATGGATATGCAGATTAAGTGATAACAGAACAAGATAACCAAGAGCTTCCTGAGGAAAGTTGAACGTATGATTATGTTTTTTTTTTTGATGATACCATATTCAGTCTGTGTTACAGGTCTCTCTTTTGAATGTGTCAATCAGCCTCCATGAGATTATCAATCAAGAAAAAGTTAATAGAATAAATGTGTCAAAAGAAGCCCTAACTATGATGCAGCCACCACCATATTTCAGAGATAATCTCATCAAAATAAATAGTTTTTCCTTAAACAAAAAAAGATTATTCTCTTTAAAAAGGGGTATAAAAATAATATATGCATAGTTTGTTTTCAACTGCGAACTACGATTATTTAACAGCTCTGGTCAAATGTCAAACAACCAAATGAAATCTGAAATGATGAATTTATAGTCTCCTAATCTATTTATTTATATTTAATTTAAAACAATGAGAAATTAAAAAGGGACCTGCCATCCGTTTTTTTTTTCTTTAATATAAACTTTTTAATTTCTTAATACTACATACCGTATATGAATTTTAATAATTTTGATTTAACACATTATTGGTCAATGCATTTTTTGTTAGGCAGTAATGTTACATAGTTTGTTGCACTGTTGCTGCAAGAAGATCCTGGTTTCAAATCCTAGCCTGGGGTCTTTATGCAATGAGGTGGCATGTCTGAGTTTCAGGTACTCCGTATTCCTCCCACAATCAAAAAAAGACTCCTATCTAAATTGGCCTTAGGTGTGTTTGTTGCCTGGTTGTAAGTAGGTGTTGTCCTGCAATGGACTAGCAACCTGCCCAGGTTGTACCCCACCTTTCGTTCGTAGACTGTTGGAGACTAGCACTGGCCCCTCCATGACCCTTATGGATAAGCAGCAGAAGGTGCATTTATAGGGTTTAAGGTAGCCAACTTTGTTACTTTTATTTTTCTAAAGTGTGTTAGATAACTTAATAGCAGTTTTTCCATTGTATTACCAGAGCTCTGAACACCAGCTGAAATAAAGTAAAACTAAGGAATGGTACAGAAAATGAGGTGCTTGAGGATGTAACAGATGTTTGGCTTTTAAGTAGCACAGAGCATAGCAACATTTGCCCCCTCAGGCGGCAAGTCAAAATTACACTAGAGTTGTGCACACGCCTGTGAGAAGAGAAAAAGAATGGCAGTCTGCTACACCGACCGCACATATATTTGTTTAGAGACGTATCGGGGTAATGAAAGTTATAAACACTTAGGTTAATTTGAATGGAGCATCTTACCTATTTAGCAAAAAGAGGGCCATTCCCGGGACAGATCTCAGCTCCCCACTTCTCCAATATTTATGTACCGGTAGGTCTTATTCTGTTATGTCCAATATAGATAGATGACAGATTTCACCGCTCTAAATAGTTTGAGGCTGTGATTGGGTTTGATTTTAAGAATATTACTGTCAAACCATGACAAGCAATTACATTTATTATCTGAAATTTATAAGATTTATATCTGAAATCTAAATTATGAAAAACAGAAAATGTTTGAGTCATCTGTAAATAATACCAAGTGTAAGTGTTTTGAATGTTTTAGATTTTCATATATGCAAAACTAACAGCCCAGTATAGACACCTGAAGAGCCTCAAGACTATGCTACTGGTGGTTCTTCCCTCATTCAAGCAAATCAGTCATCAACTACCTCCTTCCTGATCAGTTTGTTTTCTCCCTTCAGAGCAACCAGAAACTTCAACCGACTTCCTGCTGTTCTGCTTGTCCAGAGTCTTGTAGCTTTGTGTAAATAAAAAGTTAAAATTCACTGATTCTCTGTGTGATTCTATAAATCAACAAGACATCCATTATTATATTTTTTTTCATTGTTTTAATTTTAAGTATAATTAGAAAAAAACCTTGAAGGTTATCACTAATGTCGTTGATATACAATTGGCTGATAAAAATATTTATATAATTTTGGAAGATATTTTTAAGTGGATTTGTTGCTTCTCTACTGTATGTGGTGATTGTTAGAAAAGTTGTTATAGTGAACCATGCTCATAGTTATTGATACTTATCAAGTCGACGTTAAAATCTCCACATACTAGCGGAATATTGTCCTTTGGCCACACAAATGGCAAAAGCAACTAGTTTTTTTTTTTTTGTCTCCTTTCTCTTCTTTCTTTCATCTTTTCTCTTTCTTTTTTCCTTTTCTTCTTCTGTTTTTCAGCTCTATTTACATTGCAGTGTCCATATAAACTATAAAACTCCCTGCATAATTATAATAAAGCAATTTATATGCATGAAACAAGTGGAGCTATATGGCAATTGCCATACTGCTACACTTGTGAAAGTAAAATCTGTTGGGCTCTTTTTGGCATCAAGACAATCATTCTTATTGCCACATTGCCAGACAGGACACTGTTTAAAAAAAACAAAAAACAAAAAAAAACTTGGTTTTTAAATCTAAAAATTGTTGTTGATAAGGAAATAACCATAAGGAATGACAATTCTACAAAGCGTATACTAGGTTGCATGCGTCATGCTCAGTCTAACTTTGGGAAACAATGATGAATGCTTTAACCTTGTTAATTATGTCTCTTATGGTGGAAACATGGATTTAAGCTACTTCCCTAATAGATCATTTAACTTGCATACCTATTCTTTTGAAACCTGTAAACTCAATAAATTTAGGCCCCGTCCACACGAAGCCGAACCCTGGCCTAAACGCACAAATTTTTCACCAAACCAGCCTCTCATCCACACGAAGCCGGCGTTTCGGGGGTCTGTAAACTATCTTTTTTTTATTCAGCCTTCAGAGTGGCAAGATTTTGAAACGCCGTTTTCGAGTTTCCATCTTTAAGCTCAAACCGCATTTTTTTTTTTTACACGCATGCGTCATAGCGTCGCCTCTAAACACGCATGCGCGACACAGTATCACAACAACAATGGCGCCGTACTGTGTTGAATGGTTGCTGCTAATGCTACTCACCCTGCTGTCGGGCTTACAACAGAATCTTCTTCTTCTGGAATATCTCCAGGAAGAACAGAGCAATATCGACGACATAGTTCAGCACCTGAATTTGACTGAACCACGAAAATGGACCCGCAGGGCAACCATGTATAAATATTAGTGCGCATGCCCAACATTTCGTCGCCTATTTTTGCTTTGGCACCACAGCGCCACTTACAGGCCTGGCATACATTTTGCAGCGTTTTCATGCATTCGTGTGGACGATCACATTTATTTTACGTCTCCGTCTTTACGACAAACGTTCTGGAAAATATTAGCGTTTCGTGTTCGTTTTGACTTCGTGTGGACGGGGCCTTAGATGCAACGTTAAGTAAAAACATCACAACAATTATCACATAATTTATGAGACTGAAAAATCTGTTTCCTCAGTTTATGTGTTGCTCCTAACCAGCACAGAATTAAAGTCTAAACTCACCCATAGAAATGACTATCAAGACGTAGGTGTAATTTTTAAAAGGTAAACTTAACTGTGCTGATACAAACCATGCATTTCTGCATCATAAAAAAAAAAACTATGAAAAGCTCATCTAATTAAGAATAAATAAAATTTCAAACGGCCCATCAATAATAAAAGAAATCAACAAAAAATCAAATGTGTGTACACTTCAGTGTCGCAGCACCTACAAAAACTCATAGGCGTGTCAGAAAATATTGGGCCGAGTCTTTAGTAGAGAAATGATCACCTCTCTTTGCCCTGTTTCTTCCCTCTTAAAAGAATCTTGTGTTGCTGCTTCAGGGCCTGGATTTATCCAGCCATTACAGCACAGGGCCCATTTTTCATCTGTAATAGGGTCCTCCATTAAACATGAACCTAGAGGTACTATCATTTAGCTTGGCGCCATTGTTTCCATAAAACAGCAGCAGATTCTGCAAAAGATACAGAGACTATGGAAAATAGTAGCACAAGGGTCAATATTGACTTTAAAAAAAAAAACTGCCAATTGAAACAAGATAAAAGGGCTGTCTTTAATTCAAACAGACATACTTTACAGCCTTTGGGCCAAATTTGGCATTATATAGTCTGGCTCTGTCAAAAACTTTTGTGTCAGGACCCAATTAATCTAAACATTAATGGAACATTTAATACGTAAAACCAGATGTGTGCTACCTTTCAAGGCTGAAACAATGAAGTTAAGATGCAACAATCAAAAATATATTTGCTTAGGCATTTGCTGCTAGCAAATATTGGTTTAATTCCTGCATCTCTTTCTCAGAGCTAGCAGCCTTGGTGCTCTGCAATTTGAGTTCAGTAAAACTGCTTTACAGGCTTAACAGCATGTTTTAGATCATTAAGTTATCTACTTTACCACTGTAATGCTATGTAAGCATCATTCCTTTGTCTTCAACCTATATTAATGAGTAACAAGTAAAGGAGGAAATATAGTCATCCTTATCTCCAGCTCTGGAGGATCCACACATGTCCCTAAGCTAGAAGGGTTATAAAGGTCCCTCCACTTGGTTTTAGGCCACATCAAATAAGCTGTATCCTTAAACCTCTTCGCCTCTTCATATGTAACCCTGGAGCGAAATGCAAGCAGCTCCTCTACCAATTCCTATTACTGCAAAGAAACCGCAGATCTACTCATATGCACCAAGATAGAGCCTGGAAACCCAACTGGGAAGTTAATTTCAGCTGCTCTTAGCTGGGATTATGTTCTTTCATTAATGACATATCTTATTAGCATAGTAGTGGTTTTTAATAAAGACAGCAAGTAAATCGCTCTTAGATTTATTTCACCCCTTTCTTCACTACAACAGTCAAGATGATCACATCAAGAATACTTAAAGAAAAGCAAAGTTCATTACCTCCGTTTGCATCAGTCATAAGAATGTCATCATGTATGAAGAGTTTACTTACCTAGTAGAGATTCAAAAAGGGCTTATTTGGGACTAAAGCTCATACGATGGGTTGGATGGTGACATTCATCCTCGGCACCAAGTTAATCTGGTCTTCAAACTATTTGTAGCCTTCTGAACCAGAAACTGCTGGTACATCGTATATTTTTGTTGACATTCTTTAGAATAGCATAGAGTAGCGCATTCACCAAAAAGTCAACTTTTATTAAGCTGAGTCAACTCAGATCTGGACAACCCAAAAGTTGGCAGTGTTCGTAGGGCACTGAACATCGGTCTCATATTTGCTTATTCTATGGGTTTAGTATATCACACACTGCAGAAAGCAATAAAATCTGTCTGTGCACCTAATTTGTTTCATCTGATTTTAAAGCTGCAAAGGACAACATTTTAGAACATGTAATAGATAGCAGTCGACTTCCTAACTGAAGAAAAGGCAGGCAGTAGACAGAGATTATAACAATACCTTGAGCATTGTTTGTTACCGTTGACCTCCGTTAGTAAATGTGGTAAATGTCCAATTTACCAGATAACAGTAGAGATTATTAGCAGCTGCAAATTCACACAGCATTTTAACTCACAAGTAAGGTAGTTGTGTGTTATTTTTGAGCATTTTCATCGTTTCAGCGTATGCCGACATACAAAAACTTTGGCAAAAAACGCTGGCATACATTGGATAAGTTATGGGTAAGTTTTATAAAAGGTTATGAGCACACTAAAGCATGCTGAAACACACTGGCACACGTCGACATACGGCAAGTATGTGAATGTGCTAGGGTATGCTCAAACTTCGGCCATAAGTTACAGGTAAGTTATATGATTGTTGACATAAGTTAAGTGCAAGTTACTCTTAAATCATGCTGTCTAGCTTATCCAAAAATCCATGATGAGTAACTTTTGCATAACGTATGCGTAATTTATCAAGAACTTATTTACACTGCATATCAACCTATTTGACGTGTTCCAGATGACTGCTGAGTGTGATTCTAATGTATAGCTGTTGTATAATGGCATATTGGCAGTGTTTTGGTATAAAAGAGGGTTCACAGCAGGAAACGGTCAGTACTCTTCCAGATTTCAGATGTTCCAGAAGACATCAAGGATCTGGCAAGGCTGAGACAGTAATACATACTAGCTGTCCACCAACATCAGCATGATCTCATCATTTTGACTCTGTTCCACTTGTAGGGTCAGCAAGAAGGTGGCCACAATGTTTTATGACAAATTCCTTGTCATAAAACGAAACAGATGGAGCCAGTATTCAAGGCAAGTCGGACAATGGGAAGTTTCAAAACGTTTTATTAACAGAAAAACAATAAAAGGGAACAGAACTGAACTGCAGGCTGCTGAGGCGAAACGGACAGCCGCAGCAGTAGGGGAGCGGGGCACAACCCATATCTGGCACTCTGGCCTAACAGTTCATTCCATCCTCTCCGAGGAAGGCAAGATCCAGTCGATGGACTGCCAAACAAGATGCAGCCGAGAGCGGTCCAAAGTGTCCCCAATGCAGCAACCCCAGTGAACAGCCAGGTGACTGATCAAGGAGTCTGTAGTCCGACCAGGAACAGACAGATCCAGGGTTCCTGATAGCTGGGCGGAAACTTATATATAGCAGAGGAACAGGTACTTCCTATTAACCTTGCACACACTGAGCCCGGTTCGGCTGGAGGTTTCTTCCTGCTCAACGGGGGTACTTCCTCTCTACTGTCCAATGGTATGTGTCAATGACACAATGAAAGTGAATACTGTTGCCACATAGTCAGCCAGGAGGAGCAAATCCTGCAGTGAATGACTGAGATTAATCAACAGGTTTCTATCAATTATTTATTTAGATGTTATGTAAAACATTATTAGGTTAATGAGCAACCATCATCCCTATTTTTAAAAGATAACTACACAACCAGACACGGTAATGTCCAACATAGGAAAGAGGGAGGCCCTCTCTCCTCCTGTACAGTGTTGAAAGCATTTTGCCTCTATATGGTAGGCAATATCAGTGTCCCTCAGGAGGGCCTTGTCTTTGACAGGACTTCCAATCAGCTCAATGTGCAGCACACTGCTCCAGTTGCTGGGAAAGAACTGTAATATCTCCCCTTCATATATTAATTAATTGCTCATTAGTCAGCCAGAATGAAGTGACAGACACTAAATCAAAAAGCTAATCAAAAAGTATTTAAAAAAAACTAATAGAAATTCTTAAAAAAATATCGGCAGTAGAAGTTAAAAGTGGGCAAGTAGGGTAAATTTGATTTAAGCTTGACTGTTCCACCTTGAATATTCAAAGTTTAAAGTATTATACATTATCCTGTTAAATGAAACAGTCAAATACTTACATCAGACACATGCATAAATGCATGCAATACCCTACAATGTGGGCATTTGTCATCATGCTGCATCAGGCAGTATTATCAGTATTCAGGAAAAGGCAACGTGTAATAAATCACACTATAAATGAAATGTAATCTTTGAGACAGGTGGATGCTGGATTATGAAGAATGCACTTTGGTATCTAAAGTCATGCAGGTTCCGCTACCCAGCTACAGTAAAATGGAAAAAAAGGGTTAAACAAAATTCCTGTTCTTTTATTTTAAGGCTAATGTTGGAGTTAATCTGAGATAAACCTGGTATCTATAATCTGGACAATTCGATAAAATGTACAAACCAGTGTTTGTCCCCAACATTCTAGTAGTTATCTATTATTTAATTGAAACATTTTTAGGAGCAGCCTTTGGCTTTTTTAGATAGCAGATAAAATCTCAATTATCTAACTAAAAATCTAAAGAATCAGATAAAAGGTAAAAAAGGAGCATCTTATTAAATCTTACAATTAATTGAAGGGTGAATTCTTTAAAAGGGCTTATTTATCAGAACAATAATAAAACTTAATCAAGTTTAAATTCTTTTAGGCACAAAACTCACTTCAGGCAGAAAACATGCACTGCTCTAAAGGACATAAGGACGTAAACATCCAAAATGCTCAGAATTAGAGTGGTATACAATGAATTGCCTCCATAGAACATTAGTTTAACAGCTACCTTAGAGTAGTGTTGTTTACCCCGATTAAAAACTAAATTGATTTTTTCGAGAAAATTCATACTTGCATTATTAAAAAAGTTTTTTTTGTTTTTTTTTTTGTTGAGTTGTTGGATGAAGGCACTTTCACAGACGTGTGCCCATCAGGGTAATAATGTTGGCTAGAAATGTGGCACTTCTCTCAAGGTTGTTTGCATATATATATATATATATATATATATATATATATATATATATATATATATATATATATATTTTTTTTTTTTTTTTTTTTTTTTTTTTGTCTTGATGTCTTGCTGAGACTGTATGCCAAGCGTAGCGAGGGAGGCCGAGGGCTAGTGAGTGTCAAGACCACTGTCCAGGATGAAACAACTAAGACCCAGGAGTACATCAGAAAGATGGCCCCCAAAGACAAATGGCTTGGTGAATACCTCAGGTAGGAGAAAACCGAAAGCGAGGACAAGAAAGAGGAAGGAGAACCATCATGGAGGGACAAGCCACTGCACGGCATATACCACAGACAAATAGAAGAAGTGGCTGATATCAAAAAATCCTACCAGTGGCTGGAAAAGGCTGGACTGAAGGACAGCACAGAGGCACTAATCATGGCAGCACAAGAACAGGCACTCAGTACAAGATCAATAGAGGCCAGGGTCTACCACACCAGGCAGGACCCCCGATGCAGACTGTGCAAAGATGCCTCTGAAACAATACAGCACATAACAGCAGGGTGTAAAATGCAGGCAGGAAGTGCATACATGGAACGCCACAACCAGGTAGCTGTCATAGTGTACAGGAACATCTGCCATGAGTATGGGCTGGAAGTCCCAAGGTCAAAATGGAAGACACCTCCTAAGGTAGTTGAGAATGACCGAGCTAAGATCCTATGGGACTTCAAGATCCAGACTGACAAACAGGTGATGGCTAACCAACCAGACATCGTGTTGATCGACAAACAGCAGAAGAAGGCAGTAGTGATAGATGTGGCAATCCCAAGCCACAGCAACATCAAGAAGAAAGAACACGAGAAGCTTGAGAAATACCAAGGGCTGAAAGAGGAGCTAGAAAAGATGTGGAAAGTAAGAGCAGCAGTGGTGCCAGTGGTAATTGGAGCACTGGGGGCTGTGACCCCCAAACTGGGAGAGTGGCTACAGCAGATTCCAGGTAAAACATCAGAGGTCTCTGTCCAGAAGAGCGCAGTCCTAGGAACAGCTAAGATACTGCGCAGAACCCTCAAACTCCCAGCTTGAGGATGACACATACCAGCCCACGAGGGGTGAGAAAACAGTTTTTTTGTTTTTTTTTTATATAACTGAAGGGGAATATGATAAAAACATGTTCTCTACCTTACAAATTCTGCTCTACAGATGATTCATAAAGGGCCTTTTTTGATTTATTTGTGCCTATTTACACAGTTAGTGGACTACTTTTTGATTGTGTTTCCATCATATCCCCCATCTCCAATGATTTTACTGATTAGAAAATATTAATTCTTCTCACAAGGACAGGGATTAACTGCTTTTAGAAGCTATATTCAGACATAAAAGAATGTTAGATATTTTTTTTTTTTTTTTTCTAGTCTCTGTGATGCCCTGTCCAGGGTCGACCCCGCCTCTCGCCCATAGACAGCTGGAGATCACCAGCACCCCTCACGACCCAGCTTGGGATAAGTGTGATAGAAAATGGATGAATGGATGTTTTTGTTCTACTTTTATTTGATACTATCATACAATTCATTTCAGAGAGAGGCAAAATCATTTAGG
Source organism: Cyprinodon diabolis (assembly GCA_030533445.1). Lineage (NCBI taxonomy): Eukaryota > Metazoa > Chordata > Actinopteri > Cyprinodontiformes > Cyprinodontidae > Cyprinodon > Cyprinodon diabolis. Next base: position 28,676,859 of record CM060075.1, read on the forward strand.
ACTTTATTTTTGTTAACTTGGCAAAAAAGCGATAGATGTCTGCTCCAAAATAATGAGAAACTCTGAAAACAGCTTGCTGGCTCACTCTAAATATCAAATGAACACCTCCCAATAAGGACATAAATGGAAATACATTTTTTTTCCTCCATCTCTGCTTTCTCCACTCCACTGAATCCACTCTGTTTACTCCAGCAAAGCTTAAATTACACCCTTTCCTTTTTTTGTTCAATAACGGGGTTGTCTCTGCAGTGTCTGTAAGAGATTAGAAGAGTTTCCCTGGAAGAATGCAATTACTCCACTTTACATGACGTCTGTGACTGCGGAGTATCGAAAATAAGTTTGCCATTTTCTATCAGTTGTTCATACGTTAGATGTTTTTAAAAAAAATCTGTTCTCATATAAACTGGAACTATACATTTGGCCATTTAACTGGTTTATAAAGTTAAAAATAATTGTGAGCCATTGACCTTGTTAAAGACTGCTGACATTTTAAAAGTTGGGTCTTAAAAATGTTATTTCACCAAATCTGTTAAAGCTGGAAGTCTATTTACATAACATATAGAGATTTAATTATGCATGGATCCTAGTCATCTGCAAATAGTTTAAATGCAACAGCCTGGTATTTAACAGCTATTTTGTTTTGAAGAACCAGCATTTGGCAGTTACCAGTATAAGGTTGTAAAGGGGTTTCAAGAAGTGTGTTAAAACCACATTCCATTATACAGCTCTCATGGGTTATATGGCTCATTTTACACCATTCCCCAGTGAGATGGAGGCTGGTGTATTGAAAAACCTATCTTGCATTGATGTAAATGTGAGGAAATAATTGAGGCTTTGTGGAACATTAATTCCTGATCTGATTCAAAGTCAAAGCAGCACTTATATATTTTATATTATGGAGATTAACAGCAAAATTGGTTTGATAAATTATTTTTCAGCAAATACCTTTTTTTTCTCCTTTCCATAAATTCAAGTTGGTAGATTTATAAAAGTGAAGCTTTAAAATATTTCAGTTAAATTCAACACCTTAAAAAAAACATTTTTATGTGGCATATTAAACATTTTTAGACAAATATGACCCTCCTAATGTGTTTTTTGGCCAAATTCAAAGCCATTGGAAACAGGAACAGCTAATGTTTTGCAAAAATAATAAATTAAATTAATAAGACTAAAAAAGTAATAACAAAAAAACACAAAGGACCCAGATTTTAAAACCACTACTATATTAGTAATCCATGCCAGGGATATAAAGCCAACCCTGCATGCAAACAAGGGTAAAAAGAATAAAAGATTGGGCAAAGCCATGGATTTCCTTTAGAGGTGCAATTCAATCACAGAACATGTCAGAAGGAAAAGAGGTTGAGACACCTGAAAGGAAAAGGAAGACCGAAAGGGTGATCCATCCTTATTAGGTAGAGATCTAATGTATCGAGCAGCCAGTCAGAAGCAATAGACTGGTCAGGGTGATCTGTGGTACCATGCAAAAGGAGATGGACACTTTTTATATGGCCCAAAGCTTGGAGGATTGCTGAGGCAGACCTACTGTATATGGCAAACAAAATACCTCTTCCACTGTTGTTTTGCATTTAAATTGAATCTGCGATGGCTGCAGCGGTGCATGGAAAACACAGAGTATACATAAAATTCTAAATGATACCTTGCTTCCACTGAGGATGCTCTGCTGTTCAGAGCATGATGCATCGCTTCCAGCCCTCACTGCTGCATTAACTGTTTCAATCCATTTTAAAATTATTCTCCAGTCATGCCCACAAAGAACATCTTGGCATCTTGGGGTGCCAATGAGCTTAAGGAGAAAATGCAAAAGAGCAAGTGTTGCATGGTTTGACATTAGGGGCAAGCATTGGTTGAATCTACAGTACTGTCAGGAGCTAAAGCAATGCCTTCCCATTCCAATTAGAAGCTTTGAGAAAATCCCATTTGCATGGATACATATCCTAACTCCTGAAGCACTTTGATGCAGGTCCAGATGACAATGTCCTTCCCCTACAATTCTGGTGTGTCACTGCATGAGGATGAACACAAAGAGGAAAAGATGAAAAAGCAGTTGTAGCATGGTTTAGTCTAAAAAGGTAGTATAAAGATTATTCCTTATGACGAAAGGAAAATAATTTCATACCGACTATTTTCCAAGTCTGCTTGATCACCTGTCACAAATTGGGGCATGTTGTTGTTTACACTAGATGCGTTTTTGGATCAGTTCAGACACCACAAAAATCTGAGATAGTCACACCATCATCAGTGTTGTCTCTGTCAACTCTAACCACAAGGTCCAGTATTTCCAGGGTTTCATCTGGGTAAAACATAGTAACTTATGGTTGAATGTTGCCTTAACAGTCAAAATTGGAAATTACTCTTTATAACAGTAAAGCACCTCTTAATACCAAATACCTCTTCAAATACTAAACAAAATGTATTAGACAACAGAAACCTTTTAATATAACTTCAGACATTGTTTCCAATGTTAAAGGTATTGCCGAGGACTTTTTTTAAAAGAATTTTTTAAAACACGTGTGCGAGAGCGTGCACAAGCCCATTCTCCTCATGCATGGTCTATTTAAAAGTTACTGTTCTCATAGCTCATACAAGCTTATTGTACCCGTACGTCCGCACCAACCCCTAAATACCTAAATCACTATATAGAGCGGGGACTATATAGTGAACTCAGTCAATTTACCGTTTGGACAGATGATCACTTCCTCATTGGTCCACTGCGCAGTGCCTGCGCCATCTTTGTCATTAGTCGCCACTGTTGGGTAACGGCAACCTATGGTGACAGGGGGCCGCTATGACAGCAAATCCCATAATGCTCTGCGAGGAGTCCGCTCAAGGCATTTGGATATATCTGCTTCTTATGAGGTCTTTCTTTTCATCTCATACACTTCGTAGACACTTTTTCTCTTATAATTATTTTTATTTAAAGAACAGCTGTGAGAAAGGTGAGCTTCAATGACAGTTTGAAACTGTAGATCACCATAGATACACGCCTGAAAGTGCGAATGCGAAGAAAAAGAAAGCTAACAAGGCGAGTTTGTAGGACAGCCTTACGTAAACATATCACCAGAATGATTGACAATTAGGAGGACCACTTGTTTAGATGATCCACCAGGAAATAAAAGATTGTCCTCTATAAATTTAAATGTGTAAAGCACATGTTAGATCGCATAATCATACAATTCTTAAAAGGCACCCTGGTTAAGGTAAAAGAGGGGATAGGAAATAGTTTTTTCCACCCAGGAGAGAGGAATGGATTGAGCACCTAATAAGTGACAATATAAAAGAAAGGAGAGCTCACTGACTTGAAGCATCATTTAGTAAAGTGATTAAACAAATACTCCAGGATCCTGAATGCCACTGGTGGGTAGATCGAATGGGAGATAATGATGAAACTATGATTTATTCATTAACTGAGCTGAGTTATTGCACTGCTCATCGAAGCAATAGAGCTTGCAAGCATATAAGCTTTTATGAACAATAGAAATTGGTGATAAAATTTTAAGGTTATTGGAGGCTAGTTTTTAATGTGGTTTGCTTAAAGAGGGAACTTTCTTAAATGGTGAGAGATAGTTGAGTTGAAACTTTTTTTAGAATATTATTCACCGATAGACTATTTTCCAAATAGAGTATTGATTGATGGCATTCTGTTTTAAAACCTATTTAAACCTTACACAGGCCTATAAAATTAACCTGTGCTTAAAGTAATGGAGGGTTTAAACTCTTTTCCAGTTTTCATAGAGTTTGGTCCAGATAAGTGGAGCAGAAGAACTAAAAGCTGCTTCTCCATGTTTGGTTCTAATGCTTGCTAGGCAAACTAGAGATAAGCCAAGAGATGGTTTTGTTTTTGGTGCTATTTAGTGAGTCATAGACTAACAGAATACATTTAAAGTATATTCTCTAAGATACAAAAGAGTAAGTGAAATAACTTTGGAACTGGGATGACCCAGTCATCAGTCAGAATCAACACCTACTATAGATAAAAGGTCATTAAAAGTTTGCTTTGGACCTTGGAGGCCTATAAATATACAAGAACATGGTTTGAACTGTGCTCCTCTCCTGGAAAGCCAAATATTTGGGGGAGCCAGCTCTATGAGAATGGGTGCCTCATTAAATTCATGAAACCTTTTTTCTGTTATAAACATAAAATTTATGATTAATTGATCATAATTGTTATGTCCAATGATTAACAATTATTTTCCTGGCAGAGATGTAATTTTCAATAAATCCTCACACAGTTCTTTGAATATCATCATGATGTTATTGCTTACTGCAACAACCAGGAGTACTAAAAATGGAAATGTCTGAAGTTTATACAGGCTTAGCCTTATAGACTACCCTTGTTTTCACATTGATTTTCAACATAGTGGACTATTTCATGTAACTAACTTTTGATATAACATCTGGAGAAAGATATGTTTTCGATTAAAGAGGAAACAAATAAAATCCAGAGCAGTATGCTTCTGCATTGCATGCATTATTTAAGGAAAAGCTCATGCATCACCTACACCTAATGATGAAACTCATTTTTCAGTCAGTTGAAAAAGATACTAATCTGATTTGCAAAGACAAGACTGATTTAAGTCCAGGAAATGAATAATTTAATTTGCATTGTTTAATCGGGGCATTTCAGCTCTCTTTCTTGGCTTTGACGTCAACTTTCAGAAGATGTGCTCAGCTTTTAACTGCCTGGTGTGATGCACAGTTAGCCATGTAAGAAATGAGGCCAAGGGTCGATGTGTGGAGAAATGGAGTCGGGGCTTTATTTTCCACTCAGCCATTCGAGACAACCTCTGCAGGAGGACAGAGAAGATTACACTAGTTTACAACAAAGAATGGGGGGGTTGCCTTGTGTAGAGACATACTGCTGCAAATATGAGCCCATGGGCTTTCAGCTGTCCTTGACTTAAAGCTTAAGACATGGAGATTCAGGATCAGCCAGTAGAGGATAGGTAGAAATATTCTGTTCACACAAGAGTTTATTTTCTGCACCCTCGCTTGGAGAGATGACTGTAAGTGTTAAAAATAGTTTATTTTGGCGACCGCCATATTCTAAAACTATTTTAGTTTATAACAGCATTTTTACTGGAAGATGAACAAATGCTCCTATCGGTGCCCAGCCTGCAAATCAAACCAGTGTCACAGCCATATACAGCATGTTAAAATGAAAAATGTGTGGAATGCTTTCACAGAATGTGTACGGTAAATCAAGTGATAAAAGGAATGATTATATGAATTGGCTGGCAAAATAATAATAGCTTTGGAAGCTTTTTAAAAGATGTCACATTACAATGAGATTTTTCAATGTATTCCATTTTAATTTTGAGTCAAATTTTAAAACAAAGCAATGCATTTTTGTAAAGTAGTAAAAACATTCCAAAAAACAAAAAGACAAAAATCAATATTTGCATCATTGTTCGGCTCCTGTTACTTTGATCTCTTCAAAATACGAATTAAGATCATCAATTCACCATCAGAGGTTGCCTAATTTAATTAAACAGACCTAGGCTGCGTGTTACTTACTCTCAATATAAATCGAGGGTTTCTGTGAAGGCCTTGGAAGGGAGAGAAATGGTTTAGCTCCAATACTAATCAAGTGTTAAGTTGAGTTAATCGGCAAGAAGACCAGACCAAAATTCAAATCATCTGTTAACATGCATTTCACAGCTGCTGTTTAATGAAGCATAGGTTATAACTAAATACATTAAAAAACCTCCAGATATGCCAAACTGGTGGAGACTTCCCCTGAATGAACAGAAGCTGTAATTCCTGTGAAAGTTGGTTGTAGTTTTACCCCTGAAGGACTGAATACAAATTGCCTACTTAGGCCCTATTTGCACTGGACTAGTTTTACCAAGGGACCATGTAATAATCATTATTTGTAATAATCATGAAAATTGTCTGAGTCATGTCAGTAATTTGTAAACTACTATGTTTTGCTAAGTCAGAGGTCCTGTGATAACACTAATCCTATTTGAATAGGAATCTCGGTGATAAAAAAACGTGATTAGGCAGTTTTTGTTTTCTACTTGAAATTTATTTGCTGGTGGTGAAGAATGGAGACTGTATTAGATTATGTAGAAAATATTTTGGGCCCCAGTCCAGCAAATCTTTATTGGTCCCCAGCATACAGGATATTAAGTCCCAACACGTCATCTCAAGACACTTAACAGAAACAATTCTATCAGGTCATACAGTCAAATTGATTGAAAGTTTTCTAAGGAAAACCAGTTGATTACATCAACTCATTAACTCGAAGGCATCCCCTCAAACCAAGGATGCTTGTGGCGACAGTAGAGAGGAAAAACTCCCTTTTAACAAGAAGAAACCTCCAGCAGAACTAGACTCCATGTGAGTGACCTTCTCTTCCAAGGCCGACTGGGGATGAAGGAGACAGAAGCAGTCATAACGAAAAGAGCAGAGATACAAAAGTATACAGATGGCTTAGCATTGACAGTAACAGTTCGGACCAAAGCCGGGGGATGTCTGTGAATAGCAACAAAATCTCAGGGTTTGGCTACCCCGTGCAAAGTTAATTCATTACATGATGTCCGTAAGTAATACTAATTCCATGCGAGCAGGGATTTATTAGTAAAATTTTTAAAAAGTAATGTGCTACTGTAGTAAATTAATCTGCACTTATGATTAAAATATATATTGGATACAAGTTTTACATATTGAATAAATGTTTTACTTTAAATGCATTTATGTTAGAAAAGTCAAGAAGAATCTAAGAGTGAAGGCCAGCATGGAGAAATAGAAAGCAGTATGTGTGTGTAAACTCTGAGCTCACTGCAGGTGCAGCTTTGAAGATAAGGCTATGTTTTTGATTTGAGGAGAAATGCAGGGAATCAGCGGGCAGCACTAACAGTGCTGAGCCCCAAGGCCATTGAAGGCCTTTTGATGCCACAGGGAGCAGAAATACAGTGGGCACTGGTTGGAAATGGACACTTCACTCACGCTCCCCGTGTTTCACAAATTGCATGAAAAACATGTGACTACTATAGCCACTAGGTGGCAGTCTGAGTCCATTTCGGCGTCCCATGAGTCAGGATTAGATAGATCAATTTGGAAACTAGGAGGGGAGTTAAGTGTTGTGAGCAGTTAACGTAGAGGGTAGAGCGAGTGGTCTGCTGATCTGAAGGTTGAGGGTTCGATCCCAGCTGTGTCCGATTAATGATTTTCTATTTTTTTTAATCACTTTTTTATTACATTAGACCATAGGGATTATCATTCTACATTTTTATCTTACTGTATATATAGGTGTATTATATTGCATGCCTTATAGCCACAGTGTTTAGATATTTTTAAAATTCTATTTACCCTATTCCATATTATATGTGTCATGGTCTGGCGGTGTTTGTGAATGAGAGATGGTGCGGCTCGGCTCATGTTCATGTGAAGCAGCAGATATGCAGCCCAGATGTGGAATTGCTCTCAGTGAGTTTAAGACTTTATTATCTGCCGCGGGAGTTTGGTCACGTGATCGTGCTGTGCGTTTCCAAAGCGTGGTAAACAAGTTTCAGACATGCATCTGGCTGTTGTCAGGTTAGTCCCATCCCGCTCCACCACTCCCATTCTTGTTTTTTTTTTTTTTGAACCCGGGAGAAAAACTCAGAGCGGAAGCAGTGATGGTTTTTGGGTCGTGTAGTTTTTTTGACTCGCATTATAGTGTAGGCTTCAAGGAAAAAAACTACAAAATGGCAGCGCCGCGCCAGTACTGGATTTTTTTTCCTTTCTATTTAATTTTATTTTTTTGCATCAATCCTAGTTTTTTTTTTTTTTTTTTGTTATTATTGGTTTGCTCCCGCTCCCGTCTGCTCCCGTTAGTGTTTAATCCTGTACCGTCCCAATCACGTGATCGTTACTAATACTGACTCCCATCCCACGATACTTCAATGTCTTTTTTAAATTTATTGACAATATGATCATTAGACGGGTAAAACTTATGAATTATTTGTAAATGATATTGCTTTAATTTTGGTGGTCAGCAAATATCGGTTGGGTAAGAGCCAGACCTTCTTCCAGTCAATGTTTTGCACAAATTTATTCCAGTATGCAGGGCCGGATTTAGGAGGATGGGGGCCCCTGGGCTAGAGTCAGGATGGGGGCCCCTGGGCTAGAGTCAAAAAAAATAAATATATATATATATATTGTATGTGTTTTTTTTTGTTTTAGAGGATAAATAACATGCAAATACCAGAAGAAATTGCCCCAAAGACTTTGGCATAATCTATAGGAGACACAGGAATTTTGTATTCTTCTAGAATCTCTTTATAAGAGTAAAGAAGACCCTCTTTGTTAAATAATTGGTCAACCAAAATAATGTTATTATTAAACCAATAATCAATAAATAAGGATTTATGTTTAAACAATATGTCTTTATTGTTAGATTTGTTAGGTAGGATTTGTTAGAACAGACTTCTTCACTCTGCTCCACTCTCCCCATGCTTACACAATACGTCACATGCAACCAGGAACAATAAAAGGCTGGACCTTTTTTATGCAAATGTTAAGGATGCATACACCTCCGCACCCCTCCCCCCGCTGGGTCGTTCAGATCACAACCTTGTCTACCTGCCCCCCCATTACATTCCACTGGTGAGAAGAACAATTGCACAGTCAGTGAAAGTTTGGTCGGATGACGCCACTGAGGAGCTGAGGGATTGTTTCAGCACCACAGACTGGAGCATGTTCCAATGGTGAGGACATCAACAGCCTGACTGAATGCATCACTGACTACATGACCTTCTGTGTGGAGAGCATTGTGCCTACACCAAGTTTGCAGATGAGTTAAACAGCTTCTTCACCCGGTTTGACTCCCCTCACACTGGTCCCCTCCCTGCCCTCAACTCTCCACACACCTCCAACCACCAGCCCCCCAGAGACCTCCAAATCATCAGATTGAAATATCTGGAAATTAAATGCGCCAATAAAGTTAAAGCTGATATATTTTTCTCATTTTTATTTAAAAAAATTGACTGCAGTTGACAGTTTTAATGAGTGTTTGACTATGTAAAACAAATGGCTAGTCTTGGCCACATGAGCTCTCAATGGCCAAGAACCGAAATTTGAACACGTACTTTTTATCAGAGGATTCAACAAGTTTCAAAATCTCTGAAGATAAGGCGCTCTGCTCCTGTCTCTCCTCCATCCTGTGTGTGTGGCTCTGTGTGTGTGTGCGCGTGTGTCTGTGAGTGTCATTCATTAAGTTCCTCTACAGTGCGCATCCACATGTTTCGTAGATACAGACAGGAGAGGCAGAATAGAGGCTCATGCGTGAATGTCCAGCAAATAACTCCGATTGTTGTTTCAAAAATAGAAAACCTGGTTTCATTACTTAGTTTTGCCCTGGATTTTGTAGTGTTTGTGGATGCTACGTCGCTACTTGATAAAAACAATAACGTCACTACTGGAAAGTTACTTGATAAATAAAGCAGCGACGCTACAGTCAAGCTACTGGAAAATGTAGTTAAACTAATAAGGGACGGGCACATGACGTCACACGTTGCGCGGCAGCCATATTGAAAGCTGCTCAGCCCATTGTTTACACTTCGACTTCGCGCCTGTAAGGACTTGCTTTCTTCTGCTAGTAGTTTGCTTAGTTTTTTGCCGTTTCATTTTACCTCTGCTGTCGTTATGGTCACCCGTTGCTGTGTCGTAGGGTGTAGTAGCGCAAGCTGTGACTGGACGGGGAAAAAAATCCCAAATGGATTGTCTTTTTACCGTTTTCCAACCTGGAGGCGTCTCCATGGAAAACAAATGTCCTCCATAACAAAGAGTCGCCGGCTAGCATGGGTCGCTGCTGTAAGACGGCCAAATATAACTTTCAACTCAATCCCAGTGTCCATGAGAGTGTGTTCCCGGCATTTTCATTCTGGTAAGTTACAGAACATACTGTTTTTATTCATGTATCATTTCAAGTTAACCGTTGTTGGCTGATCTGTAGCATGTAGCATGAGCTGAAGTAGGGTTGTGTTCCAGAGGGTTAGCCAGGTCCACTGAAACACAAAACAGTTGTCCTACTCTGTTTATTTTGTCATTAATAGTTTATGGTAGCACCATGGTAGGACAGTCATATATCATCAGAATGTAACTACAGTATCCCAGGACACGTACAGTCAGCACAAGATTTGTTTAGATACATTTTTGATGTTTTACGTTAGTGCCTGCACCTAGTCTTATCACCACAACAAACACCACACCATGTTGAGACGGTAGCTTACCTTGGATCTAATGACTGTGTTCTCATTCGGTTTCATTACTTCCATGTCGTGCACTTTTCCATCTGTCAGCTGTTTGTAAGCCTCTAGCGACTTGTAGCAGCGAAATTCTTCATGTGTGTAGGCACTGACGCCACACACTAGATATGAAAATATGTCCTCCCTCGCAAACGGCGGTAGAAATTCTTCCCCAACGCACCACTCCTTGCTTGCTACTTCGTAGGGATCAAGTCCGTTTATGAAGCCCATCTTCTGCAGATAACGGTCCCTGGCTTCCCTCTGCAGTGTGTCTCGGTATATTCCGCATCCTTTCTTCGCTTTTAACATCGCTGTTTACTCGTCTTTGTGCTCTTTCTCTGTGCTGTTTTAGGTCTTTGTTTACCGTAGCAACTAGCTGTCAATATGGCGGCGTACCCAGAATGCAACGCGCTGTGCCCGTCCCTTATAGCTTCGCTACATGTAGCTGCGCTACTGCCCATCACTGACTGTAACATTCAGTAACCGCACGTGCTTTACATATAACGCTACAGCAATACATTGCTGACAAGCAATACATCTTTTGCTTTGCGGTAAAAGTAAGAAATTAACTTACCATTGTTGTAGTCTCGCGTGTTCAACAACCTTCTTCTTCGTCTAGAAGGTGATGTCGGTTGGGGGGAGGTGGGCGTGGCTAAATTTGTTTATTTCCGGCCCTACGGTGGAGGTGGCCTGTGACAGGCGCCTGCAGCGGAACTGGTCTGACAGCTGCGGTGCTGCAGCCAGACCGTCTTGATAAATAGTGGAGTTTCAATGCTGTTGTCAGAGATGGCTTTGATCAACGCGCAAGTCAGTGAGCTGATTGGATACCGAGATACCGGTGATGGAATGACGTTGCATGAACCCCCCTCCCTCCCGAATGGACGGATGATCCACGGACCTTTATTGATTCAGTTATTTGTTTTGCCAAAAAGATTATAATCATTTTTCATTAAATAATAGAGATGCAGATAAATAGAAATAAACAGTTCTCAGATAAGATCGCAGGGTGTATCTATAACTGCGCCCATACAGTATGCAACAATTTTCATGAAATAAGATAATGCAGTCACTATGTTAAATTAATTCATTAACTTTATTTTAATCAAAAACATCCTAAAATAGCACAATATCACACCAAGATCCCCAATAAACCTGCTTTAAAGACAGCATCTTAACAGCCTGGATTAAGGAGGAAAAAAAAAAGTTCCCAAGTGCCGCCTGGTGGTTGTCCGAGTGCATTGCAGTTCTTTTTGAAATAAAAAAACTGGCCTCAGGAAATACATCATGATTCACGCAGGAATCACACAGGAATCACACAGGAAACCGTCTATTTCCAACCAGTGCCCACTGTAAGGCTTGTGTTTAGGACATACACATGGAGAATCGGTTGTTCAGGGGCTGCACAGCTTAGCTAAACTAATTGTAATAAATTGAGCTGTCATCTCCAAAGAACACTGTGCAGTACTGGTCACAGAAAAGGTGATGTTTTACTGGGATATGGAACACCAGGGTTATGCTGACCTTGTTTGAAGTAATGTTATGATCTTAGATCACACTAGATGAAAAACATTGTTTTGACATATTGATGATTAAACTGTGATATGTTTTTGATTTAAGTGCACCAAAATGTCATCATGACCTGTAACAAAGGCTTTTAATTAAATATATAAAAAATATGTTTTGAAGGGGGTTTTCCACGGGTAAGATAAAAATAATTGGACTTACCCGTGGAAAAGAACCTAAAATGATGTAAAGAAAGGAGGGGGCTTGGGAGAGGAGCCCACAAGCCCCAAGAGTGTATAAAAGAGAGCTGTTTTCAACTTATTGTCAGTTGCTCACCGGTGACCAGCTCGTGTGGTTATTTTTGTATTTTGCAATAAAACCACGTTGAACCTGGACTCAATTGCTTCTGCCTAATTTTTGATCATTGAAGACTTTTCTACTGCTTTTTAAGAACTAATAACTAACTTTAATTTTTATAAGACTAAGCACCAATTTTAAGTCGTTGGGAGGACATTTTCCACGACACTACTTTCCTTTCGGTACCAAATTATCCACTGCTTTGTGCTGGCTTATCAAAATCTTTGAAAAAATTTAAGACTGTGCTTGTAATGTGATAAAAGCTTGAAATGATTTAAGGTATTATACCTGAATCTTACAATGATTCTTGTGTTATAAAAGCTTTACCTGAAAATTTTTTCACAACAGATTGTGTCAAACTGTGTCAAAGGATCACCATAGCTTAAAATGTCAAAATGTCTGATTCGAGGAAATAGGAGTCTGTCACTTATGTGCACCTTCTGTCTCTTTTTTATTTCAGATGTTTTGTCCAACCATTTGAAATTGTCTTGCATACTTTCTTTAAAGGATATTGATCTTTTAGAATTTTTCAATCTGCAAACAATCACAGAGGACATGGAAACCATTTTCACAGCAGTCATTTTCATCTATGGATCCAAGCACCGCCTGAGGAGTATGAAATATGGAAGTGGCAAAGAAAGACAAAGCCAGAGTTCCTGTGGGACTGCGGCAAGAAAAGTGTAATTTATTTGTTCAGTCCCCTTTTCCACAAAATGTTGAGCTTCTTTTTCTGGACTTTATTACAACTACTGAAAGGCGCAGCACCCATCCATGACAAAATGAACACAAATTGATGAGGTGTTGAATTTCCCAATAGCTGACAACTTGTTGTGCATTTGGGATATTTTCATTGTAAGGCAATTGACATCTGGGAACACTTGGTGCAAAAAGAGATTAAAACAACTAAATACTTTTAGAACAGGAATACTATTGAGCAGCAGAGCAGGGGTGAGGATACAAATTTGCAATAAAGAATTAATAATCTTATTTCACCAGCATTTTTCAGCGTAATTAGGCCATAATTTAATCATTGGTTTACTATTTAATATATGCAAGTACAATTAGACCTCATCAGAGGTTAGTTATGCAAAAACCTTGTGTACAATTGATTGTAGTTGACCGTCATTGGGATAATGATTGCCTTAAACAGGCCTGGTCATGTGCTTTGACCTTATGTGTTTCTATACCAGTAGCTCATTATCTTAGCATACAAACGTCTTCTAATTAAATTATTGCTCCTTGTTGGCTTATGCTTAATATCTGTGTTTTACACTTTATTTTTGGTGTATTTTCATATTATGGATCTTACATATGTGTATCAAGAAGAAACAAGAGCAACATCTATTATGGTAAAAGCAAAAGAGTTGAGAAAGTTAGTTATTTTGTTTTTATAAAATTCAAGAATAAAATTTTAAAAGTATTTGTGACTGAAGAAAAAAGTTTTGAGAAAAACTGGTTCATAATTTAATGAATATAAGACAAATGGACATTTGGAAAATGATTTCCAATGGAAAAAAAACAAAATATTTATACTCAAATATACTTTATTTGCAATGAAAACATTTTCCCCTAAAAATAGATTTTGCTCTTTCAAAACTTTTTTCTTCTCTCTCTCAAACCCTTTGGGTTTGGGCATTTTTTATTCTGAAATATATTAATTTTACTTTTAGAATTATTTTTCCCCTTTAGATCACTTTTTTTTCGTGAATTTAATAGAAAGACAAAAGTAATAGATTTTTTTGTTTTTTTTTGTTTAAGGTATTCTTTACAATGAGTTCTTTTTGTCCCCTTCTATCTGCCTATTAACTATGAAACACTCGGGAACTAAAGGTCTCGGTGATGCCTACTTTTGAGCAATAATTGGGAAAATGCCTGCATTTGTCAGCACAAATCAACAAACTAAAAGGAAAAATACTGTCTAACACAATATGTGATAATTTTGAAACATGGTGAACAATTAAAACCGAAACTAAATTTCATTTAAATAAGCCAACAGTGATTCCCTTGAACACAGGAGCTTATATCTCAATAGATGAACACCTGAGTAACCATAACTCCATCATTCCCTCCACTCAGAGGGACTCTACTGTAGGTTACAAACATTAAATGGGTAAACTGATTACTAAAACACTGGGGCTGAATGCAAACTCTGAAAAACATACAGAAATGTCGGCAAGGGTATCTGAAGGATTGCTGGATGTTGACACAGAGTCTACAAGCTTAAAAAGAGACAAAGTACCTGTGCAGGCAAAGGGCCCTCATACATTTCAGTTAGATCTGTTGGAAGCACAACCGAAGAAAAATACACAGTTAAATACTCCAGAAAAACCAAAAGAAGATGGTTGGTTTGGAAAACTGTGAGAACTACATTCCTTTCAGCAACTACTCTGCCAATACATATAAAAATATACAGTACACAAATTCCCATAGAGGAGTCCCTGGGCATGTAAAACTGTAATCACCTTTTTCTGCTTTGACACGTTAGTGACAAGCTAATGATTAACTAATTGCTTCTGGTAATTAATAAGGTTCGGAATTAAAGGACTGTTGAAGGACGCAAACCTCTGCACAGCCATGGGTGCGTTTGCTTAAAACAGTGAGTGAAAATTGATGGACGACATCGGACCCACATCTAATATTGAAGGAAATTTATATCATTTTCAAAAATGTATACAATCAAAATGATTCCATTGTAGACCTGCAGTCTTTAGCAGGCCCTCTTCCTGAATAGTCCATTAATTAGCTCCATCCATGTTTCCACTAAATCTCATCATTTTCCTATCCTTTCTCCAGAAGATTGTCCCCTAGTATAATGCTACCGCCAACATGTATCATCATGGGATATATATATTTTCAAGAGGATATATGTGGTGTTAGTCCTCCATTAAACCCATTGTTTGTGACCTCTTTAGCACATTTGTGGCTTTTGGTCAACTGCAATTTAGGCTTCTTATGGCTTTGATTTAACAATGCCATTCCTCTTGCCACGCTTCTATTATGGCCAGATTTGCAGCTCCTCAAGAGGTACCATAAGGTCTTGGCTGCTTTTCTGATTGTATTTTTTTCTTGACCAGTTTGCCAGTTTAGGTGAAAAGCTTTCTAGTTCAGTTATACATTTGTGCTGTACTCTGCACTGGTGATAGATTTAAAAGTTCCCTGTGAGAGCCAGGGATGGGAATCGAAAACCGGTTTCTGTTCAGAACTGGTTCTGTGTGTTCCAATTGCATGGCACCGTTTGGCAGCTCGCTTAAGGGTTCTCTTAACTTTTCCAGCTAGCACCAGAGCCTAGCGCTGGGCAGCACGACTCACTTCACGTTTTCTACGTCAGTTATGCACACGGCATTCAGTAAGCAAGTACAACGTGACCAGGCGTAAGTCTATAAAGCAAAAAAAAAAAAAAAAAAATGGCGCCCCATCGGGTAAACTGATCGAAAATTTGGATGTAAAGTAGCAAAAACATCCGTGGGAGGAAATACATCCAACATGCAGAAACACCTGCACAACAAAACATGGCATATATTTTAACCAATGCTGTCTTTTTTTTATGCTTCTGGACAGAAGCTAAATTTAAGACCAACATGGAAGGCAACTCTGGTGGTCAGTAGCTAGTTTTATATCACTGGCTGTGCTTAATGTGGTTCCAAGTAAATCATGTGCCATTCCTGGCAATAAACAAATTTTCTACCTCTAGTTGGGGTTATTAAACATGCTACGAAGTTGCTCCGCAGTTCAGGGAGCGAGAGAAAGGTGACACTCGTTTATTTAAATCGGGGGAGACGAGTTTATTTTCAGTAATTGTACAGTAATGATTTTCGTTAAACGGATATCTTCTGCATAAGATTTAGATGACTGTGACGAGACAGGTAGTCTGGCAGCTCCCGTTCACTGCTTTCTGTTTTTGCCGAGGTAGGCAGAAAGGTAGACAAATGTCACCGAGCACTTACGGAGTTTGTTGTTTCACAGAGTCAATAAGAGAATCGATAAGGAATCAAATCGTTTCACAGAATCGATAAGGGAATCGTAATCGAGAAAATTTTATCGATTCCAAACCCTAGTGAGAGCTAAGAATTTTGTTCTTGAGCCTAACCCTGCTATAAACCTCTTTTTAATTTTATTCCAGACCGGTCTGCTGTGTTTGTTTTTGTCTTTGTGATGCTATCTCTTTACTTATGTTCTCTAGCTAACCTCTGGGACTTCCAAAGAACAGCTGAACTTATACCTTGATTTAATCACACAAAGGTGATATCTATTCACTGATTCTGACGAAAAGAGGTATCAGTCGATTAAATATACAGGGGTCTCAGAAAAAAGAGAAAATGAATACCAACTCATAATACATTTTACAAATCTAAATAAATACATATACCTTTGCTTGTGGATGTATCATGACATAACATGAAAATGTTACTTATTAAATGGCAGTATATTACATTTCTCTTGATTCTACTCAGACTTTTTGGAGTTTCTAAAAACAAATTTTATCCTAAATTTACAGCACAGATGTGTCAGATTTACTAACAGTGTTAGATTTCAAGTCAACCATAAAGGTGAGGGCATGAGGGCAAAGAGTTAACTTTCAAATTTTTCGATATACTCAGATATAAGGGGAATAAAGATGACTTTGTTATACTCCGTTAGAAAAAACAATTATTAAAGCTATTAATTTGGGCTACTACTTACCATTATCAGCTCAGGAAATGCAGAGTTGTGCATTGATTTATTATACTGCATTAAAAGTAAGTTTTATTTTCTTTATTTTTTAACAATTTCTTCATGCTTACTATAGCAATTAATATTTACTAATTCACTAAAAGAATAATCTACCTATAAACTGGTCATAACTGCTGTATGTGGAATAAAACTGCACTGGTTTATGACATCAAGGTAGAAGGCATGGTTGGGCAGATTTGATTCCCAACCCAATCTGCCTGCAGGTATCAAATATTTAGTGTTTGGCTGGGGATTATGGGCTCTGAACATGCTGTCCTCATGGGACAGGTGGAACATGAACTGCTAATAGCTATCAGGAAACCAAAGAGAGGAAAACAAAGAAGGGCTCTCGAGTCATTGTGCACAAGTTTGTGCACAAACACACACACAGGCTCCCAACTGCATTCTGAAGAGTAAGTGAATGTCTTTTTATATGGCTATACACTGGATGATTGATTTAGCATCCATGAACAAAAATCACATCAATAGACTTTCTCCCACTTGACCTAAATATTTTTAGGTCAAGTCATAGTATATCTTTAGGAAATATACTATACCAGAAGACAATACAAATGACTTCTAATTTGATTAACCCCAAATATTTATAAAGAATAAAACATTTCATAAGAAAGTGAAGGTAAATCATGTAGAAACTAGATGTAGGCTGTGTTTTTTTAATATAACCTGACATTAACGGAATAGAAATTCATATGAAGGGTGAGTCGTTTCTTGGTGTACCTGACTGAAAGCATTTATTATCATCTGAACAATAAACTGAATTACAAACCCAAATTACTTATTCCCAAAGGAAAAAGAAAAGTTGTTCATTCCCGTGGTTGTTCAAGACAGGTGGCTTGGACTCGCGAAATAAATTTATTTCTTGAATCCTACAGCTCAGAAACACTCCATACCACACATACCCAATAGCCTAAAATTAAGCTAATCCTGATATTTTATATAAATTCTACACTAACATCTTGGCCATGATATCACAAAATGCATGGTGCACCTTAA